>CM075864.1:35967233-36455040 GCA_038021265.1 Cyprinella venusta
ACTGAAAAGGAGAGTTTTTTTAAGGGGGAAACCAGCAGGGTCCCTATAGGGTGTGTGACCCATTTGCGAGTGTGCTGAAAAATACTGAATAGCACTCATGTGACTGAAGGCTGGAGTAATGATGACTGCTGAAATAATAACATTTAATGGCAATTCAATTGAACAATTTTACTGTATTTCTGTCAGGACCACTATCCTCAAATATGATTGACAATTAGCATACAGCTGGTATGGTTCTGGGCAAGAACTCCCTATTCATCCATGTAGCCTAGCATGGATAAGAGCAGGAATAATCCCCTTAGGGTAAACAGAACAGAACCAACATGAATGTATTGCATATATCAATAATTCAATATTTCAAAGTACAACATAATTCGATAATATATTCTGATTCAAGGGGAATCAGTATGCCATGCTGACTGACGAGAGGAGGAGCTGGGGATGGAGGAGGGTGATGAGCTCCTGAGAAATGCGATGGCTGCTGAGAATACTGAAGGAGCTTATATACTGTATGTACAGAGATAGGCGTTGTATTCCTAAAGGTAGATGTGGATCAGCTGAGTGTCAGCTGATGCGAGGCTTGACTAACGTGACCTGCCAGAGCTGACGCTATGCTTCATTTTTGATCAAATAAATTCAGCCTCGGTGAGCACCAGACAAGAACATTAAAAAATATTTCCGACCCCAAATGTTTTAAAGGTGCAAGGTGTGTACCCAAAATATCAGTGACACTTTACGGTAAGGTTCAACTAACATTATTTGCATTATGTCTTTGTTAAATGTATCATTTTATCACATTTATTATTAGCCTATTTATTATCTTGGTCAATGTGTATGTTCTTTTCAACATACATTTGTAAAATTTCAACTTTAGCAAACATGAATTAACAATACAAATATTTACAATTGTCATTAATATAGATTAATGAATGCTGTAAAAAATGCAGTTCATTTTTAGGTCATGGTACCTAACGCAATAACTACTGTTCAGCAGCTGAACCGTAATGTAAAGTGTTAACGAAATGTTAAAGGCGTGACACCTTTGATTGCAAAATTCAATAACTGACAGGGCAGCACTGGTAACAGAGTAATGATATTAGATGTTCCAACATAAACAGACAATAAATCATTGCACATCTCTGACAAGACTGATAAGACCTTTCTATAAGACATCCAAACTCAAGCTGGTTAACAAAAGCAGTGGCCTATTCGGTGGTCCCTGGGGTGAACTTTGACCTGAGGGTGTCTGATGACGATGTTATCTCAAAGGCCAATCGCTTCAGGCCAGTGATGCCCCTATGGGGACCCTCCAGTCAAAGATCAGTTATTCATGTGGATCTCCCATTACACAGACACTCAAACAATATGATACTCTCTCAACCCCTCATCTCCTTCTCCTGTCATATTAGCTTCTTTATGACACATCACTACACTTATACACACCAGTATTATATCTATATCCATACTTCATTCGTATCAGTTAGCTGAGATTCAAGTTAGAAAATAAAATAAATGATTCCCTCTTGCCCTCCAGTTTATCAGGGAATATTTTCATCAGCTATTCCTGGTCCCCCCTAGACCTCTCCGTTTTAAACACTTAAGGGCTAAATAAATAATGACAAAGACAGTGGGCTCAGTGGACCAGAGAGAGAGAGAGGGGGGGGGGGGGGGGGGGGGGGGGGAGAGGGAGAGACAGAGGGCCACCAGCAGAGTACCACAGGCCAAAACCATCCAGGCAGACTTACAGTTTTATAGGCCTCCAAGTACCCTCCACCCCATGCAATGATACTCTGGGCTCTGAATAGTCAAAAATGAGAGAATTGAAAGAAGTGAGACAGATCAGTAATGAAAGCTTCAGTCACAAGACTGAACGGGTTTAATCTGTTTAACTTCATGTCTATATGCCTTCATACCATCAGTTAGTCCCTGCCTTCCCCTTCAAAATCAATCTACAGCTGGATTTTGCAAAGTCTAGTTATGGACTGTTTCTCAATTCTAAAAACACAAACAAAGGACGTGTGTTCTCGTGGATCTTTCATTCTATCGATCCTTGGAAGAACAAACTCAGAAGGACATGTGAACACAGAACGCATCTTTGTGAGAATTGAAATGTGCATAATCGTGTTTCTCAGTTGAACGTTCAGCACATATAATGCAGTGAAAGCACTATACAATGGGTAAATAAACAAAATATAAAATAAAATCTAAATAAAATCTATAAAATAAAATCTGGGTTTTATTTAACGCAATAAATAAAACACAAATCACAGATGTCATAACTTATTCAAATATTTACTATTTACGTTATTGTTGATATCTATTTATTTTGAGTATGTAAATTCAAATGTTAAGATTATTTTAAATACACCAATTAAAATGTACTGCAGGCACAGGTATTCATAGCTTTATTAAAAGTACGCCCCAAAAAAAAAAAAAAAAAAAAAAAAAAAAAAAACGACAAACGTTTACTTTCAAGAGCTGTCACGTATTTGGGAGCTTTCAGCGGGAATCCTTTGAGCGAGAAATTTAAAGCTTACAGGCCTAGTTCGTCCGCCCGCCATGACTTCTGGGATTTTTAACAGTTCGATTCTCTCAAGTCTGCACTCGATTCATTCTCGATATCATGAACACATCCGGGTACTTCCATGCATTCTCTGTACTTGCGATCTTGAGTATTGGAACCCAGTTTGATGGTTGACGATGTACAACAACACAAGGACGCAGGGTCGCTTAAGAACGATCCCACAGAGGCCAACATGATTGTAGCTTGGCTTCGTTCAGCAAGTCAACATTAGGTCTGTTAGTCCAACTTCACAAAACTGGACTGGTACAATGTCAATCATACTGAAGCATTTACATGACATTTTGAGAAAGATGAATTATTTCTTTAGTCTGAAATTAAACTTTTAAAGGGTTAGTTCACCCAAAAATGAAAATGAAGTCATTAATTACTCACCCCCATGCAGTACCAACCCCATAAGAACTTCGTTCATCTTTGGAACACGAAGATATTTTTGATTAAATTAGAGAGGTGGATCACTGCTACATACAGTAGGCTACTAAAGGATAGAAACTTGACGGCCCAGAAAGTCATTGAAGAAAATGCCTATTGTCCATCTGACTACATTAATTTATTCATTCCTCTTCCCTTCATCCTCCTTTTCTGTCTCCTTCCCATGTCTTTCTCTCCTACACTACTCTGTCGGAGAGACTTGCCAGCCGGAAAGCCTTATTGAATCATGTAAAACTTTCTCTCCTCTGATTGAATTGCCAAATAAATTGCCTTCGCCCTGTGCGAGCCAAGCTATGTTTAAGAGCTTACAGTGATAACCCATTAAGACTGTATTCATTTAAAGAGCTTTCTTTGAGAAGGACATCAATAAAAGGCTTTAAAATAAGCCCTGTTGTGTAAACCAGGCACGTTAAAGAGACGCTAGCAAGGCCCAACATCCTGCACTCTGCAGCACACAGCAGAAAGCTTTACTAACTCTTTTAAAAATAAATGACAGAATGAACTGATTATATCACACCATTCCCTGTGAGAGGAGGAGAAATAGAGGCTTCAAATCCTTTCCGAATGACATCTGGACATCAATACACGTTGCCTCCCATTCAGAGTGACAGTAAAAGCTCTATTGATTTTTAGCAGATTAAAAAGACAGCAGGGAGCAATTTAAACAAGACTCACTTTTCAAAGTGTCTTTAGCCACTCCGACTAATGTTATTCCCGCAACATAATCATATCTGAGTATCATTCTGACCAACACAAATATATATGCCATTATCAAAGTAGTTTGTGGGAAATTTTAGTCTGTGAAAACATTTTCCATGTTACATATTTCAAAACATAAGAATTTAAGGGGCTGTGAGAGATTGATTGTAAAGTTATTAACATTTTTTGCAGAAATTTTATAGTGACAATCAATAGCTGCTTCAGTTTTGAACTCAGCCAAACAAAATGTCTTTCCTTAATACCATTACACAATTTAAAAAATTAACAGTGGGGGTCATTTAACTTCATTTCTAATCAATACATTTTGATGCTACCATCATAAACTATAATTAGTCAATAAGACAGATGAATTTATGACTTTGTACAATCAATTACCTGCGCATCAATACTTTCTTCATCAATACAGAACATTGCTTCATCCACAAGAAACAAGAATAAAATCTTTTTTTTTTCTCGGTTTTTATTTATTTTTCATTATGCAGAGATCTATTTCTACCTGATCTGACCCTTAAAGGGATACTCCACTTTTTTTGGAAATAGGCTCATTTTACAACTCCCCCAGAGTTAAACTGTTGAGTTTTACTCCTTTTGAATCCATTCAGCCGATCTCCAGTTCTGGCAGTAGCACTTTTAGCATAGCTTAGCATACATCATTGAAGTGCACAAGACCATTAGCATTTCTCAGAAAAAAATTACCAAAGTGTTTTGATATTTTTCCTATTTAAAACTTGACTCTTCTGTTGTTACATCGTGCATTAAAACCGACGGAAAATGTAAAGTTGCGATTTTCTAGGCTGATATGACTAGGAACTATACTCTCATTCCTGCGTAATAATCAGGAAACTTCACTGTCTTACCATGAGTGCAGCGGGCGTAATGTTATGACGCAGCGCTTGAAAATAGTCCCCAGCTTCTAACGTGACCGGGACTAAGTTTGTGTATTCATTGCGCCTGCTGCACTCATGGTACGGCAGTGAAGTTTCCTGATTATTACGCAGGAATGAGAGTATAGTTCCTAGTCATATCAGCCTAGAAAATCGCAACTTTACATTTTCTGTCTGTCTTAGTGCACGATGCAACTACAGAAGAGTTAAGTTTTAAATAGGAAAAATATTGAAACACTTCGGTAATTTTTTTGGGAGAAATGCTAATGGTCTTGTGCACTTCAATGATGTATGCTAAGCTATGCTAAAAGTGCTACTGCCAGAACCGGAGATCGGCTGAATGGATTCAAAAAAATGTAAAACTCAACCGTTTAACTCTGGGGGAGTTGTAAAATGAGCATATTTCCCAAAAAAAGTGGAGTATCCCTTTTAAAAATTGACTTTAATTGTAGCCTGTGCAATAAGGTTGATTCTATTGAATATAGAGTATGTAAATATTTAAAAAAAGTAAATATAAATATTAAATTGCTGTATATGGTCCCACTTTTTATTAAGTGTCTTTAACTACAATGCAACATTTAAATGAATAATTTGATACAATGCACATATTGTGAACAAAAGTAAAAAATTCCTTCATGTAATTACAGCTAATTCATTGTAATCACATCTATAATTATACTATTGACCCTTCTCTTACCCCTCAACCCACCCTTCTGTATTCACCTCATTAGCAGCAACAGGGTTTTGCAATACAACATGAACACAATATTGTACCAGTATTGTAACAGTTATTATTAAAAATATTATTATTAATTATACTCTTTATTTTAAGGTGCCCTTTTATACATTTAATTATTGACTAATAACAATTAACTACATATTACGATAGGGTTAGGGTTTGGTTTAGTGTTAGTTGCATGTAATTATGCATAATTTACTGTAATTACTACAGTAACATGAGTAATTTGCAAAACGGACACTGTAAAATAAAGTTATCAACTTATTATTATTTTGTATTAATATTTTTTAAAATTACTATTTTTATTTTTACTGATGTATATACCTGAAAATACCTTTTATAAAGTGGGACCAATATAGTTTAAAATTCACTCTGAAAAAATGCTGGGTTGTTTTAACTCAAGTTTGGGGACAAACCCCAGCCCTTGGGTTCAATTTTTAAGTTGCATTTTTAATGCAACGTTTGGGTTTGTCCATGTTTGACCCAAAATTTTGTTGAAAAAACAGCATTTTTCAGGGTGTTGGATAAACCTGACTGTACAAAGATCAAAAGATTTAAGAAATGTATGGCTATAAAATCCAAGCAAAAGCTTTGCCTGCATATGTTGAAATGTCAAATGTGAAGTGAAGGCATTTCACATTTGAAATGCCTTCACTTCTGCTGGTCTGAGAGATCAGGGGAAAAAACATATCACATCAGAAAATGAGTTGACAAACAAACAATCTCAATAAGCAGCTGTACAAACGAATTGACTGGAGCTGTTCCCTGGGGTCCGTAGAGGTATCCATTTAAATCAAACTCACAAATCCTTTTCTTCATATGCACACTGACAGACACACACACACACGCACACACACACACACACACACACAAACACACACACCACACAGTAAGCAAATTAGGAGGATTCTGCTTAGAAATCAGTTTCTCTAGACAGGGATTAAAACCGAAAACAATAAAGAATTACAGATTGGGAGAAAGACAGAAAGAGAGAGATAGGAAATTGGCCGAAGTGAGAGAAGGAGAGAGGACGTAGATGACAGAGGTGTGAGGAGTGAGGTAAGAGGAGCAGTGAATATGTGACGGGTCTAAAACATTCTGACAATTAAAACCTACGGCACCGTCCCGGCAGTAAATACAGTGTGCTGAATCAATAGTGGCCAGCCATAAACATAGACACATAAGATACAGCTGCACAAAACGCTATGGATTTCCAATGGGGCATGTGACATCAGCCACTTTCAAATGCAAATATTAACTTATGCACATTGTCCTTCTGGTGGTTGGGCACCTATCGATTGGATAAAACTAACTCTATTGATCACTGAATAGTTAATGGAGATAATTAAATCCATGAAGTACAGTACTTAAGACTGTTTCTGAAGTCCTCACACAGACTCAGGGGACACGCAGAGGACTTTCACTTTCACCATGCCCTCATAGAGTATAAATTAGTGTTAGTACGTATTACAGGGTGGCTTACTGGTGCCTGTATATTTTACAACGTATCCCCAATTCATTTAGAATGTTAGTTTACCAATCTATGTGCACTTACCAATATTAGATTTTTTACCTTTAAAAGTACTAGTAAAAAACAAGTGGCGTGACCATAAAGGCCAATCTTCATGATAGTGGTCACCGTAATTTTGCCAAGACATGTTCCTTGATCAACATATTTAGTTGATCCTGGAACAACATTCCTGAAAATTTGGTCTTAACCAATGTTAAACCAGTTGCAGTTTTCTACTAAGGAAATGTCACCTACAATTAACAAATTAACAGTCTTTTTATTTTTTTTCTCCCCCTCATAAACAATGCATTCCTTACAGTGTATACAAAAATAGTTTAGCAAAGGAAAATCCTTATAAAAAATAAGGCTGCCATCCAAGTTTTTTTTTCCTTTATTTTAGTCTACAAAAAAAAAGGAAGAAAAAATGCCTAATCGACCAGCTTAATTTATGACGTTAAGAAGTGCTGGAAACAGGAAAGGTTGCTGTAGGAATAGCATTAGAGGGCAGTGCGCAGTGTGCAGGCCAATGTTAAACAAACTGCCAATCAATATCTCTTTTATTAGTGGTCACAATCAATGCAGGACTGACAGAGCACACCAATTAACACTATTGATCCGAAGGAAAGAGGGAGATGAGGCACATACCGGAGAAGGCTGAGATAGACAATGGCAAACTGACAAAAAGGAAAGAGCCTCTGATTCAGGGGAAATATCACTCTTTCCCTCACAGAAAGATGGGATTTAAAGCAACGGGTTCCCACACCGCGAGGCCCCCTGGGGTGTGGTGTGGAAGACACCGTGACAGAAAGCAGACCTGGACTATCTCCCAAGAGGAAGGGGGGTTAGGGGGCAGTGGCCCCTGTCTAGCGGTGCTGCCTGCATGTGACGTGGGGTCTGCATTGGGAAAGCTGCTGCTCCTCTCTTCTCATCACACATGGAGCATTCTAATAAGGCCAGACTGCACATTCCCCTCCTCGCGCCCTCAACCCCAGGGAACCATCCAGATAGTCTGTGCGTATGCGCATGTGTGCACGTGTGCAACTATTGATTGCAATTCCAAAGATAAAAGACTAATTCCCATAATGAACATCATAGCTCCATGCATTTGCAAACAGCAGCCTTCTCTAGCCATGTTTAAAGTCCTTATCGTCAGTCAACGAGCATTTCAGCTGCGAACTACATTAACACAATCCATGTTGCTTTCCGAAAGTGCTTATCGCCATGTTCCCAGTTTTTCCAAGTCATCCATACATATCTTTTCCATCCCTTTCCACCGAGTACAAATCTCTTCAGCAGTGTTCTCCTTCCTGTGCCATGTCCTGTTCCCAAGGAGACAGGGTCAGAGGGCCATATGGTGAGTGTCAGCCGTGCTGGCGGCTCTTATGAGGGGTTATCATGGAGCTGAGCTACCTGACCCCTGCGCCCCACTCATACTCAGACAGCAGCAGGAAATGTGACAAGAAGAGCGACCGAGAAAAGAGAAAAAGAGGTGGGGGCTTCCTAAAGGAAGATGGGACTATCTTGAGACTGGTTAACAACCACATTTTTATCTAATTTCTTTTTCAGATTTGTTTTGGATGTAACCTTTCCGTCACAGGTTAGATAAGGCTCCTCTCTTCAAGTACACGATCTGGTTTGGCATAGTGAGACAAAGTGTACACTTTATGTGCATATCAGCACAAGATTTGCTTGACTGTGGGGAAACAGAGTCATGAATATTTTCTTCAAACCGCAAATTTACATGAGCCTTAGTGAAAAAAGTATACTTTATTGTATTTGAAATATATTCCCTTTTTCAATAGTACATTGCAAATATACCAACAAAAATTGTACTATCTTTAAATATATTAAAAGTACACTGAACAAAATTATAAATGCAACACTTTTGTTTTCGCCCCCATTTTTTCTTGAGCTGAAACACTTTTTCTATGTACACAAAGGGCCTATTTCTCTCAAATATTGTTCACAAATCTGTCTAAATCTGTGTTAGTGAGCACTTCTCCTTTACCGAGATAATCCATCCACCTCCCAGGTGTGGCATATCAAGATGCTGATTAGACAGCATGATTATTGCACAGGTGTGCTGGCCACAATAAAATTCCACTCTAAGGCTATGTTTACACGGAAACGATTCTGAAGAGAAAACGCAAAACTGGCGTTGCGTCATCACTTTTTATTCTGCGTATTCTTTTATTTTGTGTGGGAAATCCGTGTGCAAATGGTGACGCAAAAGCGTGTGAAATTCAATGTAGTATGCACTTCAGGCGGCTAGGAGTACATACTACAACAACACCAAGTCCACACGCCTGCGCACAACCATCAAAGTCAAGCAGACTTTTGTGTTTTTACCGGAACGCAACGGAGGAGCGTTTTTAAGATTTCCACTCTGGATGGTTTCACTTTTTTGCGTTTTTAAGCCTCAAAAACGCCGTCGCCGTGTAAATGAAAGGCACATCCGATAAAATATTTTTTCACCCGGAATCGTTCTCGTGTAAACGAGGCCTAAAATGTGCAGTTTTATCACACAGCACAATGCCACAGATGTCACAAATGTTGAACGCGTTTGGATGCCAATTAGGACATTTAGGTAAAAATGCTTAGAATATAACAGTACTGGTGTGCATCTTGGGTCAAACAATGGCACTGACATACAGTATTTTAAGATATATCAGAGCAAAGTTGCTTTCAATTAACAGCTCAAACATGCAGGTTATAGTCTGGGACTAGCTTAAACCTTGTTTGTGAAACTGAGGGAATGTGTCTTTAAATCCTCATATTGCAATGTTATTTCTGTTACATGTGACTTATCATCTCACAGCTTTAACCTTTTTTTTTCCTCTTGTGAATTAATATCTCACAATTGCAGCTTGACTTCATACCTACATTTTATACCGCACAATGTGACTTTATTTTTCAGACATGCACTGTTTGTGATGGTGTGGCCAAAAATAGGCAGGACAAGTAGGGCAGATAAAAAAAAAGAAAAGTTACATAAAGGCGGATATATAATGAAAGTAATTTACGTATAGTGTAAGAATATACGTATAGTGTGCACCCTTCCATACATTCAAACTTTAATAAACTGTTAACTTGTTAACTTGTCCTGTGTTTATTTCTGATTCTAAGGTAATTTAAATAAAGTAACAAACCATGTTAAATAATTCTTGAAAATAAACAATTTTAAATTTTAGTAGAATTAACATGTGAGGTGAGCAACGCACCCATCACACTGTTAAATTCGCATATTACACAACTGTTCATTTACACATTTGGGAAATGTTTTTATCCAGGCAATTTACACAGACAAGGTATAATGCACATTTGATCAGTTAATGCATTCAAACCATGATCTGTATCAAACCATGATCTGTAGCATGCTAGTGCCATGCTCTTCTGTTTAAGCAGGATTTGAGAAAAACATGTTTTTCTATTACCTAGCAATATGTTTATTGTGTTTAATATATGTTTATGTTTAATATGTTATTTTTACTCGGAGGTGGAAACAGGATTCCAAATATGACTGCCTTTAAAAACGTTCTTTTGGGTAAACATACCTTGTCTGGATTGTCCGATGGATGTTCCAAGACGTCTTAAACACAGTAATACAATGTCACAATGTGCAATGGATTGATGTAATTATACAATCAGTATAAAAACATGTTTGTGGAAAGGAAATAAACAGACTGTCTGCTGGAGGTGGATCTGACAGGCCTTGGAGGAGAGTCTGTCAGCAAAATATTTAAAAGAACAACCATGCAGAAAGTGAGAGCTCACAAAATCTACCAATCAAACAGTGAATGACGAGAACGAATGCTGGTGTCGCCATACCATCTGTCAAAAGATGCTATGGTCATCATTCTTTATTTCTCTCTCTTCTGTTCTCAATATATATATATATATATATATATATATATATTTACACCCCATGCCTTCAAAACCTAATGAATCTCAGACGGGCACACCGAAAATCGAAAAAAAATCCCCAAAACTTATCTCTGCTGTTTGCCTTGTTCGTGTGGTATGAAAGTTTAACTGAGGCCCTCATTTAGAAGGTGCTTTGATGAATTAAAAAGGATTGAGAGTTTATGCTCTTTCTCTCTTTCTCTTTCTCTCTTTTTTCTTAGGCTGGATGAGTTTTTTGCTATCCACCAAGGTGTAAAATATTCACTGTATGGGACTGAGAGCATTCATTTGGGGTGTCAGTCCGCCAAACAAAGAGCTGCTCAATAATCTGAGATTTGAAACGCAGTCCTCTAAGAAAATCTTTACATCTCTGCAATAGCTCCACTCTTCACTTATTCATCCTCTGCCTGTACTCTGTGGGCCCAAAATCTTACTCCCCAACCAGACAGAGAACCACACACAATACACACTGCACACCAGATACTGTAGACATAATAGGATTTTAAATTGAATCTCTCCTCACCGCAATCACGAGATGAAACCCTGTGATCATCAGCAGTGGCACGAATACCAGAATCAGATAAACAGAGACACTGTGGTGTAATACTCAGGTTTTTTTTTTAAATGAGAAAGCATTTTAAATTCCAATTCAATTTCAATTTAGCATAGTAAAAGTGTAGTAATCATGTTTTTTTTTTTTTTTTCGTGGATTGATTAGGCTTACAATTAGGCCCACGACCACAGATTTAGCTACAAATAGTATGGTTATGGTTAGTGTAGCAAAATCATGGTAAATTTGTGGTAACCACAGTTTAACTGCAATAACCATGTGTTTTTGTGTGTGTGTGTGTGTGTGTTTTTTGTTGTTGTTTTTTGTTTTTGTTTTATTTGTAGTAAAATTATGGTAAATTATCATAAGAGCAGTATTTCTCGTTGGAGCTCTTTTAACCAGTGTTTAAAATAGTCAAATGAATGTGCGGTAATTGAAATTTAACAATATTTAACATTTAATTAATCTTAAACAGTAAAGCGTTAACAGTGTGACTACTTTGAATATTATGAATTTTGGCATAATATGTGGGAATTATTGTCAATTGTCAATGAAAAATTATACAGAAAAGTGACAAAAAATATTTAATACAATTTTATTTTATTTTTTTATATAACTCTGATCGTATTTGTCTAAAAGAAGAATGTCATGAACACATAGAATAGCTTCAAGGTGAGTAAATCATAGGAACATTTGTGGGTGAACTATCCCTTTAAGGCTGTGAATCGGTACCAATATTAAAGGGATAGGTCACTTTGAAATTAATTTTTGATATGTTTTAGCTTACATCAAGGGCATCCAAGATGTAGGTGTCTTTGTTTCCACAGTATTTCCAATTTTGATGTTTTTAGGTCAAACCGTTCTTGTCAGTCAGTCATATAATGCAGGTATATGGGGTCCACCTCAAAGAGCATGCACAGAGAAGTCCAAATTAAAGGGGTCATGAACTGGCTTTTTAAATTTTATTATATTGTTGTCTAAGGTCCACTTATAATGTTCCCTTGGTTTTTGCATTCAAAAACATCAAAATGAACAAGTAATAGGCTGTTTTGTACCCAGGTTGTGAGCCTACCTAAAAAACAGTTCGTTTTTATGGGCGTGTCACACTGAAGACTTGGGAGTAAACACCCACTACTGCGAGTGGAGAACAGTTTTGCATATTATAGTGAGTTTAACTCACCCGTTAGTGCACATGGGGGAAAACGTCCAATGTAAAATGGCAACCGGATTCGCCCATACATGTTCGACCTAGAGTCCATGTGTTGCACAATTCCTGTGAGATCCAATATAGACGGCACAGCACCGTTATTTACTCTCAATCGGTCTGCAAATCCAGTCTTGTTTACAAAACAATCCTCAGTGAAATGAAGCGAACAGACGACGATGTTTTACCCTCATCAGCTGGAACGTCATTAAAAATAAAGTTTATCCATGCAGTCCTATTGGAATCCACAGGAAGCTTATGCTTCCTCTGGGTTTTATCCTCTTTGTCCTCAGATATTTTTCAGTGGGTCCTGCATGTTATGGAAAAGGGTTACAGAATTCAGTTCGGTTCTTGTCCGCCCAGACTTCTACGGGTCCTTCCCACCGTGGTGGTCCCCGAGCAGGCTTGGGTCATGGAACAGGAAGTGATGACGCTTCTGCAAAAAGGGGCTATAGAAAGGGTTCCTCCTACCAGCAGACAGGGTTTTACAGCCGATACTTCATCTTTCCGAAGAAAGATGGGTGGTTACGTCCTATTCTAGATCTGCGTCAGCTAACCCGCAGAGTTCAGAAGCTCAAGTTCAAGATGTTTACACTCAAACAGATCGTGTCACAGACTCATTTGTCAAGTTTGTCACAATAGACTTGAAGGACACTTATTTTCATATATCAATCCATCCTCATCACAGGAGGTTCCTGAGGTCCGCTTTCGGGGGCAAAGTGACGCCACATGTTCAGAAACAATGCTCAGGTAGGCCGTGGCATTTAAATGATACCCAATTGGCACTAAGGGGTCTAAAGTGTGCCAAGAAGACATCCCCCAGTTACACACTACACCATTACACCACCACCAGCAGCCTGCACAGTGATAACAAGGCATGATGGATCCATGTTCTCATTCTGTTTACACCAAATTCTTACTCTACCATCTGAACAGAAATCCAGACTCATCAGACCAGGTAACATTTTTCCAGTCTTCAACTGTCCAATTTTGGCGAGCTGTTGCAAATTGTAGCCTCTTTTTTCCCGGTACCCGGTGGGGTCTTCTGCTGTTGTAGCCCATCCGCCTCAAGTTTGTGCAAGTTGTGGCTTCACAAATGCTTTGCTGCATACCTTGGTTGTAACAAGTGGTTATTTCAGTCAAAGTTGCTTTTCTATCATTTTGAATCAGTCTGTCCATTTTCCTCTGCATCAACAAGGCACCTCTAGCATCAACAAGACATTTTCTCCCAAAGGACTGCCACACTAGATGCTTTTCCCTTTTCACACCATTCTTTGTAAACCCTAGAAATGGTTGTGCGTGAAAATCCCAGTAACTGAGCAGATTGTGAAATACTCAGACCGGCCCGTCTGGCACCAACAATCATGCCATGCACAAAAATTGCTTAAATCATTCTTTCTTTCCTATTCTGAAATTCAGTTTGGAGTTCAGGAGATTGTCTTGACCAGGACCAAACCCATAAATGCATTGATGCAACTTCCATGTGATTGGTTGATTAGATAATTGCATTAATGAGATATTGAACAGGTGTTAATAATCCTTTTTTTAAGTTTGAAGGTTGTATTATAGACATACAGAAGGGTGGGGAAACATTTAATTTCCAAGAATGCCATTATCTGTTGAAATTATCTGAAAGCAAGTTCCACTTCCTGTCATTCCACTTCAACACCCTGTGTTGTGGAGCAAATTTAATTCAAATTCACATTAACTTAAAGGCAATTTTTAAATGTATAATTATGCTGATTAAACAAGTGTTTGGTAAAAAGAATAATAATAAATAAATAAATAAATATTGTAACTGCCAACGGTTCTGCACTAATTTCTTAAGATAATATGGTTGACTAGAACAACATGACAGAGAAAATTGCTGGGCAGGCAAAAGGCTTAAAAGCACTATATTGGCTCTATGCGCGAACCCTGGTGACGTGTGTTCGAACGAATCTCAGTCAGCGTCTTTACTTCCGGAAGCGCGTTCTGCAGGCCAAGTGTATAGCGGCAAAACTGTAATAAAATCCGTTTTCTCAGAAACGGAGACAACGATTTTAGAAACGCCGATTCGCTAGTCGAATTTCGTACGATATGAGAGAATACTAACACTCGAAGTTGTTGATTTGGCTCGAAATATATAATTTAAATAACTTCTCTTTTTTACTCTTGTGTGACAGCTAACTGCCTCACAGTGTTGTTAACATTATTCACGTTAACCGGAGGACGTTTTTATAAACAGCAAATGTAATTTGACACTATCTCCACCTAACGCAAAACCGCCTTCTGACCATAGACTGACGCAGCACCGGAAGTAAGTGGGCGTGCTGAGACAAATATGGAAGCGATCGTGCATAGAGCCTATTGCATTTCAAGCACCAAAACACTGCTTTAATCTGTGTTTTTTTTAGAGAAGCTGACTCTAAAACAATAAAGGAAACACCTATATGGGTTGATCCAAGTTTCTCAGTCCCCAAAGTAAGCTTGGCAATCTGCTAATCAGGAATTAGCAGTAAAAACGAAAAGCTGTAGTTGGTTTTGAAATTTGATGAGCCGGTGCAGCTAAGCCAAGGTCAAGGGCTACGTAAGAGCCATGTTGAGAACTAGTTTACAATAACCAGCTACTTCTGCAATCAATGGTATTTAATTTCACTTTCTGTACAGTTAACAAGAGTGTTTGATGTTGGCAGCTATGTAACATCTGCTTTTAAGTTCTGCAAAGGGAAATTTTTCCCAAAAGGCCTGCTATAGTGAAAACCAGATTCCAGTTTCGGGAAAATAACCTCAGTCGGTTCTGGACGTACATAATGCATGTGATTTGAATGAAAAAATGAAATGAAATAGCCATGTCTGAATGGCACTCCACGGTAACAGCATTGTGTCCTGGAAATGAAAATTCACAACACTGTAAAATGAGTAAGGGTTGACATTCCTAGGGTGTTACATGAGAGAAAAGTGAATCCAAGCTGTGTCTGCATTAAACAACAGTCTTTTTTTTTGCCAAAGGCTAAAAGTTTATATCGAAGAGGAAATAGAGAAATTATGAATAAATCTAGCACTTTTTTATTTATTTATCTATTTATTTTTAGCTTCTTAAAAAGCAATGTTTGCCCATGAAAAAAAGAGAGAGAAATGAGAAGAAATGCTAGTTTAGAACAATGATTTTTTTTTTTTTTTTACTTGGTTGAGAACATTGGTTTCACATCAGAAATAATGCACCATTAAGTACTGACAGGACAAGGCTCGACTGGAAAGATGAAAATAAAACGTGTGGAGGAAATATTTTTAGAGCCATCTGGCTTGCGTTTGAGCGCAAGCATGGAGAAGAAAACCCTCTCCAGTGCCTGGCCTGCAAATGGGGACCAGAGGCCTCAGCAATTGAACTGTCATTGCAGGAGAGGCAGTTTTGTCCGTCGGCATGTGAGCGGGCCTCAACAGTGCCTGTCTGTTCCCACTTACCTCCGGTGTGACACACTCTCACCTGAAGATAAAAGCAGTCAAGTCAATTTTCTTAAACCTACAAAAAAACAACAGTTACGTGATGATGACGACCAATTGGTCATTTTCAGTTGCTCCTAAATCCCAGGGATGAAAACCTGAAACTAAAATATGCGGTCATAATACGGGATAAACGAATGTTCTTTTCTGCCTGTACATGTAACTTAATCTTTAATTCTCCCGTCCTACACGGCTCAACATTTGCCCCCTTCTGGCATTCTTTCAATCGAGAGGAAAAATCAAAAGTGAAAGAAAACTTCTCAATTAGTTGGACTTCTGACTAATACTGCATGGTACCCAAGACGAGGCTTTGAAGTAAGAGCAAGTGAAAAAGTAAATTTGACATCACAACATCCTGGATTACTTTAATACTTGCAAAAAAATTGACTTAACCATACTATCCCTCCCTGCACACCAAAAGCACTACAGACTTCAGAATCCAGACCCAAGTAATGGAGATTGGGACCTTGCAATGAACCGTATCCCCTGTGTTTCTGTCACAGCCCTTCAACCTCCAACCAACAGTAAGAAACAGCTACAAAACATTGCAGCCTCTCAGAAGTGTTTATGCAAACAAACACCAAGCATGGCTATTTGTATGACTTGGCACCATCATTTGGTTAACCACCCACAAACATTTGCAGATGGGACCTTTCCAAGGGGGCCACAAGCACATTGAGAGAGTAGGAGAGGAAGAGAGAGGGGTCACAGAGGAGAAGATGGCTAGAGTTACAGAAGTTTTAGAACCACACAAAATGTTGCAGATGTTGTCGCCTATACACAGATCATAGTAAAGGGTTATAATTACTGAGACACTAATGTAATCCTGGACTTATTTGTCCCCACAGTTTACTGGCAAGATGAACACATCTTCTGTGCTTTGAACATCTTTCACCAGTTGCCAAACTCTGAGCATTGTATGCTATGCACACATCCTATTAAAATAAGTAAATAAATAAATAAATAAGATCATCATTTATACACCGTCATGTCATTCCAGTTTGAGGTCAGTAAGATTTTTTTTTACAAATTAAGAATTTTATTCAACAAGGATGTAGTAAATTAATCAATGGCAGTAAAGACATTTAGAGTGTTTTTTTTTTTGTTGTTGTTGTTGTTGTTTGTTGGTTTTTTCAAAAAAGATTTCTATTTCAAATAAATGCATGGCGGTTTCCACAAAAAATAAATAAATAAATAAATAAAACAGCAACTGTTTTCAACATGGTTAAGAAATGTTTCTTAAGCATGAAATTAGCATATTCTTCAATACATTTTCTGCTTTAAACAGTGGAGCCTTACAAAACATATTTAAACTATAGCATAGTATATAGTATGAAGACAAAATGCATACATCATACATATGCAAAAGATTCAACAAACTCAGAGAGCATTTTTAGAAATACAAAGAGGCCCTGAATGAATCATCCAAGTAGCTGCCATAAATTTCTGTGTAACAAGTTACAAATCCTTGACAGCAGAGACACTGATTAAATTAAATTGCATACTGTATAATGCACTCATACATTCATCCTGGGTCACTATCAAATCTCTGAAAGTAGTGTGTAGTGTCTTTTGTTTACCATCAAGTTTTAAATTCCTAAATATTAATAATAATAGTAATAATGTAATATACTCCATAAAATTAACTATGGTTTAGGCGTATTTACCATGTTTTAAAACAATAATTATTGCAAAAATAGAATGAGTAATCAACCATTGGAATATGATTTCAAGCTTGACATTGGGCAATAGACGTTGATGCAATTCCAAATTTATTGCATGAAACTCAAAGCTTTTATTAACAGAGCTGGATTGATAACTTTATTACATCTATTGTAGATGAAGATAATTGAAGAATCAAGTCTTCCTTTCTCTGGTCAATTTATCCATCTGCTTAGATGAAGTTTGTTTTGGATTTTGCTGGGCACTGTTATGGCCACATCCATTATAATTTGAGGGCTTCTCATTAGAATATTTATTACTTTCTTTTCAATTTTTGGATAATTTAGCAGTGTTAATACCTGGCCAGGAACGAAGCAAGCAGAGACAGTGAGCAATAATTCAGGATCGTGTATGTCTAGGATTCATCTGAATATATCAGGAATATCAAACTTGTTTAATGAGATATCACTCTGCTTCGATCCTGAGTGTCCCCTCCCCTTCACTCTGCCCCTCTCTGAGCAGTACCTTATTATTATTTCATAAAAAAAGCTCTGATCTGTCTTATGAAAAAGCAGAAAAGCTTTGTGAAATTCATTAAAGCAGCCTGAGAAATGTATTAAATGAGAAGGTGAAGCTGGCTGTTGGTTTAACCTTTCTGCTGTGAGGCTTTGCGCCTCCATAATCCCTATGCAAGGCTAACAGAGGCCCAGCCACACACACACACACACGCACACACACACACACACACAAAGGTAAACGAATAGACCATTCAAATTTGTGAACAGACAATGCTAATTCAAGAAAACGCTATATGCCTTGTCACAGAGAATGACATAATTCAAAGTTTGGAAAATGTAAAAACTATCCTTAGTTCCATACATCTATACACTTAAAGAATGCAGACCAAACATATTTAAAGGAATGGACGTGATGGTTTCATATCAGAAATGAGCTTATAAGATCCCGAAAGCAGTGGGACCAAGAGGGATGAAAAGTGATAAGTGTGTAGGACTGGTCAGCGTGGTCTACCTCTTCAATTAAGGTTGATTTAACTTACGACCCCCCTCCACCCCCAGTTCTGATCATCAGGCGCTGCTCCACATGCATTATGGATGAGGCTGCCAATATGCACTTGGGCTATCATCCGTGCCCTTGCAAAAGGCTTTGGAGAAACTACAGTAAACTTCCTTCCTTTTCCTCTTATTGTGCTCGTAAAAGGAGAGAATCTCTGATCTGTAACACATGGGGATACGTGGTGATAATGCATTTAAATTAGAGTGTGACTACTGCTTTTTGAAAATCCTCAATAATCAGGCTTATTTCTTTTCCTCTTTTACTAGCAAGGCAATGTAAAACCTTTATATTGGAGAGACCCTGGTCAGTTAGCACATTGGGTTTCGAGTCAAAAGTCCATTATTGAATGAATTTATATTCATATAGCCTATATCTTCGAGTGAATATAAAATATATATTTTCCAACATTCTTCAAAATATCTTCTTTTGTGTTCCACAGAGGAAAGAAAGTCAGTCTGGAAGAGACAAGAGAGAGAATAGATGATGGCAGATATTTTGTTAAAAAGTCTGTTTCAGACTGTCTGTTTTAAACTCTTCTTCATGTGAATAAATCATATCTGCTAAATTGTTTCTTTTTTATAAGTCTCTGTTTACAAAATGCTCGACACAGAATATGTGGAGACTGCGGTGAGTTGAACTGAACGTGGCACTGGATGGGCCTGTAGGCTCCAGTCATTACAGTTTACCAGCTCCATCACGGCCGTTCACTCACTCGCAGCTCTCTGGCGCCTCTCGAAGATTGAGCTTGTAATCGCAAAAGGATCACCGTGGACATGGTCCTAGTCATTTTTAAGCAGGGTCATTGAACAATCATCTCATGTTATCCTAAAAGATGATAAAAAACGAGAGAAGGGGAGAATGTTGCTGATTGCCACGAGCTTGGAAGTAGCCTGCTGCGCATGAGGAATGGCTACATACTCAGTTCTTTTATCTCAGATAGCTATCCCACAGTAGGCTAAATTAAATTAATATTTATGATATTGGCTAAATTAAGTCGTAGGGATAAGGACGGGAGTGTTTTGTCTTTACACTCCACATGTAACGGGCATGAAATCAAAATTTCTTCACCAGTAAAACTGGTTAATAAACAGGCTCAATGTCTTAACGATCATTTAAAACGGATGATGTTTGTTTACATGATGGTTAGGTTTAAGAATCACTCAGAATAAAAACGATATAGGCCAGACCTAAATCTTGTTCCCACCATAAAAACTAATGTGCCTGTGTGTGTGAGAGTGTGTGAGGGGGGGAGGGGTCTTCTAATTATCTTGTCTAAAACATTTAATAAAACGGCATGTATTAAACTTTATCCAGACTTATTCCGCGCGAGGGAGAGTTATTTCTACCATACCTTTCAAGTACACCCCTCAATTAGAATGCTGTTCCCGTCGCCTCCCACTACTGCCGTATAATTAGACTTGAGAGATTCAACTAATTTCTCTCTCTCTCTCTCTCTCTCTCTCTCTCTCTCTCTCTCTCTCTCTCTCTCTCTCTCTCTCTCTCTCTCTCTCGGTTCCATTCTGATCGTCTAATTTCACCTCAAAGGCGTATTTTCACGGTGTAACTCGCTGGTTAAACAAGGCCATATCCATTTGTTAATTGATGCAATTACGCATTTCTCGTAATGGTCGCGTAGGTCCCGAGATACGCATCAATCAGTTTTCTGTTGACCTGCCAGAGGTTCTCTTCACGTCTGCCGGGACTGGGATTCTCTCTAATAGAGAGAGATGGAAACATCATCGTAATTAACATCAGGTCGGACCTTTGATCGGTCAGACAGATGCGAGCAAGGGTCCTGCAGATGCCTCTTCAGTTCATTGCTCATCATCAGGATAGTGTCTTAAATGTAATAATAATAATGATAATAATAAGAGAGTAATCGAGGGCATAATTGTATAAAAGGTGGATAAAAGATAAATATATTATTAAATATTTTATATAGATAAAAAATAAATTATAGTTATTAAATCTGATATATTGTGATTTATTATCTTTATAAACCTGAAAATATTTTGCATGACTAAAATATTGAGATGGAAGGAATTAAGGAGAGCACGAAAATCTGACAGGTAATTAGATATGAATTAGGAGTTATTTGGCATCACATCAATTCCATATACATATATCCAAAATAATCTTGAAGTTGATTGAGTGTTACAATTTATTTACAAAAAAATATATATTATCAAAAAAAAAAGTTTATATAGGCTATTTAGCCAGTATTCACTAGCCTATATTGCTTTCAGCAAGCCCAGTGATACTTTTTGCGCTCTAAGTCTTAAAATACACTACTGTTTAAAAAGAAAAGGGGGGAAAACAGAGGGGACAGGGGTGTGCAAAACACACCTCAAGAAAAGCGCGAAGCATGACGTGATTGGCAAAGACATCATTCTATCCTCGCCGTCCCGGGATTAGAATGACGTCACACTGATACCCGTGCATGGATGAATTCTAAAGAACTATAGAGGCACAAATAATAGCACAACCACAAGTTCATATCTTGCAAGTCTTACGTTATCCTTTAAGCTTTCTACAGCTGTTTAACAACAATATTTTTGTACTTAATGAAGCTTAACTCTAATTTTTCATTTCCTTAAGGGATTATCTTATACATATAAAACTAGGGCTGGCGTAAACATCCTCAGAGCTTTCCAGTTAAGTGCAGTCATCTATTATTGAGCGAAAGGCCGAGTGTGGAAATGTGTGTAAGACGGTGGATTTGAAGTAGCTAGATTTGGTTTCAATCGATCAGCGGGAGAAGAATATTGCTTATGGTAACAAAAGAAGCAGCTATGTCTTTCTCTCAGTTTGGATATCCTTACAATGCAACTTCTCAGGTAAGCATGACAATTAGATCTTTTTTTTCTCATGAAGATACTTAATGAGCGCGCATGCATATAGGGTGCTTTTCCCACTCATTCTGTCATGATTTCTGTAGGCTACTCGGTAACTGACATTAGGCACCAGCTGATTGTTCTGTCACTAAGTAAGTCCTAAACTAAAGATATCGTGGGGTTTGTCAATATTTATAGTAATGGGTTATTTGAATTATAAATGACCTCACGTGTTGTTGTAAACGTGTAAATTACCTTTACGGTGTAATTGTTCGGAGTGAAAGCGAGACTCCTCCCTTTGCCGGTAGTCTTTACAGTCTGTGTGATTAAACTAATTATAGCCTACATTTACAGATAACGAATAGAAAATTTTGACATCATAGAATCACTTAGTTTTATTTTATTGTAAAAACACGCCTATGTAGTCAAAATAATTCGCGCTTGCTGGTGGGTAACTTTAATTCCCTTACGCAAAACTTGGAAAGTTTTACTTTCAGCTTTAACAAAACACTGTTGTTGATTTTTTTTTACACTAAACAAGTAAATCAGCTCACAAGAAAGGTTCGACTTTTTAAAGTATCTATATAGTATGTTTATTGATATTTTAACAAAAAATCACAATAAAGTCTTACATCAAACGAAAGTGCACATCTTTATGAATAAAACGCATAAACGAGAATTTCAAAAGGAAGAGTTCAGTGCTTCTTCGCGAAATCTTACCTTACTTTTATTTAACTAAGGAAACTGCGCGCATGCTTTGTGAAGCAAATATAAAATGACATGTCTATCCACAATTTTCTTCATGCAGTTCTTCGTGTCGGCAAACCCCAGTACGACTTGCTGCGATTCGATTTCCAGGTCGGTGACGGAAGGATCGAGCGCGTCTCAGACCGCAGCCTCCTTCTGCTGTCCCTCCTATGAGAACCGGCTGCTGGCGAGCACGCGGACAGAGCTCAACGCCGCGCTCGGGATGTACGGCTCTCCTTACGCAGCAGCAGCGGCGGCAGCCGGGCAGAACTACGCCAACTACTTTCCGTACAGCGCCGACCCCTCTGCTATCTACTCCAGCCTGGTACGTGTAGCATCATCTCATCAGATATAGCGCGCGTCCTCCGTTCAATCGATTGACTCATTCAAGTCACGCTTGTTATTGATTATTTTGGCTTGTCTAGCTGTCTGGTGAAATAACTTTGAATAATCAGAAGAAATAAACTGATGAATGAAGCGACACCGCATGTCGCCTGCTTGATGTAAGGTTTATAAATAATAATAAATAAATACAAAACATAAAAGTGTGTATAGCTTTTTCATGCAAGTTATATTTTACATTTACATATTTTAGGGATGATAAGAAGATAAAAGCTTCTGCTTCCATTCTAAATAATAAATGTATTTCTCCAAGTACAGTACCAGCAATATATGAAAGCTTTATCACATATTAAAGTTTGTTTGTTGGTTTGTTTGTTTGTTTGTTTGTTTTTGGCTCTAGAACCCACAATATGAAATCAAAGAGGGGTCAGGCAGTCTTCATGGCACTATAACTCAACCTGCCGCCTACTATCCATATGACCACTCACTTGGCCAGTACCAGTATGACAGGTGCGATTTACGTCTGTCCCACCTCTAATATGATATATTTAAACATGCTGAAAATACAAGTAAAAAAATCTAAAGGTGCTGCTTTTGAACTTGATCCAGGTATGGGACAGTTGATTTTAATGGGTCAACACGGAGAAAGAATGCCACGCGTGAGACAACGAGCACTCTTAAAACATGGCTTTATGAACACCGGAAGAACCCATACCCTACAAAGGGTGAGAAGATCATGCTGGCCATTATCACCAAAATGACTCTCACGCAAGTGTCTACCTGGTTTGCCAATGCTAGGAGAAGACTAAAAAAAGAAAACAAAATGACCTGGTCCCCTAAAAACAAAGCAGGTGATGACAGGAAGGAAGAGCTTAATAAGAGTGACCCAGACAACATTACCAAAGGTACCTCATAACTCTCGTCAGTTAATAAATTAAATAAACATTCTGTAAATAAAAACAAAAAAAAAATTGAACTGTGTTTAAATCCTCTTCCATAGATTCCAAAGACAGTAAGGATGAGCAGGACCTGCAGTTCAGTGACCTGGATGACATGGAGGACGAGGATTGTGACAAGCTGGACAGTGACTGCGAGAAATCAGGTCAGGATGACCTCCCGACTTCCTCCCCTCCAAAGAGAGACTGTAACCCTGACCTTCCTCCTCACTCGAACTTCCCATCTTTTCCCTGTGGTCTAAAGAGTTTGGGGCCTCTGAACCCTGATTACCTGGATCCTTTGGGATCCAAACGACAGCAACAACAGCACTCACCTCAGTCCACCTCCATAAACACTGTGACACTCTCTCACTTTGAGTCATCGGAAAAGCCTCGGATCTGGTCGCTGGCGCGTACAGCCGTCGCAGGCGTTGTGTTAGGCACGCAGAACAGTGGGGATGTACGGACTGGGCCCGTGGACTGTCAGATGCAGGCACTAAGGCTCCCCACAGTCGAAGGGGTGCAGTGTGGGGAGCTGAAGGGCCTTCAGGACCCTACAAACCTCAGCAATACTGAAAGCCTTTACCAAGAAGGACTGCAGGGGATACACAAGGCATACAACAGCGGGAGCTACAAGACCCTTCAACTTCACTCTTCATCCTATCCTGGACTGACGGAATCCTGCCAATACTCCTCAATAGAAGGTACAGCTTCTCTGTGTTTACTACAGAACTATTTAACAAATCACAAAGTTTCAATAGCTATTAGCTGTTTGTAACTCTAAATGCTTAACATCAACAAACTAAGTCAAGCTAAGTCTGTTTATTAACAGTTAGCCATGATGTGTCTACCACAGGTTTCCCCAGTGCAGGAAAGACAGAGATAGAATCAAGTGAGCTCAATGACACGTGTCCAACAATCCAGAAGACCACTGCATTCAGACCTGTGATGAAGAGGTGAAGCAGGTGAGCATGAGCGAAAACACACACATTAACACATTCTTTTTTTTTTTAACCCATAATGCGGGAGTTTTTATAACTGATATTCCTCACACAATGACAAGAATGAAACTGATTAACGCATTGACTGCGTGCATAAACCTATCTGCAAACTATTGTTTGGGAACAGTTTTTTTTTTCTTCTAAGAATAAAAAATAAATCCAATCACATACAGTAGTATTACATAATATGTCACCCCACGACCACAGACAGTAATGTAATTACACATACTCACTAGTAAAGCATCTCTGATATCAGTAAACATTTGGGCTGCGTAGCCATCAGCTAACTGATTAACATTATTGGATTGCTTTGGCTAAATACTGCGCAACTAAAAAACAATGATGTACCTTTCCATTTAGTATCTGTATGTGTGTGATTTGAGGTAATGACATATAAACATAATTCTGCATCACAAGGATTCAATCACACAGTTATCCAATATTACCTGTCATTTTCACCTATAGCCAAGCTTTCACAAAATTGGCTCACACTTATATTTCCCTTCTTCCTCTGAATTAGGATTGAGGAAATACCAATAAACACTGGGACATTTTTATGATCTACATTATGCACTATGGAATGGAGTCAATGAAGAACTATAAGCCCGTGGCAGCAGGCACTTGAAATAATAGCGCAATGAGTATCTTTCTGGAACTGTGAAAACTGGAGGCAGCCATATTTTTGCACAATATGATTTGATGGTGTCAATAACTTTATGCAATGTTTTGTGTATGTATGAGAATGAATTGTGATTTCTTATGTTTGCATTGGCAATCGTAGTTTAGTAGTTCTATTTACCTATTTATTGTTTGATTATTCATCAGCTTTATTTATCTGTTACCATGAGTCCTCTCGAGGTTTTGTTGTGCGTTACATTTATTTCTCTGTGGTCATGTACTTAATGTTATGTGATTTACTTTTTTTGGAAGCTGGTGTGAACTTTACAGTCAGTCTTTTTACTTTTATTTACTAAACAAAAATAAATGAGGTGTGATACTGTGCTCCTGAGGCAGTTTATATCAAGAAACTGTGTAAATGTCATGTAATTTATAAAATATTTTATAAGAACACATTTTTCTCATTTTTGTTTAATGTTCTCTTTTTATAAATGAATCCGATAGCTCTGCATTGTTCAGTTTATCTTATTGGCCCTACGCGCGAAGCCAGGACATTGTCGGAAGGTCATAAATTCAGACGCGGACGTGAATGAACTCAGCAAGGGTGTGAAGAAAGGGTACATCAGTTTCTCATTGTCATTATTTAATCGGAATTGGCATCAAACACTTTGTTACTGTTCAGGCTCTAGAGTGAGGCAGGAATTGGTTATGAATGCCGCTTTGTCTCCACTGCGCGCGAGCAGGTTCATCATCATCAAGTTCTTGTGTTAACAACGAGGTCACGCGAGAGCATCCATACCATGAAACGCGCATCAAGTGTTTTGATGTTGATCAGTCAATTGCTCGAACTAACATCCCTGGGGATCCCTAAGCACCCAATTAAAACTACAAAGCAAGTGCTGGATCGCCTCAAAAGTACAGAGAAAAGTATTTTTCGTTTATTTGTAGTACCCAGACTGACTATTTCCATGTAGTGTAGACAAATATTAAAGAGTGTGATTATATTTAGCTTAATTCTATTTAAATTTCAATCTATCACGTTAATAACTCGTCGGTCAACATTCAAAGTGTATTGTTGTTTTAGTGAGTTATTTTTTTTGTTAGAAAAACATGATCGTGCAAACGAGAAAAATAAAAACTAGACTGAAGCGGTCAGGGTTCAGTAAATTAATCTGTCGAAAGAGACATTATTTCAGGACGGATTTAAAGATTAAAGCATGTAATAATAAGAGTATTAGATCTATTCAAATGCGCTGTGGTCAATTTGTGGGCGAGCTGGAAAAGGGGGCGCAGAATTCATAATTTTAGGTGACAAAGACGGTCATAATATTGCTATAAGTAATAATTTATTTAATAAGAGTTTCATTAGAAAACATAAAGATCAGCAACAGATAGCCCATGCCATATATCTT
This sequence comes from Cyprinella venusta, assembly GCA_038021265.1. Classification (NCBI taxonomy): domain Eukaryota; kingdom Metazoa; phylum Chordata; class Actinopteri; order Cypriniformes; family Leuciscidae; genus Cyprinella; species Cyprinella venusta. The sequence continues at coordinate 35,993,865 of CM075864.1, forward strand.
GCTGTAAAAAACGACCTTCCTACATAATTATTAATGTGAAATGCGCCATAATGCGGCGTAAATTACATAAATGTTTGCATTCCATTCCTTACGCGAATGCTTTTTTTTTTGGGGGGGGGGGAAAGCTGTAGACGATAGTCTTGTTCCTGAAATCCGCGTAGTAAAAAAAAATATATCAGAGGATGCAGGTTCCATGGTTTCCCTCTTAGTCCAATAGTTTTGTTTTATTAAAGGTCATCGGACTATCATTTGGATTATCCCTCAGGATCTCTCCCAAGCAATCTGTCCAAAAGGCGAGATCTATTTCTACAGATCTAACTAAATAATAATCTCCCAAAATCTTATTCTGAATACTGTTTTGATTAAAAAAGGGGGGGAAACAAGGAGTGACATTGGCATGATGGAGCGTAACTTGGAAGGTTCAAAACACCGTTGTGTAACGCTTAGCAAAGGTCAGCTTTGCTGTCCTGCAACCATGATCAAACATCCTGCATGCCCTGCAACACAAACTCACACTGTAAGAAACAAAGAATCAATGAAATAAAAATTGTGAATTCACAGTAATGTGAATTAGCATCGGCACCGCGTCTTATCATGTATAAAGCTGATTTTGAATTGACTTAACGCCGGCCGCGTAAAGACGTTTGCCGTGTGTGTTAAATATTTAAAGCAAAGGTAATTAAAATGGGAGCTGTAAAGAAGAGCTGCCAAACATTATTGGAGGTAATGATGCATGTGCAATGGGATTAGTGCGGTAGCGCTATACCTGAGGGAGCCGGCAATAATAGCATGGATTCCTGCCACAAAGCATAAGGCTCATACTGCAACTAATGGATCAATTAAGAGCCTGTCTTACAACAGGTTTACACCATATTAAATCTACACCAACGAGGACAGAATAAGTCTTAAGATGTGCTTTTGCGTTAAAATGGTGACAGTGGAAATGTGTCCTGTATGTCCTACAATGTGTTATTCCCTTCAAAGGACTGCATCCCTAATTCTGCGGGTACGTGGCTTGTTCAGACTGTGCATTAGTCTAATGGATGGGTGCATGGGGACACATGCTATGCATTATGCAGAGTGCATTGAATGTAAATGACATTACAATAATGGTCCATACTGAAAACTCAGAATACACAAAAGATAAAAGTTGTTTAATGATCAAAATGTTATTGATGGATGGATGGATGTGAATAAACACAAAGCAGTCATATCGTGATGTCAATAGTGGGCTAGTTTAATTAGGCATACGAGCTGTAACGATAGCGGCCTAATCCAAAACAGATTTCCGCTCATCTCTAATAACAAATATGCAAGAAATATGACGAATAAACAAAAAAATCGGAAGGACAAGGCCATTAAGAGTTATTTTTATCGCGGCACTACTAAATGTCTTGCTAGGTTTAAGGAATAATTGTTAAAAAAAAATATTCATTACAATATTGATTACAAATACAAGTCAACGGAATACCCCGCCAAGAAGTGCGCTTGTGTTTGTGGATGAAACGCGTAGGCTACCCTGTCATGGCCGGACAAGACACAGCTATCCGCAAGTGTGCAGTCAAACCTCCCGCTGACAGCCTATCTTCTGCTCTTCAGCTCTTTTCCAGTCCCGTCGCCCTCGCGTCCTGTGTGACGCGACAAAACGACAACACGTGCATTCTAATCAATAAAGCTGTTTACACTGCAACGTATAATGCCAGGTTAATGTGAGTAGTAGGCCTATATAGTTTTGTCGCAGTTAGTTAGGATTTACAGGTAATGCTTCCAATTGAGATTAAGGAATACATTCAATGGTGCAATCCAACATTGAGATGACCAAATCGCTATGTAAAATCTATCATATATGACCTTTAATAATAAGGCTCCTTAGTTATAGTATACAAACGCCTCAACACTGTACATGACTCTGTAGTTTGTCAGTGTAACTTATGACCGGTGAATGACTCTTGCAAGTGTCAAACAGTTTTATGGATTATGTGGCTTAAATGGTTTATATTTTGATAAAGTGGACTGATGAGTCAGTATTAATCTTTATGTTAATTCGAGGAACGTAGTCAATATGTATTGCTTTTAGCTGGTGATGTCCACAGCCAATGTGGGATTTGGCAAAGATCTCTATCAGAGTATTTGTATGTGCCAAGTTTCAGAAGCAGTCATAAATAGGAAAACAATTTTAAAAATCATGCAAAATCAAAGTCCTCCGGAAAGTCATTTTAATTGAAAAAGTGTAAATGATTTCTGCTATGAAAAAAAAATTAAACTATGACATGTCAGCTCACACAATGTGGTACAGAAAACACTTTTTGAGAGAGAGAAAATGAAAGCAGGAGATACCCAAACATAACTGACCATTGAACTGATAAATCCAAATTATTTTTATTATTATTTTTTTTAATTCTTGTCCTATCAAGAATCAGAGGAAACTGACTAATTGACAACACCACAATAAGGTCAGCAGAGGGTTAACTATTGAAAATTAGGTTCTGGAGGGTCACCTCAGACTGTTTGCTCACGGATTGTGATGTAAAACTGGCTAACTGGTTCTGACAGAATAGTAATGCTCAATTCATACTAATAAAGCCCAGGATAACAACAACAACAACAACAACAACTCTTACAACAATTTGACCGAATCCAGACAAAAGAGGTAAAGTGAAGATGCCATTTGATGTGTCCCACACAGTACCACAGAGGGCATTTGAGTGAGGATCTCAGTAATGATGGCTCAGGGTTCAAATGTTGATGAGGGGGACAATGAACACACTTCATTAAATTTTGTCAAAGGGCGCAGTGAAATGTGTGCAGGGCTTTGTTTCAGTGCATGTCTCTCCTCATGGAATTCCTGGTTGCCGATGTTGTTACAAAGTCCTTGCTAATGAGTTTTGTCAAAGATAATTACGGGCTCCTCTCGGTGGCAGAAGAGCTTGATGAAAAGCTAGCTTTGTGTGCCTTGTGTGAGGACAGTGCATTTTCATCCCCTTGCACTCTGAGTGACCCGAATGACCTGACCCTCTCCTGGCTGAGGGCCACTGTCCTGCAACGATGGAGTCTAGTCTAATGTATAGGACATAACACACGTCTCAAATAAATCTTACTCTATAGTACTTCTGCTTATATCTCACTGTGACTTGAGACAAAACACAATATTAAAATTTGAAGTCTGAATGGTCTGTTTCTTCTTTAGCTTCAGCATAGTACTTTCATCCTCACTGAGATGCTGACACAAAGAGACTTTCATCCTGCACATTCAGCAAGGTTCAGATGGTCGCATAGGCCTAAACCTTGTCCGAAACCCAATGTTTGTCCATTAGGAAAGCGACTAGGCCCCAGTTAAAGATCTAAGATGCTAATGAACTTCATACAAAGTTCTGTCATGCCTGCTTAGCTATTCCTCTTCTGTTTTCTCTCCTTTCTCTGTTATCTGCCTGGGGTTCTAATCACCTTTCTGCTTTTTAAGGTTTTTCATAAGGCTGCACTGCTCACTCAATACCACGTCAGATCTCTAGTCATTCTGTTTAAATGTAAAATGTCCTCTATTATGGGAATTACTCACTACAAGTAACAATTGTAACTCAGTCAGATGACTCTTTCGAGTAAAGAGTAATGCATTACTTTTAAATTGAAAATAAAATGTGTTTCTTTTTCAAATAAGTAACGCAAATACTTTGTTTTCCCATTTATTGACAGACATCTCACCTGTTCACACGTTGAGAGCAATCATGAGTGAGGTGCAGAGGCGTTGTGTGTAAACATCACGGTTATTAGGTCTAAATGTGAGCAGGCATTTACTCATCTTACTCACTTGCACAACAACAGATTCATTTTTCCACAAAATGGGCAACACTTTACAATAAGGTCCATTAGGTAACATATAATATAGTTAATGTATTAACTAACATGAACTAAACATACAAGTGTTAATGTATTTGTTAATCTTCGTTGATGTTAGTTAATAAAAATACAGCTGTTCATTGTTTATATTAGTTCACAGCCCATTAACAAATGTTAACAAGATTTGAATAAAGTATTAGTAGATATTAAAATTAACATTTACAAAGATTAATAAATGCTGTATAACTGCTGTTAATTATTAGTTCAAGCTAACCAATGTAGTTAACTAATGTTAACCTGCAATAGTTATGTTAAATGATATAAATTTTATGCATTTAATGTCAATTTATTAGACAACGTCTTTGCTCCTGATCTTCGAAGATCCAATTCAACCATAACCATAAGCAAAAATTAAGTTAAACATAACATTTTTTATTTTATTTTTTATTGCTGCACCCTTGTACAGATGTGAATTAGCATCAGCCTGAGGTTTATTCATTTCACTTTTGATGGGAAGGGGCTTTTACATTTGCCAAAAAATATAACTTTTTTGTTACTAAAAACAAACAAGCAAGCCTAAAAAAGTAATGCAAAAGGAACAGTGTATATTACTTTCCATAAATGTACACAATTAGATACTTTATATTGTATTTTTCAAAGTAACTTTCCCAACAGTGTATTTGATCAAAATACAGTGAACACAGTAATATTGTGAAATATCATAATCTAAAATAACTCATACATTTTTAAATCTAATTTATTACTGTGATTGCAAAGCTTGTGCTGTCAAAATGAATAATTAATCCAAGTGATTAATCAGAAAATAAAAAATAAAAATAACTCATAATCCTGTTTGATACCTTCCTGGTATGTGCTCGATTATATAGCATTCTCTCAAGTTTTGATGTTTTTTGTTTTGTTTTGTTTTTTTGTTGTTGTTTTTTTTTCTTTGGTTGTTGCGTTAAATTTTACCCAGATACAACAGTGGTATTTTCTGATTGGCTATTGTATAGCACCTTTCTTTAATTTGTATTGGCTGATAAGTGGCAAGCTGGACGAACTCCAGGGGAGACGCGCTTGATTCCTGCCGGTGTTATGGTGAGAGCGGCGCGCCCAGTGATATTTGGGGTGCTGCGGCATATTAAATATATTATATTTTTTTTTTTTCCGCGAGAGAAATAGGCTACGAAATGAGTGATTGTCACGCTCAGTATCTATGTCACGCTCGGAATGGTACATGTTCTTATCCAATCACAATCAAAACTATCCGGATGGCGGGATTTATCTGGATTTTTTTTTTTTTTTTTTTGAATGTTGACAAGCCGGAATGAAAGCAAGCCGAAATTAAATAGGAGTATGAGGCTATTTATAAAATGTAAGTAGAAGTTACGATAATTGAAAAATAATATGAAAATAATATGAAAATGTAGGAGTAGAGTAAGAATTAGTAGAAGTAAAAAGTTGGCTGAAAAGTATAGATTCCCAAAATTTCTACTAAGGTAATGAAGTATTTGTACTTCGTTACTTGACACCTCTCTCATTAGTCCAGTTTTCAGTGTCACATGATTCCACAGAAATCATTCTAAAATGCCGATTTGCTGCTCAAGAAAGATTTCTTATTTTTATCAATGTTGAAAACGGTTGTGTTGATTATATTTTTGTTGAAATGACGATACTTTTTTCAACATTCTTTGTTTAAACATTCTTTACTGTCTCTAACTACTTCAGAATAATATTTTTAGTTTAAAGCACGTGAACTGTAACTGTTAGGAAATGTACTCTACGATATTGCATCTTTTGTAGCCTGTATAATGTGATAATAGAGAAAGGAAGCCACTCCCTCTCTTAACCCCCAAGCACTAATTTAGCTGCCAAAAAGCTGAGTAAGTACAAAATTTATGGATGATATTCACAGACTGTTGATTTTTAACTTTTCCCTGGAATATGTTATATGCAGCAACACACACATAACGTCCCAAAATAACTAAAACCCAAATTTATTCTAGAAATGTCCCACTATTGTAATTAGTTAGTGTGTTAAAATGAGAAACAACAATGTCAAAACAGATATGAACCCTTTAGAGAGAATACACCAGGGCTAGTTTAGCAGGTGTTACACATGCCTCCCTTCACTCTCCTTGCTAGGGGTCTGCAGCTCTGTGGGAATCTCTTCTACATTCTCCACTCCACTGTGCAAAGTTGTCAAACACAAATACATTCTGACAGAGAGGACTCTCTGCCCATCCATTACCTTTTATCACTAGGAATGGCTGAGAATGACGGCAAATATTAAAGAAATTCAAAACTTTTCAGTAATGATATCCTTGCTATTGCTGCTGAAGTAACAGCTTATAAAGTTATAAAACAGTTCTTGACATCCTCATTTCCATAAAACCTCTGGAAACGTTATCATGAACTCGTGACAATTATTTGCAACTCACAGTAAGGAAGGCTTCCATAGGAGGCAGGTGAGAGGGAAGGTTACACAATGGTAGCATGGCAGTTATGACACGGCTTCAGAACCACGTATTCCAGAACGCAGTGTAATCAACAGGGGCCGTTGCAGCAACACGCCTACATACTGTTCTAGGTAAACTGCATATTCCAGCAGCCTTGGGCACTGAATGCAGACCACACATTGTCACAGCTCACTTTTAGACTATCATATAAAAGGCCCATTATGCGCGTGTGGGATTTTTCGCCCAGTTAAAAAGCCCTCTGGGCTGTGGCCAATGACAGAGCATCATAATTATGCATTTTATTGGCCATCTCATTCTAGCTATGACTGATTCGGCTCCCAACCCTAAACGTTTCCATTCCCCCTTTCATGTGGGCGGGCTGACAGCGCCACAGCTTGCCTGTTTCAAAGGTGGGCTGACAAATATTTACGACCTGATGTGAAGTCACATATAATCAGCTCTCGTGAGCTGTTTGAGAGGAATCGGTTATTGGAACACACTTATCTTTTACATTATAAATGATTCCTCGTAGAAGCCCTGAGCGCTTGATGTGGCTGGCCAAAAATAATAAGTGACACATTTCTTTAGCATCATACATAATGAGGGGTTATCAGCAAAGGTTGTTTGCTCTGTGAAAATGGTGGAAATAAATCAGTGGCTCGCTCCCTCTACTGGTTCAAGATGTAACTGCAATCACAGTAACCTCTGTAAACAATTTCCTGGCTTCTACAGGTACAGGGGAGCCAAAAATGGCCATTAAGATAACATTGAGGGAGAATATCGTGAAAAATGTGTGTAAGATCAGTAGTGACAAGCAAATGTCATTTAACATATTCAATGCACCCAGTTAGACTATAACAATGAAAATATATTTCTATACTGACAAACACAAGGCTGAGTTGGATAGCAAGCAAGGATGGCAGCATGAAAATGAGACAATATCATCAGAACACCATTAATAAAACACAATTTAAATGTTCTAAAATAAAAGTTAGCGGCCAGATGTTAATGTGTCAACTCTATTTCCTGCATTTCATTTTTCTTATTCCACCCTAAATTCTAATATCTTCATGTCTTCTCATGCAGCAGGTTAGAGATGTAGATTTATGACAGTAATATGTTCCTTCCCATGCTTTAACTGCCTATAAGGCCTTATGGCAGGGGTGCATTATCCAAAATACATATTTCCCTCTGTATTAGGAGTTATGGGGATAGCAATCGTCAAAATGAGAGCGATAAATCACTATTATGCCATTAACGCGAGCATGGTTCTGTCATTTAGGTCTCACTGAGAGTCTGCGAATGGTGGAGTGGGAAGTGTTTAGATCACTAGGAGTATTTGGTGGTCCTGAGATCTAGCCGGTCTCCTCTCTTCTGATGCGTCTCGCATCTGTTATGCATTTCTCTCCGATTCTGCCTCTTTGTGGTCATTCATCGAGTCCCCGCGACAAACTAGAAACGCATTTTCGCAATCTCTGTGGCAGGGGATGCTAGCGTAGAACATATTAAATTTGTTACTAATTTTAAAACTTGGCACAGCAGGCCACGTTTCTGCCACCCGTTTTCTGTAGACACGTCAGCTGAACCCCAATGTGACCAAAACCACAATACAAACAGAGCAAGCGGAACAGCAGCTCCCTTTGTGCCCCACACTGTAAATGTTTAGAAAAAAGGGCTTTTTAAAACTAACTGGACATAATGACATTACGCTAAACCAGCTCTAAAGGGGTGGAGGTGCATTTGCCCTGTTCTCCTCTTGTACCTCAACAGCAGAAAGAAATGTGCTACTTAAAAGTCAGAGAAAAACGGAAAATGAGTGGCCAAACTGTTTAATCTTCAATCAAACACAAGTGGTGGAAATATCCATACAGTGCTCTTCTGTGAGACATAGATCAAAACACACTGTATAGTTCAAACTTGCCAAGTAGGATGTCCGTTTCTTACATGCAAATTATATTGTATATATATATATATATTAGGGCTGTCAAACGATTAATCGTGATTAATCGCATTCAAAATAAAAGTTTGTGTTTACGTAATATGTGGGAGTAGTGTGTATAATTATTTTGTATATATAAATACACACACATGCATGTATATATTTAAGAAAAATCTGAAAATATATACTTTATATATATTTATACATAATTAATATTATGTATAAATATAAATATATTAAGAACACATTTTTCTTAAATATATTCATGCATGTGTGTCTATTTATATATACAAAATAATTATACACACTACGCCCACATATATTATGTAAACACAAACTTTTATTTTGGATGCGATTAATCGCGATTAATCGTTTGACAGCCCTAATATATATATGTATATATATATATATATACACACACAGTCTTGTGGCTGTTTTTAAATGTGCTTTATAAATAAAATGAAACTTGAACTATTAATAAAATTTGAATACAGCCAAATAGTATGTCATTAAATTAAATGAATTATACAATTTGTATTATGTATTATTTGTATTAATATTGTAGTTGTTATTATTATTATCAGTAGTAGCTAGTTGTTGTATTAATGGGTTATATGTGTGTGAGTCATTATTTAATAATACTACTACTAATAATAAATAGATAATAATTTAGCCAAATAATTATAATTAATAATAACAATTATATTAATAATAATAATTAAAATTACATGAGTGATTATTAATAATATTATTCATAATAATTATACAACAACAAAACAATAACAAATATTTAACATATATATATATATATATATATATATATTGTGACGTTGTGCGGAGAAATAGAGCTGAGGCTGGGTCCAGACGCAGTGTAGCTTTATTCATAAAACTCAGGAACAAGGTACAAAGACTAAAGCAGAACTTGAGAATCAAAAGCACCAACGTAACACACATAAATTCAACAACCAACAAAGACAGGGCAGAAACACAGGGCTTAAATAATCAAGGACAAACAAGCTAGACAAGATAACAAGGGGGCGTGAGAAATAAGAAACACCTGGGACTAATAATAAACGGTGAAGCACTAATAAAGAAAACACACAAAACCAAATCATGACATATATATTGTATATATATATATATATATATCAAATTATTAAAATATTTATATTTAAAGAATATTTAATTTAAGTATAACAGACGTATAACATATAACATTAACAAACAGAGCCTTCCAGAGCTTTGAATCAACCACAGAGCAGTCCTTCATTTACATTCATTCATGAGCTTTCACACACAGCAACATTTCTAGAGACAAGGTCAGAGACCCTAGAGGGCTGTACTCCTCTGTGTGTTTGTGTATGTGTCTATCTGTGTGTGTGATTGTAACTGCTTGTCATAGAAACATATTTGATACTTGCTTTAATTATTATACCCCCCCAGATCATCTAGTGTCTAGGCGGCCATATTGGCACTTCAGCAGGTCTGTGAGTGCAGCTGTCACTAGTGGAACTGCACTGACCTCTAGAGACCGATCTCTCCAGGCACAACATGGAGTTTCACTTTCCCTGACAGCTCTGGCAACAGCCCATAAGAGTGACAGAGAGAACATGCGCAGGTAAACCTGCTGGTCTCATTCATTCTCCACACACTCACACACACAAAGAGAGAGAGAGAGAGTCCTGACCCAAAGTATCATTGCACTGAAATTCACCCCTGCACAAAGCCATCATGGTCTAATGTGTTTAGCACGCCTTTTTCACTTATTGTTGTCGACGGTTCATCCGCAATACGTGTTTGTGTGATACATGCAACTGTACACATTTGTGTATATTTGTCTTCGGTATTTATATGACAAAAGCTAATTGTGTTTCCCTGGCAAGAAATGAACCTGAAGTTTATTTGTCCTATATGTGTAACCATGTTGGTTTTCTTAAAACATGACACTTATAAAAACTCCAGCCAACTAAAAAAATATGAGTCATGGAGAAACTCTTCCCTCTGAAACAAAATATTTTCATACTAAATATTAATGTCAGAAGGAGCCTGTTAAAATCAACGAATTCCTGTAGTATTCTAGGAGAGAAGCCAAATTATATATATATTACTTTTCCTTTGAGTAAACATGACATATTTGGATTAGCAGGCCGATAGATATACAGACATTTCCAGCTTTTTCCAACATGTAAACTTTTCTACTCATGCCCAGGGAAATGCTATTAAATTGCACAAAAAATGTTAGTTCTAGTTGTTCAAGTATGTTAAATTATTAATTTAAGGCAGCCTTTTTCTTGATATATATAATGGATAACGATATGCATTATAAATACTGAATTCATGGTAGGTTTGTGTATTTGCCAACCACAATGTCTTCTAAAATCACATATTCCACAAGAGTTATAGTCTGCAGAGGAACATGTGGCATCTGATTCAGAGTATTTCATTTTTTATAGAGTTTCACACCATTGCTGCTATCATCATCATCAGTCCTCATATGTGATAAAACAAGATGGGAAACATATAAGTGTCTAGAGCCATGAAGGACAAATTTAGCTGGAGCAGTAAAGTCTTACCCCCCAGTGGAAACATAGTAAAATACATTTAAATGAATTTACACACTCTGTGCTAAAGTACTGACTTATGCCTGTTTAAACCATATGGAGGGCACACGAACTCTATTTCACCAGGCCTTTACATTGTTGATATGAGATTTCAAGGTAAAGAATATCAATCACATAAAAAATGATGCTAACAGACACCAAATGGGCAGGATTAATGCGTCAAATTTTAATGCTTGTATTAGTCCATAAAAATTTTGATTAGCCATAAAAACAAGTTTATGTTACATCCTCATCCTCATTTAGATGGCTAAGTAAATGTGTGTGTGTGTTCGTTTAGGGATGTAGAGATGCACAGATGCACGGCACCATAAGGCAGTGTACTGATTAGGGCCGTGTGTAATGCACGAATCAAAGGGCACGGAAAGGAACCAATCAATCTAACTAATGGGAATCCCTGGTGAGGAGTGTGGGCAGAATTACCCAGCTGCACAATCTCAGCGACCTCCCAGCTTAAACACACATATATACAGTCATTTCCCAAGCTCTTACCTAAATGCACCCACCCAGCCTAAATATACAAGTCCAAAAGTTCATTCTTGATGACATAACAAATACTAGCATACGCCTGCATCAACAAACACACACAAACATATATAATTACAGAACTTTACAAACACCAAATCGCCCAATAACCATGTTTAACAACCAAAGAAGCCCCCTACGACATACCGCAAAACACTGCATGGCCTAGACATCTCAGACAATATTATTTAACCCCAAAAATAATTAAAAATGCACAACAGACACACACAGGCATAGCAGGACCTACTGTAACACATGCAGCGTGTCAATGTTTCTGAGCATCAGTGTTTCCACATGTGTCTGCCACATTTATCCGCCCTAGAGGACTCTCTCCAAGAGGGGGGTCCATCAAATAGACGTAAAAAAGCAGACATATGTCATTTAGCCGCAGCAAACTGAGGTGTGTGTGTGCGAATGAGTCAGCGTGGAGTGAGTGGCAGTTGGTCTTCATTTTGACAGCAGAAACCAATGAGATTAGTTAATATATAGAGGCCGAGCCAATCTAAAGACAGACAGGCAGATAGACAGAAATAATACTTTTATTAAATAAATACATACAAATTTACTATTTATATTATATGAATAACACAATTATTTAAATACACACACACACACACACACACACACTAACCATGGCTTGATTTAAACCAAGATGAAACCTTTGACCTCAAGTTGGAGGATAATGTCTAAGCCAAGGGGAATGCATTCATGATATCCAGCATGAATCAGAGCCTATGCCATCGTTTTGGACGTTAGTTTAAGATTGCTCGGTTGCATAGAGCTCCCTTTAGTGCTGAGCGGACTTTCATAAAATTGATTTTCTGAGTACACCCTTTTAGCAGCTATAAGCTTGAAATATGAACCCTTCATTGCTGAGAGCATTTCTTCTCAATTTTTACCCCCCCTCTCTCCTTTATTTCTCTTTCTCTTTTTATTATTTTTTTTTTCCACCTCACTCCATAACTAATGATCTGGGGAGGCAGTGTGTTTGAAATTCTCCACAGTAACCATTTTCATAATTAAACATTTCTAATTCTGGAGCTTTGGTTGGCTCTGAGCAAACAGGCAGCGGCAGTGAAGTGGGAAACGTTCGACGCCTTTCATTAGAGCTCTTTTTAAATCAGTGCTCTGGTTAATGCATGCGCTAATGAAGCAAGAGGACATTTAGCATTCCTGCTCATTAGGAGCTAAACTGCGGCCATTTGTTTGTACAGCAGAGGGAGAAGGTTATCAAAGCGTACGGTCAATCACATTTAATAATGGGGAGGTATTACTCTTTAATGAGTTATTTAAAATAATCTGAAATGTAATTCATCTGAAAACGAGTGTCCTTTGAGGATGCTGCCGCTGCGGGATAAAGTAAACACTTTTTTTTTGGCCTAGTAAAAATGAGGGCTTTATGCTTGGCTCAAATTACAAAGCAAAAGTCAGACTGGTGAGCGCGAAGGTGTGGCTGTTCGCACACGCTTTTGACAAATACATTCAAATAATTGACAGCTTTCCTTTCAGCCTGAGAAAGTGGGTGATATATTATAACACGGCTCTTTTAAATCACACGGTTCAGTGGCTTGACAAGATGTCAATTCATCACTTCTGCCAGCCAGCTGCTAAACAGCATTCCAGCTGAAAAATTATACGTATAAATGATGATAAGCATCAACGTATTTGTTACGTGGCAGAAAATGAGGCCGCACAACAGCGAATGCTTAAAGTATACCACACCGTTTACATTATTAACACGACTAGAAATAATAATCGCCCATATATTTCTAATCTCCTGCCAGAGGTGCTTGACATTCTGTGGCGGTTTGTAATGTAAATGACAAAAATGGTTTTTATTCCATATCTTAAGAGTCAATGAAGTGATGGAGGAGAGAAAATAAGCCAGCTACAGGTGGGGGTCAATTATCATTTGAATAATCGAGGCAGCAGCGTGGCAGACCCGAGCCTCTCTGAAGTGTGACATGTTTTTATCTTCATGCATTTCAATGAAGTCAGACCTGTACATAAAAGGTTATCACCTAGGAAACATATTTGCCTAAGCACAAGTTAAACAGTCGAGAGAGATCAGCATAGATATTCAATTTAGCCAGCCAACCTTGAACTATAAATATTTCAATAAAACCCAATGAGAGTGTTCTCTCTCTCTCTCTCTCTCTCTCTCTCTCTCTCTCTCTCTCTCTCTCTCTCTCTCTCTCTCTCTCTCTCTCTCTCTCTCTCTCTCTCTCTCTCTCTCTCTCTCTCTCTCTCTATCCCCCTTTCCTCCTCCCTTCTTTGATCCAATTCCATTTCAGCTGTGGGAGATAGGGAAGGAGGAAAGGGAGAGGGGGATGGGATTTATAAGAGGAAAAGAGAAGAGGAGCAAAGGAAAGGAAGGGGTGAAAAAAAAACTCACTCACTCAAACTCAGTGTACTGTAGTTTAGCTAAATGTGCTGTTAGATGCATCTGGCCCCTAACGCCTGAGGGCGGAGAAAGAAGAATCGAGGGAGGGAGACAGACTGACAGCGAAAATATGAAAGAAAAAAGGAAAGAAAGAAAGAGAAACAGGGACATGAATTTAACAAGTGCGCTGTGGGCAATGGTTGGCCCTACATTCAGAAGATATTAAATAATCTATTATTTGTTAGTTTCTCTATCTGTCTTCAGGTTGATCATAATGTCACTGTAGCACGATTATTACACGCTCTTTTTTACATGTATTCCCAAGCCAAGTTTAAATAAAGATTAAATGTGAGCACAATTGTCCATAATTTAAGCTATTGGCACTATAAAGTCTTAATCTTATTCAAATATTATACTTATTCTTTCTGATGAATTAGAGCAGTTGTAGGAGTGCTTTGAAAGTATGACAAATACAAAAGACCCCAAAATGCCTTTTTGTCATCGTCATTGTTTTTTTATGTGGTATGACACACATAAAACTAAAATGCAACTGTGTTATCTTATTATTTTAATGTATTACAGCAATCAAAAGCACACTGCTGTGTTGAACAAATAATTTAACAGTTTACTCCACTTATAGTTAACCTATAGTGGCTAATTAAAGGGATACTTCAGGATTTAGCATTAAGCTTTGTATCAGTAGAAAACCAGTAGTATTTTCGAATTACCGTGCTTCCCCCCCTCATATCCCCCTGATATGAGAGAAAAATGAATTTTAATTCTGAAAAAAAATCCTCCGATGATGCAAAAATCATCATTTTGTTTCATCGGCGGATTTTTGGGCCAGAGGCTTAAGACTACAGCCAGTGTTCCGCATGTTTTCACATTGACTGGATGGGATCTCATGTGAGTGACAGGTTGCTAGAGGGGAGATGTTATTGTCCTAGCCTTGTGTAATATATATATATATATATATTATTTATTTATTTTTTTCTCAAGATACTTTATACAACCAGTGCACACACATCCAACAAACTAAACAAACAGCAAATTTCCCAGTGTTTAAATTAACACTCCTGGTGTACATATAGGTCCATTTAACTCCAGGAGTGTTAATTTGGTCCTATATGTACACCAGGAGTGTTAATTTAACACTGGGAATTTTGCTGTTTGTTAGTACATTAAACAAATTATAGTTTTAAATAAACCCAAACTCTACTCTAAAATAATTTGTCTGATGAGCTGACTTCCAGGGATAATTTTACAATTGTGTCCCCAAAATGTTGCCAAGTAAACCCATAAATACACCCTTGCCCACTCAATGCACCCACATCACGCAAACTCTCTCTCTCTCTCTCTCGCCTCCGTTCTATGCCACACCACACCAGCTGACAAGCTGCTTAACTGACTCTCAGTGCATTATGAAGAGAAGAAAGCGACCCCTCCTCTGCAGGACTAAGCCACCCATAGAGACCCCGATCAGTGCCGTGTTGTGACAGAGGACCTGTCATTGGGGCCAGGCTACAGTATCACTGGGCTGATTTAGCACAGTCCAGACAGGGTGACAGAAGGTGAAAGCTCCAGCTATTTGTCACTGCTGTGCCCGTGTCAAAGTGTCAGGTGTGGGGACAGAGGGGGAGTGCAGCTGGGCTGATAGTGGAAGAGACAGGCCCGTATGGTTCGAGACCCAGCAGCCTGTCAAGCAGGAGTCAAAGTCTGGTGTCTTCTGGGGAGCTAAACCCCTCCTATATGCTTTCTTTCTTTCTTTCTTTCTAGCAAGCTGATCTCTTCTCTCTACACCTTCCTATTTTCACGGTATCTCTCCAGAGGAAACCTGCTTTTATCCCTTCTTCTCACTGTCTCTCAACACATCTTAAAAACATGCCCGCCTAAAACCTAATCTTACTCTCAGTTGTATTTCCCAGGCTACAGATCAGAAGTGCAGGCTAGGACAGCCGTACAGATGCAAGACCATGCGAAAATATGTCAGAACTCAATATTCTGTTTAGAGACCAAAATATTTTTCACAGTTTAAGCTACTTTGTCTTTGAGAAAAACAACTGTAGTTTAAATAAGAATAACAAGTCGAATAAAAAAGTAATATCGTGATTACACCACAACAAAGTAGCCACAAAGTACTTCAGCCAAATAGTCACAGTCAAAAATACATTTATCCTCAAGACTTGAAATCCATGGAGATTAAGTGCAAAAATAACAACAGCGGCAAATCAAATCAAGCAGCATATGAGGACTAAAAAAACAACATTAAATGTGTTCATAAGACACAAAGTAATTCATTTCTTTATTCTTTCTTAAGCCTCTTTACTTGGATATTTATTGGAGGGGGGGTTGTGTGAGCGGTGTTTATAGTTGGGTCAAACACAGGCTCTCAGGCTTAATAGGGGATTACGGCTCTCTCCCACAAAAGAACACTAACTGACTTTAGCACAAGTGTAACTGGCATTTCTTCCACTGGATATCCAGATTCATCTGAACGAGCGTGATGATGTGATAAAGGATTAGAGGATGAGAGGCGACGGGAGGAGGGCGGAGGCGCATCCTGACAGTGATGCGCTTGGTTGTTTGTCCCCTCTACACTTCTTCTTTTCCTTCTCAGTCTTTGCTTTTTTTGTTGGCTTGTCTTAAAGGAATACTCCACCAGTTTTCATATTAAACTATGTTATTCCCTTAACTAAGACGAGCTGATGCATACCTCTCTCGTCTCAGTGCGTGCTCTCTATCGCTCTGTATTGCCGCAAAACTGTGTTAGCACTTAGCTTAGCCCAGTGCATTAAATATGGGCCCAAAAGAGAAGCGACCAAACACTTCCTCGTTTTCCCTATTTAAACACAGTTACTCGATTAGTGTAACTCGACCTGGGCTGGTGACACAAAATAAAGCGTTGTGTTTTTCTAAGCGTTTAAAATTGATAACTATATTGTATGGCGGAATACCATGAAAATTGCTTTAGAGCACTTCGACTTGGCGCAATAATACCTTCACTCGTGAAAAGTCCTTACCGGCTCGCGCTTCCTCTCCCCCTCCCTCTTATTTCCGTCAATACCATAGGTCAATACAACCAACGTGACATGCGACAAGCGCGAGCCGGTAAGGACTTTTCACGAGTGAAGGTATTATTGCGCCAAGTCGAAGTGCTCTAAAGCAATTTTCATGGTATTCCGCCATACAATATAGTTATCAATTTTAAACGCTTAGAAAAACACAACGCTTTATTTTGTGTCACCAGCCCAGGTCGAGTTACACTAATCAAGTAACTGTGTTTAAATAGGGAAAACGAGGAAGTGTTTGGTCGCTTCTCTTTTGGGCCCATATTTAATGCACTGGGCTAAGCTAAGTGCTAACACAGTTTTGCGGCAATACAGAGCGATAGAGAGCACGCACTGAGACGAGAGAGGTATGCATCAGCTCGTCTTAGTTAAGGGAATAACATAGTTTAATATGAAAACTGGTGGAGTATTCCTTTAATGCCAGTCCCCCCTCCCCAAGTCCATCTGGTACCTCAGCTCGCCCTCAAAACAGCCCACTGGACTAATTATGAAAATACACACACACACACACACATCCCACGTGTCCTTTAGGAAAAAGAAAATATATTGAATTACCCAGCAATACATTTATAAGTTAACAAAAAAAAGCCATATGTCAGCAGTCATTAAGTTTTGGCATGTTGTTTAGGAAATGTCACAACTTGTGAAAGAACCCAGCCACATAGCTAAACAAGCAAGACAAATCATACAGCCAGAATTCCGTGTATCCGTGTGTATTTCTAAACTCTTCTTTGAGGAAAGCCGTTAGAAAAACACTTAAAGCTGAATAACAGTGATTTTGAGGTAAATTATCAATACAGTTTTGTACACTGCCATAAACAAGAGAGACAGACAGATGATGTGCAAACCACATCTACAAGTTATTTTCTCATCCATTTCACAAGTCTTCCAACCTTTCCTGATCATTTAACATGGTCCATTTTAAAAGCTTTTAACTTCAAGAACAACATATGAGCACATCCAAAAGCTCTTCATCCAGAGATAAGGAGAAAGATTTAAAAAGATTGATCGTGAGAAAACTGTTAAATGTCGAGAGACAAGCGTGCAGTAAAGAGATCTGCAGCAACCCATTCGAGTTGCGGTTGCTAGTGCATTAAGTGAACTGTTTTTAGAAAATTAGTTTCGGCACCTCTCCAGTTGGTCTTCTGGAAGCCCATTTTTTTACGTAAGAGCCGAGATACACCAAGCCGATTGCCGGTCGTCGGTCGATGTCAGGCCGTGGGTGAGCGTCTGCAGAGGTGGAAAAAGAACACAGTTTTATTACTAGAGTCAAAGTACAGATACTGCTAGTCAATTATTACTCCATTACAAGTGAAAGTTGTAAAGAGAGATGTTTACTTAAGTAAAAGTACAGAAGTACTTGAAAGCATCAAAAGTACATTTCTTTTTTTGTTGTTTTATTATTGTTGCACTGCTGTATATGTAGCTACTACTTACAATAGGCACTTTATGCCTAGTATCAGTGGAATAAAGAGCTTTTAGAATGTTACAAAACCTATAGAAATTAAACAACTGAATTGACAAAAAAAGACAGCCATAAAAATAATCTTTAGCACTCCTTCCTAAGGATTTTCTTTTTCCGAGTGGGTAGCCTATACTATTGGTCCACCTAAGTGTGTTTACATAAGGCCGTCGTACGTGCTCGTCCCTATGTAATTTTCGCTTTCAGGTGTATTATGTGTGATGAGTTATGGTTTCCGCCATTCCTTTGAAAATGGCTGAGGGTCGAAAGAGAAAAAAATCTATACAAAGTATATGATAAGAAGAGAAAGGCCGCAGAATATAGAAACAAGAACAGAGTGATTTTGGGTGAATATTTCACACGCTGGCGTGCGCTAAAAACACAGGTTGGGCTTCCCACTGATGCCGCGGTCGCGGAGAGACAGGTAAAGTTTGTCATGCTATTTGGAGAAATCCATTTAAAATCACTGCTAGTTATGAAAATTAATGTAAGGTATGATTAGCGATGCTAGCCCTGGCACAAGTCATGCACCACGTAGACATGGTAAACATCTCAATTTGTCTAAAGTAGCCTTATGACCAAATGGTAAATGGTATCACGCTGAAATATTCTAAAACCTTGTGTGTTCATTTTCGATAATTCCAATGTGTTAGCCATAGTATATTTTACACAAATGCAACAAGCTACTTCTCCATTGCATATGTCCTGAGCATCGACAGTATAAGAAGTGGACAAAGCCATCTCATTGGAACTCCATTGAGGACAGTGATAACAATAATTAGTCCTGTAAAGTTTCTTCTGGGAATCCCTTTCATCTCTTGAAAAAAAAAAATAAATAAAAAAAATAAAAACATTTTAATGGTCAACAGCTGATTATAGATCCTATCAGTTGGAACAAACAGATAGATTTGGGCTGAGGCCTGAACAACCCAGGACACAGACTGCATGTTTGTGAGTCCTGGCATTCCATCAAGGAACATAGAACATGGAAGAAACATCCACGTACGGATCCAAAAACCAGGAGGCCAGACTCGAATAGGATCGTTGCCACGGGAACAGCCGGTTCAGTTCACACACACACACTCGTTTGACACACTTTTAATGGGGCCACCTCAAGAACAGTTTCCTCAGTATTCGACAAACATCCTGCCAGCATTTTGCTTGAGTGTCAAAGGGGAACAGAGGGTCTTAACAGGCAGCACAACAGGGTGCCAGGCAACTGAGCCTGGCATGGGATCAATATTCTCTTTCATTTTCCCTGTCAGAGTGCATTTGTGCACTTTGCATAAACACTTATATACACTTTCTGCATCACTGTATGCTAGTATCATGTCAGTTCCAAGAATAGGAAGAGAAAAAACGGACAAGACTGGAACATAAAACCTGCCACAGACTTTCACTTACACAGACTCACACTGTTAGAACAGGATGATGAAAAGCAAAGCTCATCAAATATGATAGCATTTGAAAAAAAAAAAAAAAAACTTTTTGGTCTTACAAATTATATTGTACAGTAATGAACAATGAATATTCATTTTAAGATTCATTAATGATTCTCTAGATAATCTAAAATGTAAAAATGAGCTTGCACATAAAAAATAATATCGACAGATTGGTAGAACCATAATATTGCCCAATTATCAATAAAGCATCCCCATATTTAAAGCATAATTATTGTGAAGTTATCTATTTGTCCTATTTTTAAAAAAAAAAAAAAACAAGTGTATGATAATTATAATAATATGGTCTGTCTATATTTCTTCTACACTTTTTTCCATTTACATTATATTGGATAAAATCATCTTATAATTGAATAAATACAACGCGCCTTAATTAGTATGTAAAAAACAAAAGCAATGGATCATTTTTTCCCAGTTTTGGTAATACTTGTTACATTTAATAATTGCATTTCATGCTTTGCTTTCTTTTTCTGGCAATTATACAAACAATATCACAGTGGTAACCAAGCGGTAAACAGAGAAGAAAAGTGACTCTCAGAGACAAACTTATTTTAGTTCTCCTTTAGTGCAATGTGTCAAACACACACATACTCCAGGAAAAAATATGCCTCAGGCCAAACACACTTTTGTTTGTTCTATGCAGGGATAATCAGAGATAAACAAGCTACTGTTTTTCACGGCTTCTGAAGCCCTCTCGCTACACAAAACTAACAAATAGAGTTGTGCTTCAATTAAGCTAGTAATAAACGTACCCTTGACTCAAAAGCTTGCTAAAAGTCCAAATTTAATGGGTTTTCTGCAGAATGCACTTTTTTCTGAATTCCTCACTTTCCTTCTCCTCCCTTTCGCTCTACTCTCTCCATCCACACGTCAGGTCATGCATGGACATCTGACCTGTATCCTGAACAAAGTGGGTAATTGGAGAGAGAGAGAGAGAGCGAGAAAGAAAATCAAAGTGAGAGCGCAATGGAAACTCAAGGAGATCGAATGTTCATTTATTGCAGGTTGGAGCCCCACTCTGGGTGTGAATGAAAGGCTCTTCTATCCCGGACTAGCCATCCACTACGACCAAACTCCACGCACAGGCAATGCTCCACTAAAGAGGGGCTTCACACAGTCACCAAATCTCCTCAAGCACACACACACACACATATACACTTAGTGAAAGTATATCCACTTTACACACAATCTGAATCACTGAAGCTTCTAAGACACACTTACACTTACTGACTGGATCTCCAATTTCTACTCACACACACAGACACACACACACAAAAGCACACACACTCCTGTCTTTATCAACACTGGATTCCATCAAATAGACTGACAAAGCTAGTCTCAACGCACTTGGATGGAGTTGCATACAATGCATTTAATGCAGTATATCTACAGATACTACCTTAACTCACTCAAACAAACACAAGCAAGTGTATATATATAGAGACAAAACTGCAAAACCGATCTGATTAATTGCAAAATAAATTCAAAAGCCAATCAATAATATATATATATATACTGTACACACACACACGCATATATATATATAAATAGCACTGCAACTCAAAACTCCATGTTCAAGTTTGCCAATTTCAAGTTTGCTTGTTTCTTTTTTTGTTTTAAATACTTTGCAACGCCAAGACAAATTGTATTGACATGTTATGGTGGAACAGTAGCCAATGCCAGCAAAGCATCATTAGCAGGAAAAGGGATGTGGGAGCAGTGCTTGTTGAAAAGCTCACCTCAGCTGCATTTTTAAATAAGGCCCTTCATGAAACTGTCGTCATGGGTGGGCCGAGAGCCTGAGGTGCTTGGCCATGAGACAGCTGATCACTAGAGTGGGTGTAAAGCAAGCCCAGGGAGGCCACTCAAATGACTGCTTTGTTGCCGAATAAAAGTCATTTGTATCAGGGCTTTCAAAGGGCCATTTGTCAACATGTTTACAGCGACAATTCCCGACAAACACTAAAGAGAGGCGGGTGCTCTGGAAGAAGAGAAAGGGACGTAAAATGGGGAGGAAATTTAAGTAAATGAGGGACAATGATTCTGATTAAACGTTTGCAAACAATTAAGTGGTTATCTGACAAAGGACTGCTGCTGGAGAACACTTGAGGCCTGAGTGAATATAATCTTCTTATAGGCTATCTATACATCTGCATAAATGTGTAATGTTTGTAATAAATGTGTAAGCCAAGATTAACTACTTGAGCCAAATTTAATTTCTCCAAACTAGTTTTTGTTATGATATATTTGCGTCATTCATTGATCAGTCAGCCCACTATCAGATCCTGCTGAAATCATCTTCATAATTGTATTTATGTAAACAATTGTATGCACTGCTCATTCAGAGAGGTCTGTTCTGACTCATTCCCTATTCTGCACATAACTCAGAGCCAAAGCCTGGTCATTTTCATTTAATCTTAAATTACATTACTTCACTCCTTATTTTATTTGCTCAGCAAGCACATAAATCTGGACTAACTAACCTATAAACTGCAAGTGAGGTTATATTTTCCTTTCTCATGTCTATCCAAAGTATTCTTCTTGGATAAACAACATATCAGAGTGTAATAATAACAGCAGTTCATCGGACATCATTTCTTATAATAACAAATTAACCAAGTTTCTTACAAAAAAAATGCTATGTTTGGCAGCTTAAAACACAAGGTCAGTTGTTAAAATAAAAATTCAGCAAATCTTAAAAGAGGCCAAAACAACAGAGAATCTTAAGCTGGTCTTGGCCTTGATCGTCTGTGACCATTGACCATTTTGGCTGTAATTAGAAATAATTAAAGCAGGGATTAGAGATATCTTAATGCCGAAACAAAGTACTAAGATTTCCCGATCGAGATAAATCCTTTTTTAACAGCTGCTATGGAGAATGTCAGATGATATTGATGAAAATGAATTCAAGAAAAAGTTCTTAATTAAGCAGCAAGCCCTGTGCTGCAGCCTTTACAAGGCCCGAGGGATAAATTGATTTATTTTGCTGGGCTCGCACACACGAAGCAGTCAAACTTATTTACGTCGACATTTAGTACAGACATTCTACAGTCTCTAACTATAGATGTATGACTGAGACAAAGTCTGACTGATGCTTATTTTGGGCAGGACAGCCTGCAGGGTTATGAACATGGTGAATATGCAGGAATAAACAAGTGTGAAGAGATACAAAAAAGTGCAGCGTGCTGAGGGCCCTCAATCTGAGTCTGTTCAAGACTGTTTACATGAAATTAGATGCGACTAAACAACGAAAAAAAACAAACTTGTGTGGATGTGCAGAATGATATTGAAATTCTGCCAACTTATAATTGTTTACACTGACGACAAAAATAAAGAAAAACACTAAAATCAATCAAGTGAATTTAGGAATCACACTTTCAGATTTACGAAAGATTACATTTTACTCAAATTATTATTGTTTTAAAGATTAAATGTAATTTTGGATTAGATGGCAGCAAAGGTAATCTAAATGTAAAATAAAATAGAAGAACTGCTTAAAAAAATTGGTCTCGGGATAAAAGCACCAGATCATCACAGTTAGATATTTTGGATTTCATATGAAAAGAGCACAGGTGACCCCACGTATCTGATACTACAATGCTAATAGTTTGACTCTCAACCTCTTCATTCTTGCCAACTTGTTCTCTGTCTTCTGAAAGGCCAGCCTCAAAAAAGCTATGCAAATGTAAAGCGCAAACATACACACGCATGCAAATACACACTGATTTGACTGACTGCAGTCAGAGAGCATGTGAAAGGTGTCCTGCACTGAACTCCCTCCTCCAGGCAAGCAAGGACAAAGCTCTACAAAACGCGACACTTTTCTTGGTGAATGGTTACAGAAAGACAAGACAGTGCAGTAGACAAAATGATTCCTCAGAGGAGGAAGAAAGGAAGTTTTCTCTGAGAGAGACAAGATGAACATGTCTCTCAGTGCTCAGGTTTTCCCATGCACACAGAGGTGGAGATGCTGAATGACAGCGAATTAAATTAATATTTCGCCCAAAATGAAAGCTCTGTCATCATTTACTAACATTCTTTCTTCAGTGACACACAAAAAGTAATTTATTTATTTATTTATTTTTTTTAGAATATCATGGTCAGTCTTTAGATTAAGGGCAAACACCACACACAAACGTTGTGTTTTCGTGTTTAATGGGAACTTTGCATAGACATATTTATTTTTATACAGTAAAACTGTATATTCTATCCCTTAACCAACTCATCACAGAAAACTTTCTGCATTTTTACATTTTCAAAAAAACATTACTTAGTATGTTTCATAAGCTGTTTTCCTCATGGGAATCAGATAATGTCCCCATTTCGGATGTCAGTTTTTAGGATATTGCCATCTTTTGTAGGGACATGTTTTGTGGGGACACACACACACACACACTTATCAAAGCATAATGTAAGCTGGTCCGTCTGAGCCCTTCTGAAAAGGTACACTTAAAAGAAATAGTTTTAAATGCACTTCAATAGATAAATACTTAAATTTTGTCATTTTCATCAGATAAAGATATTGTATGGCTTCAGAAGAGATTAAACATATGACACAAAAAAAGTTCTCATTTTGTGCTCTACAGAAGAAAGTCAGTCATACAGGTTTGGAACGACATGAGGGGGAGTAAATGAAAGAAATTTCATTTTGGGCTGAACAGTTCCTTTAATAGCTGTACATTCGGAGATGATATTCTAGTTCAACATCCCAGGTTGGGTTAAGTTTTGTTAAATATTAAAGCGTCAAACTTTTGTGGATCTTGAATGTTTGTCAAGGCCTCAGGCATTTTTATGGAAATGTCTCTCCTTCACCACACAGCATCTCAGCTGCTCTTTTACACGCTGACCCTAAAATAGCAGTCATCTCCACAATCTGCCGAGATGAAGTGAAAGTGGCAAAGTAAAAGAAGAGGATGAAGAAAAGGAAAAGACACTCGCACAAGGATTAACAGTCCTGCCAAGGATTTGAAACTTTCCGTCTGGAGACACCAGCCTGATGCTCTGTGTGTGAGGTGGGGGTCACAGGAGGCCACTGGGAGAAAATGAGGGCCTCTCCCCTGGGCTTAGTAATCTGGTGCCCCCCTTCTCTTGTAATCAAAGTCACACAAACCCACAATCAGGGCAGGTTACATAAAGAGGAAGAGCTTGGTATTATTGTGTAGTTCATATTCCTGATTAGTTTCAATAAGGATATCTGTTTCTTTACGTCTATGCGTCATCTTAATTTGAAATGTTTCGTTACACTTTGAATAAATATGACAGCATGGGTGAAATTAGGATGGGTGAAATGATGTAGGCCATTCAAGCTTTAATGTTAACAGTCAAAAGTCCTTTTTCCAACAACAAAGGTAGTTAAAATTCTTCTATTCTAGTACACATTCTCCAAAAGCTATACAGATAATTGTGAGTTGTGGGAAACAAAATTGTTTCAATTGTGATATACAAAGTCACATTGTGAGTGCATTTTGCAATATACAATAAACAAATAAATAAATATGAACAAATAATTGATAAAATAATGAATGAATAAATAGTAAAATGAAGTCGCATATGTAAATTCCCTGTTGTTTTTTTTTTCTTCATTTTTACACCGAGATAGAATTGGGCTTCCATGGAATACCGCTAAAAGATAATGCGTGCAAATCTGTGAACAGCAGTACACATTGTCCAATATAACGAAGATAACAGGAAAAAATCAGCAGACATCAAAGAGGCCTGCAGGCAATGCATAGCTGTTAATTTCGTAGAGTGAGAGAAAGGCGAAGGGAAAGAGAGAAAGCGATTCAATCACTTCAAAGCCAGCAAAGGCTTTAGAAGGTCGGTTTGTTTTGACGTGGATCTGCAGAGGTGAATGAGAATCAAGCGGTAAAGGCAAGACCACTTCAGACGTAAGATTCATTCTTAACCCGCCTCCACTCCGCTCTCTCCCTCTAACTCACACATACACAAAAACAAAAAAAAAAACAAGAAGAGATTTCAACGGTGCCTTGGAGAATCAGGATTATCTGACAAGAAACACAAAGAGAGAGGAAGAGAAAGTGAGAAATCTCCTATGCTCTCAAACTTGAATATTAACAGCTTTTTTTGAGGAAATGTCAGGCAATTAACCCACATAGTCCAATTCCAGGGATTTCTGTGGATATATGACACTTTTTTGGCAGGAGACAAAAACTGATTCAAGGCGGTGTGTGTGTGTCTGTGTTTGTATACCAACAGGCTACTCCATTCAATAGAGTAATGATGATAGTTCCCTATTTTGAAAGAAACAACCTATTTCTGTCAGTCTAAGGCTAAAGTAGGCTAAATCTCCAGAGAAGAGGGCAGCTGTGCAATGCTAGCAGGGTTAGTATAGCGCTGGTGGAGCCGCTCACTCCTCGGGAACAATACTGCTGTACTAAGGGAACAAAAGCGAGACGATCTCCGTGTGAATTTTAATTAGGCCATGGGTGAGGCAGTACAATACTGAGGTCTTTTCCCATTTTGGATGTGTTTGTGCGTCACTCCTCCCATCTCAGTGCTTTGCATAAAAACAAAAACAGAAAGAGGAGAGTGGAGATCTCTCTCAAGACACCACAAAGCGATGCTGTTAGATGCTTCTAGATGGCTCATTTTTTGAACCAGGACAGATCAGGGATCTATACCAAAAGTTATTTAATGGTACAAATGAATTTACAGTGTTACCACGTCAATATGACAGAGGTAAACAGTCCAGCACACACCTTAGAGCACACAAACCCAGTATTCACATAAGGGTAGAGTGATGACCAACAGAAGGCAGTATGACTTAGCTACTGTATACAACTAACTAAACTACAAACAAATGTTTTGAACAATGAACAATATGTTGTTAAATATACAGGCGTCAGTATGCTATTCTGTAATACCTACAACATTGTCACCAAATTTTCTTCTGGCAACTACAACGGACAGTTTTTTATTATAAATTTAACTGGATAATTTTTTGCAGTGCTACTCCGGTGAGTAAAACCACCAGAAACACATTTAATACATTCCTGAAACAAGTGAATATGCAGCCTCTCCAACACTCAAAACTCTCAAAAACATACTTCAAAATTTCACCAGTCACATCAATGAAGTTTTTACAGATGTCAGAATAGCGAGAGACAAATGTGCAAAGTTGCTTCAAACAAAACCACAAACAAACACTATGATCACAACATCTAAATGGAGGACCTGTGCTCCAAATTTCACACTTTCAATTCTGTCTTCATCTGCCCAAGAGCAATGGCTTGACATTCGCAGAAGAATCTGGCAGCTTTTCATTACCAAAGAGAGTAGAAAGAGTTTGTGATCTTGGCGTGATATTGTTGTATAAGGGGATTTCGCTCCACCCTCCCCTGGCACATAGACAGATTACACAGTGATTATACGCAACTCAATATTGCATGACAACCTCCAGCGCGTGAGGGGTTTACCATCATGTTTCATTCATTTGGCTTGAATGAAGCCTCATTTGAAGCATTGGAAAGCTTAAGATTTATGTGAAATTCATAACCGAACAGATGTCCTCTCGAATTTGCTTCTCCAGAAGGAAAAATTCTGAAAATAAGCCTTGATTGCCTCAAAAACTTAAACATGTTTAGGTCTTAACCTCCGAGGGCTTAGAGGTTATTTTGTTGCACTAAGAAGCAAAGCACCATGGGGAATATCCAAATGACAGATTTATATCAATGCCCATATATTGCCCTGCCTCGTGCCTTAATCTAACTTCCATAGTGATTGTGTATGTCTGTGTGTGTGTGTGTGTGTGTGTGAGCGTGTAACTTTGACTACAGTGTAATAAATAATAAGAATCAATTAGTCAGTGTATCTTCCTCCTCTCCTTTGTTTCGACAAATACCTTCTGTGTTCACTGTCTGCGAGGTTAAAACTTACTGCTGCCGAGGGCCAAAACCGAACATTCGTTCTTTTAATTGCATCTTTAGAATGTGCATACTGAGAGTTTAATACTATGACATCAGACAGGATAAAACCCAAACTAAAGACTGTTTTTCCCCTCTCTTCCTTTATAACACACATCTACACAAGGTGTCATCTATCTCTGAAAGTGAGATACACTTTGAAAGAGTCAATCCCTTTGGTTGGATGTTGTTTCAGCTAAAATCCTTCTTTCCCCTTTTCTTCTTACTGGTTAGGTGTGACTGGCATTTTAATTACCTGCATATTGTTATGCTCATCAATCATCTTTCAGCAACAGAATTGCGATGACATCATTGACAAATCCCCAAGTATGAGATTTTCAC
This sequence comes from Cyprinella venusta, assembly GCA_038021265.1. Taxonomy (NCBI): domain Eukaryota; kingdom Metazoa; phylum Chordata; class Actinopteri; order Cypriniformes; family Leuciscidae; genus Cyprinella; species Cyprinella venusta. Next base: position 36,021,877 of record CM075864.1, read on the forward strand.
TTCAAGCTTCATAAAGTCCAACATCAAAAGATGATATGGTCACTTCAAACAAAAAAGAAACTGATTTGCTCGAGAAATAGATAAGACACGTCAATTTAACATGAAGAACGGTCAGTGACAAGTGTGACCAAAGTGTGGCCACCCATGCTATACCTTCAGTTTAAAGCCCAACACGTAAACAAAGAAAAATTTGTGTGTGTGCACATTTGCCTGCTTATATATGTCTGTGTTTGGAGAACAGCGGAAGCTAGATTAGGAATTTGAAGGGCATTTATTGTGTTGAAAAAATGACTAATACTTTAAATAAAGGCAGGCAGTGGAAGGGAACAGAATGTAATAAGCAGCAGAGATAGATTTATGCCTATTCCAAGAAAGGCTGAAGGCTCTCATTGAGCACATTAAAAGCTCTTTTAGCCTATATCTAATATGCAGTCTCTCCATAATTAATTTAATCCAATAAAGAAAATGATTTAATATTTTTCTGCTGCTTTCCATGAAGTGAACTATGAATCCAATTTCAAGTCTTCTGATTGAGGATTCTCTGTATTGCAGCTAGCACACCGACCTCATTCTGGACGTCTTTGTTAACACTGGCTGTGGAAAGAAACGCATCTTTCTCTGACTATTAAACAGTCAGTGCGCGCCTAAGCTCCGGAAAGGAGTAGAATGAAAATAGAAAAAACAATAAAAGAAAATGTGAGTTATTAAATCACATACTAAGGTAATGTATAATCTCCGCTTGTCTGGTTGGTTCCTGCCTGAATATCTTTGTTTAGCCAGCGTGCGGCTCGACTCCAGTAATTGAAAAACCAATTCAGTCTTTTATTAATTTATTTATCTATTTTCTAATGAAAGACAACGTCTGCTTGAATAGAGGGTGAATAAATGAATAAATGAAAGGTGATGAGGGGAACCACTTTAATCTTTGTAAAAATACAAAGAAAAATGAACTATTTATCAACGCCCTGCATCGAGTTTGAACCCAGTTTTCAGAAGAAAGAAGAAAAAAAAGAGCTATCTTAAATGATATCTCCTTTGTGGCCTTTAATAGTTTGTAATTCACAATGATCTCACAATCTTTCCACCTCATTTCTCTCTCTCTTTCTCACTCACTGGTTCTTTCAATCGCGGTGAAACACTTGAATGAACCCATTAGCCTGGCCGGCTAGTACTGAAAGGAGCCGGGTTGAATTTAACGGAGCATTGTGCGCTTTCGGCCTTTAATCGACTCTCTTCAAATACGGCAGCTGTTTTCACCGTGTCTGATTCATAATTACATCTTCACAACAAGTGCTACACATTCTATTGCACTCATTCATCTGAGCTCGGAGCATTACGTCCAACAGAGGTCCAAAAACATTCATTAAATCAGCATTTAAAATACCTTGTAAATGGTCATATTATTATTTCGCTCGCCCATTTGCTAAACGAGGCAGTGGTCGGAGGTACGGCGATGCATAGTGATGAAGTGTGCGTCTCCCTTTAAGGGTGTTGATTTCCTAATAAATAGAAGTGGAGGCGGGGTCACGAGCTGGGGCAGGGTGTGTCAGCTTGAGTTAGGCCCGAAGGGTGAGGTGAGCGGAGAGGGGACTACAGGCCTCCTTGGCCCAGAGCCAGGGTTAACTGTACCTCTCCATTCTCTTCAGATCAAAAGTCATCCATCTCTCCCTCTCTCGGCTGACACCCTGTTTATTCCCTCATTCATTTATCATGTCCCTAATCAGCTGGATGAATAGAGGCACTGCCTCACTGATGTATGGTCTTTTTAATTAAGACCAAAAGAAAAAATCTTTGACTCAACTTCTCTTGTTTTTCCTGTCTCTTCTTTTCTAATCACCACGAGCAAGTTTTTCTTTCCTTTTTTCTGGCCAGGGAAACGTCCTTTTTAGGCAGGATCGGGTTGTAGGTCATTTACAAAGAGAAAGAAAGAAAGAAAGAAAGAAAGAAAGAAAGAAAGAAAGAAAGAAAGAAAGAAAGAAAGAAAGAAAGAAAGAAAGAAAGAAAGAAAGAAAGAAAGAAAGAAAGAAAGAAAGAAAGAAGTCTGGCATTCAGGATGCTTTTGTTTGCTTATTTGCAGTGTTTAAAACAAAGACGGCATGGCGTTGAGAATCTCATCAGCAGGAAACCCCCTTAGAGACAAGCAGTATATTCAAAGGCATGCAAATGACAGCGCTCAGAGCCGGGGCCGGGTTCATTTTGGAACTGCTTAATTACCTCATTTCTAAAATAACTTGCCTTGTTTACGAATACAGTGCATGTAGGTAATGGCTCTGGATTTTTTTTTTTTTTTTGCATTTCACATTGTTACACTATACAGACAACACCCACTTCTGCCCTGGCACTGACACCGAAAAAAAAATCAACTTGAAGAATTAACAACAACAATGAGCTGGTGAGCGAAAACCCTCTTAGATAAAAAATGTAATATTATTGTATTTGGGTAAGGAGATGAAAAGTTTAAGGAACACTGACTGATGGAGAACTTACTCGTTACTCGCCTTATTACACTCACACTAATGATTCTTTTGTTAATTACTGTATATTTGTCCAGATCATTCACATGATATACAATAAAGCTGCTCGTTAATGACAATTTTGTGATTATTTACTCACCATCACGTCATTCCAAACAATAACTTTCTTTCTTCTTTAAAAAACACATCAAACCAACACTAGACCTCACTGAGTGTTACTGCATAGACAAAAATACAAAATTACGTTTTTAAAAATGTCTTCCTTTGTATTTTACAGAAGAAAGAACGTTATACAGGTTTGGAATGACAGTGGAAGTAAATGATTACAAAACGTTCATTTTAACTAGCCATTAGGAGTCAAGACCTAAAGAAATAGGCAAATGTATCATATTAAACAGCGTTACACTCCAGTGCTTCTTAAAAATGCTCGAGAGAGAATGTGCGAGTGATATAGAGAGAGGGAAGGAGAGAGAGAGAGTTCGGCCGAGCGAGCGAGCGAGGTGGTGAAAAGTGAGAAGACACCTTTGAAAAGAATCAATTACAGTAAAACGCATCAGAATCACTCGTGCATTTAATACATCTCATATCTGAGAGTTTCAGCCCGTTCCCTCACGCCTGCTGCATCAGCCCGGCCCATCTGCGCTGCTTTGCAAAGTAGCAATATTTTAAACTAATATCAGTGCATTATGAGCCAACAAATCCTTTAAACAGCACATTAGGATGAATTGTTGCAAGGCTGTGATATCAAATAACAGGTATCAGCAGCACAGAAAGCCCCTCATTTCTCATCTCTGCAGAACACAATAGCACATTTGGCAAGGCGAGTCAAAAAGAGAGCGAGAGAGGCAAAAATCTGGCAGCGAAAGTAAAGTGATCCTTGTTTTTGCATTAGCTAAACCAACAGCACTTGTAAATGAGTCACATGGGTGAGGATTATCTTCCAGTGTCCGGATGTGTTTACAAAATAGGTTGCGCTATCTGCTGTTTACAATATGTTTGATAGACGGACAAAATCTTTTCGACTACCAATCGCGGACATTTGTGGAATTTTCCCCAACATCCCAAAAATGACGTCTGCCACGGAGTCCGCGGTGACCCCAATCGGCTGAAAAGACATGTTATTTAAACTAACATCCCTAATCCAATGTCAAAAAGAAATAACACATTCAAATAATAAAAAAAATAAAGCCTGCAGCTGCTGACTAAATCTTCCTTTCCATGTCATCTTTTAGTGGACAAGCCATGTTTATTACAGACTAACAAGGAGGAGGACAGGGATCAGAACCGCGGCCTGAGAACAGAACGACTGTTTTCATGCTGTATTCACACAGTAGACATGCTGTAAGCCTGTAGGGTCCCTCACCAAAGGCCTACAGGAACACTTGTTTGTTCTTACCCACGTCCTTGGTGACACAAATATTTACCCAGATATACATTTCAGACGCTTGCTAACGGACAATGTCGACACATGTACGACAGCCGTGCAAAAAAAAAGGGGGAACGTGATATAATAGCATTCCCTCTCACCAAGAAGGGGAAGATGGAGTGCACACAACATGAGACGTACAATTGCAGTGCAGAAAAAGGACGCAAACAACTGCCGCCTAGCGTCCATGCCGACCCACACTGCCTCAAAATTAAACTACCTATCATTCGTTACCTGCCTGCAGCTGTCAAAGCAAACAATGAATGTACCGCGGAGAATTGATGACTATTTGGAATGCATATGGGCCAAAAAGGCTTTAATTTAGTGCTGTGGTCTGAGTGGATGAAATGACAGTTGTGATTGATTTGACACGGCAGTCCAGATTTATCTTGCAAATGGAGTAATGGCCGTTGAACGGTAAGGACGGCGATCTGGCGCTGAGCTGATAGCGCACGGAAAGAACAGAGGAGCCGAGTCCCAGCGGCTCTGAGGGACATCATGAGGAATCTTCGCTAAGTGTCGTTGAACAGATTGTCTTGGTCAAGGTTATGATGCACTCATAAGTCTTAAGGAGTGTGTGTGTGGCACTCGGCTGCCTCCCCCTCAACGCACCCATCCGCCAGACGACCCTCCTTACAAGGTGACCCGAAGAAGGGGATACAAAGTAAAAGACTAATCAGCATTTTTCATGGGAGGCGTTGAAATTGGGACGGAGAAAATTCAGTGGATCCTCAGAAGTGTGGCTAGAAGAAAAAACATCATCCAATCTAAACATAAAACACACATGCGAACCAAACCAACCGTATTCCATTCACTGTTCACTAACTCTGCAGGGCTGAGGATTGTGACATGGATGTTTTTTTTTTGTTTGTTTTTTTGGGGGGGAGGGATGAAGAATTAACACAAACAAACACTTTCAGACAGAAGAATCACATGCAAATGCACAGCATGTCGTTTCAAAAGAATGAATTTCCATCACACACCATCGCCCCCTAGTTCCGCTCAGTGAGTTGAACAGGCTTCTCTCAATACATTTATAATTGAGGGAGTGTTTCTTCAAGTAACAGCACACACACAAAAAAATATTCTCTTCACTACATTTTAGCCTTCGTCCATGTTTTATTGAATAACAGGGGGTGGGGCAGAAATGGCAACACAAAAGAAAAAAGGATGGCAATCCACTAGTGCAGCCATTGACAATGTTTTGTTTATAGCTTCAGCTCCCTGAGAATAATCTCAGGTGTCTGAAGCGAGAGTGAGTTTCACTGGTATCTGTCATTCGGGGTGTCAATCCAAGTGCCAAATTTTACACTCCACTGGCACACAGGACTCACCTGCTTGCATACACACACAGCAGCAGCAACTGACTGGCAAAATCAATCCATAAAAAAAGAATAAGAGAAAATAAAGAAAATGAAATGAACCATGTTTTTGGTTGAGAGAATTTACAAAACAACTTCAATGTCCTGTATTAATCTATCATAGTATAACTCATCTATTTGTTTAGAATATATAATGTACCATTTATATTTCTTGAGGGTAGATAACCTATAACAAGGCAAACCAGGCTAAAGCATTTTCACAAGCTTCCAGAAACAAATAATCCATACTAAGAATATGAATCAGACAGGTTATTATAATAACACACGTTGTTAACATTTTAACGTGAACGATATTATAATATGTCACGAGAATCATTAGGGTGATTAAAGGTAAGGTCCTCAAACAGACTCTACAGTAGGCTATGTCGTGCTATCCATTGATATGAGGCACTGCATGTTGCCTGCTTCAATCTTTCTATCTGTCTACCTGACTACTGAAGCCTTTAATGCATAATATTCAGCCTCTCAATGAGGTGTGCAGGCTTGTCTCTCTCTGTCACATGAAACGTGCACACAGATTAACCAGGCCAACTTAAACCAGCTTTACTCCTCCTTAGATTTCAAATGCAGGCACTCATCATGCCAGTGCTTTCAGTTTCCTCCTTGTCTTTCTCTTCTCTCTTTATATATATATATATACCTCAACACTTTCACTTGCTCTATTTATGAGAAATGCGCCATTGGAGATCTCGCGTGAGTACGGGTGTTCCTTAAAGCTCCATCATGACCAGAATATCTACCTCTGCATGAATCCTCTGAAGAACACTTAATTCCCCACAGAACAAGGCGAGCAGGGGCGCTTCGTCAAGGGAACAGAAAGGCATTTGAGAGCAGATTAAGAATATGAACAGCAATATTCCTGTCGCGGCATCTGCATGCGCCCAGGATTACAGGGTTCTGAGGAGATTACTGGCAGGGGAAGAGAGGTTACAGGTTCTGAAAACTTTTCATTCTCACCTACGGTATGGAGATCACACCACACACGCTCGCAGACATCCGCAGTTTCATTTTCATATTCATTAGGGTTTAATATCATTTCTTGAGTTAGTGCAAACATTTATCATGCCACATTCACAGTATAATTTAGCCCACATCCACAGTACAATATCTCTCTGCACTGTGGCATCCCATCCACATATAAACAGTGTTTTAAGTCACAAAAAAAGCAAAGAATATTCATAACACTGTTTTAGTGATGATTGAGAACAAGTGAGAAGATTTTGGAATATGGTGACATCATGAAAGCAATTTGTACAGAGAAACAGTTGTTTATCAATAACACGTAATTTGACAATCAGGAATTTGAAAGTGCCGGCGGACACTGGTTTGTTTTGTAGTGGTTAACTTAGGTAGAATCAATGATGTTTATGTGACATCACTATACAGACCTGTAAACAACACAGACTGTAATCATAATTTGATTATATGAATAAAAGTAATGTTTTTTTTTTTTTTTTCTTTTTATGCTGGTTTTTGATAAAATTGTGTCTTTTTAAATTACAAAAGGAAAAGATTATGTTTATCAATTTGCGGAGTTAAATTATGGAACAAACTAAATGATAAATTAAAGCAGTGCTCAAACATATTCCTATTTAAAAAAATGTATAAAGAAATTATTTTCAAGAGGTATCAAGAAGCACTGTAGTGAAGGTAGGAGTACTCCATTGTTTTTGTTGTTTTTCTTTGTTGTTTGCTCTGTCATTTTTAGTTGTACTTTTTATTTTTATTTTGTGCTGCTTGAATAAGTACATAATTGAGGTTAGACAAATGTATGTGTGTATACATGTATATGTGTGGTTGTATGTATATATCTGTATAGGTGTATGGATGTATAGGACAACATGATAATAATAATATAAAATTGTACTGTAATTATAAGACTGTAAGAATTTAGGGGGTAGGAGTATATAAGTTTTACTTCTTCCTACTCCTTTTCGCACATATAATAATAGTATGTCAACAGCAAAGAATTATATATATATATATATATATATATATATATATATATATATATATATATATATATATATATTGCTGCTCATTTGTTTTGATTTTTCCTAAGTTTTTAAACATTGTTTTATTTTATACACTTTCTTTTTATGTTCGAAATAAAGATTCAAATCAAATCAATCAATCACAAAGGTACAGTAAATATTTATTTCTCAGTTTTTTATAACAAAAAAAGTCTAATATTTTGCAGGTTTGCTATTATTGACATTTCTTGGTTTACTTCTAAAGATAATAGTTTTCTACAGAGCCACTACTGTACAATATTATCTAATATGACTTCACCAAAAACATCTGTGAAATTGATGATATCTTTAGTCACTTGACATACATATTAGATATGGTTTCAAAAAACCTCTAGATGATCAAATTTCAGATGTGGCGATTAGTTGCAGCCATCCGTCATCTCACAGACAACAAAGAGTTTGTGTACATCATGGTGTAATTGCATACACATGTCCAGTATGAGCAGTTAGGCCTCTCTCTGAAAAACCATTGTTCTTGGGTTTTTTTGTTTTTCTTTTATCTTTTCTACTTTTTTCTTTATTTTTTTTTCTTTTATAGTTATAAAAAAGTATAGGTAGAAATCAAGCGACAGTTTTCTCTTATTCTGCCCATTTCTTACATGCCTTAACTGTCAGCCTTGATTAAATCTTCCGGCATGTGGCATTTCCCTCACCACTGGCCCGTCGCTTTGGCCAACAGCATGCCACGCGTGCAAAGCAAGCACAGGAAATCTGTCCCCCCAGGAGACGGCTAACAATGCTACGACCAGGCAATTCCCCTCTACACCTTTCGTGTGAGGGAACATACACATATCACGTATTCAGCCGCCATGTGCAATCAATTACAAGCCCTAATGAATGCCAGCCGGGAGTCATGATTCGTGCAAAAGTGTGTGCGTTGGATATGTTTGAACAAACACTTTACCATGAAGTCTGTATGAAAATTAAGGCCCCAAAGGCTCATAATTAAAAACATATTACAAGGAGCGAAAAGAAAACTAAATTACTCTGATTTCCAAACGATAGAGTCGAGAGAAAGAAACAGAGACACAAACATAGGATTCAAGCATGTATCGAGACAGACAGAAAGCAGGCACTGCCACTCCCCAGACACAAATGTTAACCTTGTTGCTGGTAAGGAGGCCACATGCATGCTGGGAGGAAGGAAGGAGGGTGGGTGTAACCCAGCCACTTCTTGCAGGGTTGAAGTGTCCCTGCCAGTCTTTCAGTGTTCAATGAGAGGCCCAAGAGACACGCAACAGGGACTTTCCCGAGGAGTTTCCGTGCCCTTGGCTTCCGAAATGCACCCAGTAGTCATCAATTAGCCTGACAGGCCAGATCTAAACTTAAACACGCACACAAGCTAAGACAGACTAGCATAGACTGTTCCTAAGGAGGTTTGATAACCTTAATAGATATTATAAAAATTCCAAAAAGCCTGTAAGGACATTAATGCTATTCTACATTCAAAATAAAGTCCTTGTGCATGATCCTGTACCTATCTCTATGTTTTCAAATCTCACTTAAAGACCCATTTATTCTCACTTGTGTTCAATTACAGTGATTTTTTTAAATTGTTTTGAATTTGGTCTTGTGCTCTTTTATTGGTTGTATAAATTTCTTAGATCTTGGTATATGTAAAGCAATTTGGCCAACATGTGTTGTTTTTGAATGTGCTATATAAACAAATGTGATTTATTGTGTTTTTTAACTATTAAGCTTCAACACTGAACAGAAAAAAGATGAGAATGTCTAATTTGGCATGAACTATACACGATATTATTATAAAAATATAAGTGTAATTGATAGTGTTCAGACAAATTTGCTCAAATGTTGATTACTTCCACCCTAGACAGACCTAAAAACAATGCAAAGATTGCACTACATAATCAGTCATATTTCTTACATGTACCATAAATTGCTCCTAACAATTACAATACAATTCTGTGATGGTGACAGACCCCCTCATTATCCGTAGGATTAGAGGGCAAAAGTGATCCAAACCCCTTCCTAAATAACAGCCAAAGCCCCATCAGCGGATACATCTCTACTCATAAGGCAACAAATTTATCATTATTAAGATAATACGGGAGGGATGAATTACACAGCGTGCATGAGCCTTGTGGGGGCTGACCTGAGATCAGTCCCAGATGAAGGCAACTGAAGGGCTTAGGAATTCATTTTCATATTGCAAATGGCCATCCCAATCAGTATTCCTAAAGTGTCTCCGAAGAGATGTTTATATCTGTGAGAGCTGCGCACTGCAATGAGAATACATACTATTATTAGTATCCGCACAAGCCAACAAACAAGAGACCAGACTTTAACAGATTTGACTGACGACAGACTTATGCTGATGCTCGATCAATTTGTGTTATGAATGAGAAGCTGATTTGATCAATCACAAAGGACCGGGTAATGCAGCAATAGATAGAGGTCACAATTGCATTGACCCTTGCATTCTCTCTTTAAACACACCTCCAGTTCCCCCATTTCTTACACATGCACACAGAGATGTATGCATACTTTTCTGTCAAGACGGATACCGTTTCAAGGGGAAGGAGCTTTTAAATGATTTAGCACTATGATCCGGAGACATTCCAAGCAATTTCATACACCACTGATATTCACATGCTGCTCTTAGGAAATGTCTGGGCATATGCTACCCCCACTATACACATACACACGCACACACAATAGAAATTGTGACATTGGTGTGAGATATAAAAATAATGCAGGGGATTATGTCCTGATACTAGGCCTTATTTACTCATAGATGTATTAGGGAAAACACCTGCCACCTACTCCAATAGGATCAAGAGATTAATCTTACTGAGACTTAATACATACAGATGGTCAGACAGGAAAAATTAGAAAAATGTGAAATGCGAATACATTCGTCTTGTGTAATATGAAATATGATTCATCTATTGCAGAGATTATAGCTTGATGCATTGGTGTACTTAACAAGGAGACAAAGTTAATTTCTTTATAGGCCAAATGTTGCTGGCAAGATCCCTAGAATAATAATGATTCTTTGGGGAATATTATATAAATTAAACTTAAGCCGTCTTCTCTGTTTGCATATTAATGGCTGCTGGTGCAGGGCTGCTTTTGATTCATAGGCTGTCAGATCTTTGTGCAGCTGCCACACAAACATCTGACAGCTCAGAACACAACATTTGTTTATTCAACACAGAAACACACACACACACACACACACACACACACACACACACCTTTAATGCCGGAGACACCCTACACAGCCCAAGTCTTTTTCAATTTGGGTTTTTATTCTTCTTCTAACGGAAGATTACATTTGAAGTACCGATCTACTTTTACTTTACTGATATAAATCGAAGATGCTGTAGTGACACTGATATACTGGTACTGCTTACAGTGTCTTATCAGTGAAGAATCACTGAGAACTGTAATTTCTCAAGAAGTACCTTCTCAATGGAGCACCTATAGTATTAGAGAACGTCCTGGTTGCCTATGCAACGTAGTCAACATCGACTGAATCGAGCCAATCGTTTTTGAGTACTATTGAATGAGCCAATGGAAATTGGCGTGTGTGATTACATCACACAGGTGCGGGTATAAATATGGAAGTGGATGCATGCAGTAGTTGCTTTTCGCTGATGAGCAGAGCATAACTTGAAGTCAGCGGTAGTCCAGCAGTAGTGGCAAAGGGACTACGTCCTCCGTTCCCTCCTTCAGGGAATGGTGGGTTGCATACACAACCAGGACATACCCTTTCACTCAAGAACATCAGACGTAGTCGACGTCGACTGAATGGGAATAACTATTGAAAATACCACCTAAGTTGCCACCTTCCAGTGCCTAGGCAAAAGTCTCCAGATCCCACAGCAATTTAAGGTGGGGAAGGGACAGGGCTAGGCCAGGGAGGTCACTGCTGTTCCTACAAGACCACAAGGAAAGCGTTCCCTGTACATGGAAGGAAGGGACACTGCGGAAGCCACATTCTGCCAGAAGGGAGGTAACGTGGAGAATACACATGAACTGGGCGGAAGACCGGCCAGAACAACAAATGGAATTTCACTGGGGTGGCTCCAGCCTATGACGGGGGAGACTCTGCCAAGTGATGACAAGGGCTTGCCGCAGGGAGCCGTACCGTTAAAGAATACACATATGGGATCGTCGTAGGGATCACAGCATATGGACCCAGCCTTGTACAGGTTCCAATAGTGCATACGAGTGATAGTCCTGGCTTTGGACATCCTGCCACGTCCGTTGCCGAAGGGTATGGAGGAACTCGACAGGGTTCAGCTAATATAGGGAAACTCAATTGGAGCAAGAAGTGCGCACTTATCTAGTCCATAGAAGGGGAATGGTGCTGCAAGTCGACACAACGGGCTTACACTGAAACTGGCTTCACGTAAAGCAGGGGTTCTCAAACTTGGTCCTGGAGGGCCACTGTCCTGCAGAGTTTAGTACCAACCCTGATCAAAAACACCTACCTGTGAGTTTCTAGTGATCCTGAGGACCTTGATAAGCTTCTCAGGTGTGTTTGATCAGGGTTGGAGCTAAACTCTGCAGGACAGTGGCCCTCCAGGACCGAGTTTGAGAAACCCTGATGTAAAGGGAGCCCACGGGAACCAGCGGTTTGACACATAGGCTAGTTTTCTAGCGAACATGATGGGTGTCGCCCAGCCCCCAACTCTATTTAACATCTATTCAGTGAACCACTTTGTGTCAATGCCTAGGAGGGAACAATACCCTCACTTAGGAGGAGCTCACCATCCAGGTGGGCACGTCCACCTTGGGAAAACTTTTTCACCAAGATGAAGGCAACCACATGTAATGGGCCCTTCTGCTGGTTCCCATAATAGAAAAGAGACAGTCTGAGGTCCAGTCTTTGAATTCTCTGCTCATATAACCGCAAAGGAGCGGACGGACATAATAAAGCCAGGGCTGGGTCTGCCTCTTGCAGGTTCACCACGTGGTCTCTTTAGGGAGCGGTAGGAACCTTGGGCACATATCCAGGCCGGGGTCTCAGCTTGTGAGAGTAGCCAGCACGAATTCCAGTCACAACTCGTTTACCGAAAGCGAGCAAGTCCCTATCCTACAGTAGAGACCATGAAAGCAGCAGAACTTTTTCAACATATAATTTTTAACTCAGGGGTGGCCTCTGCAGTGCAGTAGCACCAGAGATAAGGCCCTAGAGGATAAAGAGGGGTGCAAGGCAGATTCACTTGCTCCCTCAGGAACCCGACGTGGAGAAAAGCCTACTCCAACCCAACTTGCATGAAAGAGAGCACATAAAATTATTGGAAGAAATAGTGGAATGAAGCTGGAAGAAATAGTGGAATGAAGCGACCTCAGAAGCTTCTGACTTCAGGGAGGAGGAGGTGACAGGCGAGTTGTGACATGCAAGGGAATCTTAGCGCAATGGTCGCGATCAATGTTGTTTTCATCAACGATGACGATAACAAAATTATTTCATTGATGCACTTTTTTATGATGATAACGCGACAGTGACTAAAATGGCTAAAAATGGCTCTAAAGTGACTAAAACATGACGAGACGAGTTAACGAAAATGATTATAAGTCTGACGTTCACAATGCATGTAATTTCTGCATGTTTTGTGCGAAATCTGTCTGTTTTGAGCTGAAAAAATTATCACCAAATCTGCCACTTCCTATCCTTGTTTTTGGTACGCCCACTACCCGGCTGCCGCGCGCAAACCAGATTCCACACAACAACACCAACAACACACCTGCAGCTGCGGCTAGTCATTCGCCAGTGGCCACACATCTTCGAAGGACCATGGCAGCCAATGTAGTCACTTGGACAATTTTAACAATGTCTTTAATAACTTTTCAGGGCTGGCAAGTTTCAATCCCTGACTAGCCTATGGACTAGTATAGAGGAGTAATCCAGCTGTCAGATTTTATCAAATATATATATATATAATTTGTGTTACGAAGATGAACGAAGGTTTTACGGGTTTGGAACAACATGAGGGTGAGTAAATACTGACAGAATTTTCATTTTTGGGTGAACTATCCCTTTAATGCATTGAAGTGCTGCCATGTGATTGGCTGATTAGATATTTGTGTCAACTAGCAGTTGAACGTGTACCTATAAAGTGGCTAGTGAGTATATAAAGACAACATGTAATTTTATATTTAGAATATCCTTTTAATTTGTTATGTGTGTGGCACTTTGCACAATAAATATCAAGTAATCTAATATTATATTATTCCAAAGAGTTTTTAAAATAATGAAAACAGAGCATGCTAGATAAATACTTCATTTGTTTCATTACTGCATGAATCTCTTGAATGAATGATTCAGTGACAAATAGGCATACATGGCTATAACAGTCATGTGTCGCCACCTACTGGTGTAGCAATGTAATTGATAGAATCTTTATTTGAAGCATCACATTACTTCCATAGGGTGATTTCCTCTATTTTGTTCGCTACCGTACACTAGTGTTAACATCCCAATAATAAACTTTTATCTCAGTACTTCTGTGATCATTTAAATTATTGTAACACAGAAATAATGGTACAGTGGGGTTGAAAAGAATAAGATTGTGTGTGGATGTTTGAATCAAGATTGTAAACTCTTAACAAACAATTGTGCAACTCTAACATAACGCTGCAAATAAAGAGAGATAGACAAAAAACTATGCAAATTAATTATATTAAAAACTAGGGCTATCAATAAAATAAAATAATTGTAAATAAACATGTATAATCAACATCTGTGTGTGTGTGTGTGTGTGTGTGTGTGTTTTGTTTTTAACAAAAAAAATTTGTGGACCCCCTAGCAAACCATTGTGGCACCAGTTTGAAGCAATCACTGATCATCTCACACATAAATTATTATTTACACTTCAGGTCTCAAAAGCACTGAACTTACAAATTTCATGTTCATATAAACACCATCAAAGTCACAATAAAACACCTCTCATTACACTCATTACAAAGCTACTCCATCAGCACTCTTTCACCCAAAGGTCTTTGATACCTGCAGTCCGAAAACTTAAAAGTGCATCTGTTTTACCTACATTCTGAAAGGTGATCCTCTAGTCTTTCTTTTTGTCTCTCTACCGACCAAACACCCCATGGGCCTCTACTTCCTGACAAAGGTCCTTCTCAATATCCTGAAAAGAGAGGAGAGGGTAGAGAAGGGTATGAGTAAGTGAGAGAGACACAGAATTCAGGAGAGAGAGGGAAAGGAAAGGAGAGTGATGGCGTGCCAGGTAGTGCTTACAAAAAGAGAGGAGGCCATTTAGATCACAGGCAACAGGAATGAGGGGAGGCAAGACGTCTGGACCCGTATAATCAACATCCTAACTCCCTACGCACATGCACACATAACAACAGAGGTGCTAGTTTTATGCAGCAACACAGACGCTGCTACGTTGCTGTTTTCAGTCCACATGTTCACGAGAAAACCACAAGCGTGACTGACTCTGTCCTGTAACATAAAGCCCCTAACCTACTTTGGACTGCATATGGAAAAGGAAATTGATCCAGTCCTATTACAAAAAAAATCTGCCTAATAAAGTTAAAAAAAATAAACTTCCAGGAAACAGAAATGGAAATATGTGTTTAGATTGTCGCTAGGGGGCAGCACTTTCATTCAATGCCAAATTGAGACATGTTACAGATCAAGCATGTTACAGATCAAATGTGATCAAGAAAAACACACAGGGCACACAAAAAAAAAATCAACAGTTATGTAAAATAAATTTTGTCAGGCCATGTTTCTGTTCATTCTTTCTATTAATATTCTATTAATTAATACTATAATTATTAGTTTTATTATTTTTTATTTGTCAAATCAAATGTAGGTTGCATATTTATGTAGTTCTTACAAATCCAAATATTTGTAAAAAAAAAAAAAAAAAAGTTGCTTTGTTCATTTCATCAAGGTTACCAATAGTTACTATTGGTGCATTCAAGTCCTCCTGGGAAGTTCTTATTTATAAGGTGGGAAGTACTGTTTACGATGGCATGTCCGTTCAAGTCACTTTCGTCAGAGTAAGATGGCGGTGTAGACTTTCTCTTAATTAATTACACAAAAATACAAGGAAAAAATACACAAAGAACAAGGAAATGTGCATCAGGTACGAAGCCACGTTGTTATCGTTATCAAAACACTATCGTTACATAATGTATGTTGTTATATTATAATGCCATCATATTCTGTGCAAGCAATTAGCTTATTTTGCTGTAAGCTAAATAGAAAAGCCTGACAGAGCATCACAGTCCCGCCCACAGCCCGAGAGAGCTTTGGTGCCGGAAGTAAATTTTCCATTCATTTCTCCTATTGACGTTTTGTAAAATGCATATCTAAAGAGTTTTAGTGCATGTCTGAGGATAACCAGCTATGGCTGAACTCATAAGCATACAACATATCATTTCGAGTGAAAAAACGAATATCCGAGCAAAGGAACTACTCATCCCATAAACCACCGCACCTCACGAAAGCCATCGTGAAAGAGTCTTTTAAGTGACTTCCAAATCTGACGACGGCCATGTGAACTTTTTCCTCCAGTGAATTTTAAATAGTGAATGTGTAGGGAAACTCCTTTTCCTCGATTTACTGAAACTTATATGTAAAACGCATTTGCAGCTGCACAGCTAAAACATTGAGCATCTGGCTCGCTCATAGGCTGTGCTGCGGGATCTGCACATCCAATGATGTACAATCGCTTAGTACAGCCGTAGCTGGTTTTAAGTCTACCATGTATGGTTACGTTTTTATGGCCGCTTATATCCCAAATGCCAATGGATAAATTGTTTTGAATTCTTACTTCCGGCACCGGCTGTGGGCGGGACTGTGATGCTCTATATCACTGCTAAATACCTTTAAGTATTGTAGTATTCCGCCATGTTTCTCACCGACATGCCCCCAACTTGTAAAGAAAATGTCGAGCTTCCCGCTAGTATTTACGACATTGGTTGTGTTCATGTGCGTTAAACTCATAAATATGATCATAAATACGAGATGACTTGAACACACCATATTTCTATTTGTGTTCTGTATGAGTTCTAAAGCTGAGGTAAAAAGTGACTCTTCCCAATGTATAGCCTACAGTTCTTTATAAGCAACTTACAAGCAGGGTGTTCTTAAAAAAACACTGCACTGGAACTTAAGTGACATGATCCCACAATTTTGTGTTTAATCCTGTCATACTTTCCTGAGATGTAGTTACTGATTTACAGTATTATGGGATAGAAAATCTCCTGCAGCAGGTGGATTACAGCAAGTAGCAAGCTACAGGACACAATTTAAAAGATAATATTACATATTGCTTTTACTTCAAGCTCACTTTAAACCACCATCAAGAATTTGTATCATATTTCGGTCATGGTTTTAAGTCAAAAAAAGATGTTGAAATATGTTATATTTAGCATTTTATATGCAGCTAATGGCTACAATTGCTTAGCAATACTGTAAACATTCTTTTTTTCATATGAAAATATCCAAAATCACACACAAACCACATACACTCGAAATCGTGCATTTATTAGCTTCTTGTGAAGAGATGTGTCTTCTTTGTTATCACGGAGGTCAGATGAGAAATTGTAAGCCTACACTGCATACACAGTATGCTCAAGCTCATCAGTTGTCTAGATCAAATAAGTAAGAGTCTAGTCTATGTTTTAACGAATAATGAATGTTGAACAACAATAATATGGTGCCGTCTGTGATCTTTGCCACAAAAGGGGTTAAATCTAGTTTGCCACGTGTAACAGAAAACTATGGTCCTGAAATGCGGTCCTAAAACAGGGGTGCTGAAACTGCAGCCTCCGGTTATGCAGGAATTCAGGTAAACAGGCCTAGATGATTTGGGACGGTGACCTCATTCACTGCACAATCCGCACCCAGTAGGCTATGAAAATGTTTATGAAGTGTTGCCTATATCTAAATGTCATTTCCGGTCTGATTGCTCTGTGATGGATATGTATGTGTGCACGTTGTGTGTTCCAAGCAAACGCATTCAATAAAAAAAAAACTCAAAGCAATCAATTGAACTTGTTTCCACGCACCCGCCGAGCGCGCTCACGGGTTCTATAAAGACAAAAATCATTTACATGCTCGTTTCATCAAAGGCAGCTCCGAGACCGCTCATCTCCACCGAGAGTTTCCACCGATCAGAGTGCTCCGGCTGCATCTCCAAACGCGACGTATAACCTTTGCGACTGCCAAGAAATGTGATTAATTTTTTAAATACAGCTGTTGACCTATTATTGAGATGGAGAGACGCCACAGGAGACCATCTACGCACCCACTTCGTCATTATGGGACGCGTTATTCCATCAGTGTTTACAAGATTGCGGAAAAGAAGCGGTAAATCAAAATAATACAACAAATTCTGTTCAGGGGCCCTTTCATGTACAAAACGCCAATAAAACAAAAGCTCATGGAATCATGATGTTTTCAGAATTTTCTTTTGAGTAGGCTAAAATAGCAACAACAATAGAGAAACAATCATTCTGAAGAGTTTGAGTCTTGTTAATGTGCTCATGAATAAATTATGCTAGAGATAATGGGTTTATGATCAATAATTCATACTAGTATTTCCGTCACTGCACTATAATATGTGTCATGTAAATGTAGTGGCAAGTTGCTACTTTACAAAATTAGCTTGATAAAGGTAGCCTTAACAAAACAAGCCTGATTTTCTTAATAAAAAACATCTTTCACACAGACAAGCTTAGGCTGCTCTGAGGTGGCTCTTTGTTTTCTTCAAATTCTGTATAAAGAAGACACAAATGCCACATAAAAGATGTACTGGAAGAGTTTCATTCAAATGTCAAATGTTGAAAACAGTTTCATGTAAACGGCTCCTAAAACAATAAAGTGGAGTTTCAGCTACACAAAGTATTATAGTAAGGTAAGGTAAGGTAATTCATTTATAAAGCACAATTAAAAACAACAGGTAGTTGACCAATGTGCTGTACAATTAAACATGTCAGGGGCAAAAACGTACAGATATTATAGTAGGCTTATATCAATAGTTTTTTTTTTGTTTGTTTGTTTGTTTTTAACCAAATTTACATGAAATGAGTTAACATTTATTTATAACTACTAGTTTTGGGGGCCTGAAAACGCAAGCTGAAAATGTAAGTCTATAACGATACCATTATACTCTCTGTGTAAACTACAAAAACGCAAATGTGGGAAAAAAAAAACATTGCCAAACAAAGTGACATCGCCAACTACTGGCCTGGCATACATAGAGTTCTTGGTCTTTCTAACGAATCATTTTGACAACATTGTTGTCTGTACGTGAAAAACACAAAGGAAGCTTTTACATTTTTAGTATATCAAATACACCCTAATAAACTTACCAATACTAACTCGAACTTCTTGCGCAAACAATAGCACACATGCACGTGTAATTCATTTGGGTCATGTCAGAAGATCTGTCAACACATCAGTCCATTTTGGACATGTTCTGACTGTGTTTATTTGTGCCACTGAGCTGTGACCTGTCCCTGTGACATTGGACACTTATAGTCCTGTTCCAATTTGGATGCAAAAGTGTACAAGAGAGTGAATTAATTTTTCGATGAAGGGCAAGTGTACAAGTCTGACTATAGCAAAAAGACTTGCACCCACGACATAACAGAAACCATTTTAAATGCCAACATAACAGAAGATTAAACACTAGAAATTATCTGTATTTTTTTTTTAATCTAGTTAATCACAAATGACTAGAAAGGTACAGTATATTCAAAGCTGTCTTTGAATAATGGGGTGCCAGGCCATCAAAAATGTTAGGGAAAACTCATGCTTTAGGCCACCTCTATCTAAGAGAAACATAACGTGTATATGTAAAATACTGTTGTACATAAGCATCTTCAAAGCTACCTTTGCTGTGTAAAAATAGCATTTTTCACTTTAAATGCCCATTGAATTGAGGAGGTGATTTAGTCCTACAAAACCCTCTCCAAATCGACATGATTTGTGAGTGAAATACCCTGAAATTCACTTTATATGTCAGACTTGCACACTTGCCCTTCATCGAAAAATTAATTCACTCTGTTGTGAGCACTTGTACACTTTTGCATCCAAATTGGAACAGGACCATAAGTGTCCAATGTAGCAGGGACAGGTCACAGCTCAGTGGCACAAATAAACACAGTCAGAACATGTCCCAAATGGACTGATGTGTTGACAGATCTTCTGACATGACCCAAATGAATCCCCAACACCCCGCTGTACCCAAACATCAACTGGGCCTGTTGACTGGCCTGATTCAAGCAGCTGGGACTTCTGGAGTCCAGAATCACACTGGTGGTTCAAGAAGCGAAGCAAGGGCCAGCTGGATGTGAGAGAAAGAGGGGAAGAGGACAGTCACCAGCCTCATGTTGCATTCCCCTTACACTAGTGACAACATGGAGAATGTGAGAGGAAGAGAGAGCGAGATGGCCCTGGAACAGACACTGACTGGCCCAGAGGTACTAACTAGAGAGAACTGCCAGACAGAGTGAAATATGATGTTTTCACTTTGTCAAAGGATTTTACGACTCCTACAGAGTCATCTTACGAATGTAGCCTATTTAGTTTTAAACTCTGCCAGGGATGTTGATTAAATGTTTTATCAACCAACAGATGAATCAGTTGTGCATTTGCATTCTGGTGGAGAAAGTGTGTTTGGGGGGTGGAGAGCATCAGTGAGAGAGACACAGAAAAGGAGAGAACAGGCTCTAAGTAAAAGATCTCTGTCAGCCAACAAACACAGAACAAAAGAAACAATTTGCATACAAATCAAAGTTTATCATCTCAGTCTCCCTATGCCTGTTGTGCATTAATAAGCACAGATGCATTCAAAGCCCTGAGTGAACAGGACACCTCTATTCACTCATACAGGCCAGACGTAGGCACAGCCAGAAGACAGAGAGAAAGGAAGAGAGAACAAGACAAGCGAAAAAAAATGCTTTTCTTTCTGTTTACGGTCCTGAGCATGAAATGAGATGAACACTCGCACATTGCAGCCCAATGAACAATGCTCTCTCTTTCCATTTGCAAACACTCTGCGATGAAAAATTAACTCCTCTCAGTGCAAGGAGAATTGACAGGTGAGATATGCGGTAGAAATCCTTTTTGAGAGCGTTCAGCCTGTTCGATTTCAATGCTAAGTCTTTCAGCTTTCTCCTATTAAGAGCCCGCATCAATATACTGTCGACTTTAATCCCTCCACTGGAGGAAAAGAGAGACGTCAAGAGGAGTTAGAAGAAATCCAGGGGCAAACTGCAGGCCTACTGAAGCTCAATATACCCCACTGAGGAAACCTCAAATTATGTGAAGGCTTATATCTACCACCAGAGGGCACACTCACTAAGGTTTATTGATTTCAAATATGCAAATATATTTTAATATGCTGTATTTACAGTGGATTAGTTATCTGTCTTTTCATAATCACAATATCAATACAAAATATCCACAAAGAGATTTTAAAAGGTTTTTCACCCAGAAATCAAAATTATGTCATTAATGACCCTCATGTCGTCCCAACCCCGTAAGACCTCCACTCATCTTCGGAACACAGTTTAAAATATTTTTGATTTAGTCCGAGAGCTTTCAGTCCCTCCATTGAAAATGTACACACGGTATACTGTCCTCGTCCAGAAAGGAAATAAAGACATCATCAAAGTAGTCCATGTGTCATCAGTGGGTTAATTAGAATGTTTTGAAGAATCGAAAAAACATTTTGGTCCAAAAATAACAAAAACTACAACTTTATTCAGCATTGTATTTTCTTCCGGTTCTGTTGTCAAGCCGCGTTCAAGAGTCCACAGTGACGCTGCTGATGTAAGATGCTGTTGAAGTGTATCTGCGTCCGTGTATTCGGCTTCAAATATATATGGCCGGGCAAAAACATGCAAGTCTTCCTCTGTGTCGAAATCCTTAGACATGTTTGTGTAGATTGTTTTGTTTACAGCATGCGTCTCCCTCAGACTGTAAACGAAAATTGGGCGCACTGATAACATGTCAGCAGTGTCTTACGTCATCAGCATCACTGTGATATATATATATATATATATATATATATATATATATATAAAACCCCTGACTGAAATTGTACTTCTTGAAATTCAATAATATATATATATATATGTATATATATATATATATATAAATTAGCCAATAATTAATCAGGGTAAAAATGGGACCAGGAAAATTAGATTGATTAAATAACACTGAAATGACAGAGTCCACCACATCTTTGAGAAACAAGGGAGGAAGTTGTAGCCTATGTTTTCATAAAACTGTGATAGACATACAGGCCCATATTTGTTTAGTACAGCAGAGCAGACAAAAACAACAGGCGAGATGGAATATATTTTAACATCAATAAATAAATTCTTAAAATATGAACAAATTAAGTTGCAATATGTAGGCCATTTTAGAAAGGTGGCGTGAACCTTTTAAATTCATGTATTTTCATGACTGCACCACTAGAGGGAAGACCTTTCCTTTCCTTTGAGTCATTAGACTTTGTCAAGACTGTCAAAATCACGACCTTGAAGTAGTGCTGGGCGATATGGCAAAAATATCACAATTCTTTTTCATGTTGGTTGTATTATTTTGCAAGTAAACTAATGCCAGTATTTTAAAAACAAAGCCTTACAAGGTGAGAAATTATAAAACAAATTTTATTTATTTTAATTTTATATATAAATTAAGATATTTAGGCCAAAGTGTCAAAGGTAAAAATCGTTGACATTTTTTTCTTTGTTATTAAAAGAAAAGAACAAAGATACACATTACATACAATTTACAAATTAGGGGTGTAAATCGGACAGTTCCACACGATACGATATCGATTTCTCGCAGCCAGAGACATATTTCCTTTATCGATATTTAGATATTATGTGCCAAGTTTACACAACCAGTTACATTTATTAATTCACAAATGCAACCATATTTAAAATATATAACATGAACTTTTAATTAAACTCTTTTGCACACCCCCTCAATAAAAGACATTTACAATAAAAGACTTAATTTGCAAAAACAGATAACTCCTCAGTTTCTGATTTATGAAAATGAACACTGAGGAGTTATGCAAATTAATCTGTTGAACGCAACAGGACTGTCCAATAGAAGTAGAGCACATGACGGAGGGAAGTCTCTCGAGGGTGGCAATGCATTTCAGACACTTTTATGAGAAAAGGGTATAAGACATGAAACATCATCTCTGCACTCTCCTCATCAAAATCGGTACAGCTGAGAGACAATGGCGAACCATCTTTGACATGGGAAGGTGTCTGCTAATAGAGAAGGGTTCTGTGGCCTTATGCTGTCCAAACTGCAACTCACATCCGAAACAGATGAGAGGTTGAAAGAGGGTTGAAAGACAGTAGGGGGAAGATGGGTATATGCCCTTAAAGAAAATGCAGAAACAGGAAAAATCATCAAGGCTAGTTGCAAAGGGAGACTACCATGAGACATTTGCTCCTATATAGCAAATCTCACCTCAGAATGGGCATTAATCCAAATAGCTGCTCAGAACAACTTCTTAGTTCATCAGATGGATGTCAAAACAGCATATTTACATGCTCCAACAGAGGAAGACATATACTTAGAACAACCAGAGGGTTTTGAAAAGACATCTGACGTAGGAGACAAGTTAGTAAGTTGAATAAATCTCTGTATGGTCTAAAACAGTCTGAAAGAAACTGGTACGAACTTTTAAAAGATCATTTGGACAACTTTGAGAGAAATCAGTCTGATCACTGTGTGTATAGAAAGCAGATTGAAAATGAGACAATCGATCATCTGGGTAGATGATTTTGATAATTGCAGCAAGCAGTGAAGATCAGCTCAACAGTTTTAAAGAAAAACTGAAGTCCAAATTTAACATGAAGGATCTAGGGAAAATATCTTATTTTGGGAGGATTTAGTTTGACCAAAAAGAGGGAGAAATTAAAATGAATCAGAAAAGGTACATTCTCAAAATGCTTGAAAGGTTTGGAATGTTAGACTGTAAACTAAAAGCTAGGCTATCCAAAGGGAGTTAAAAGTGGAGTGTAATAGGATTGAGAAAGAAAACAACAAGAAGATTGAGAACCCCAAAGAATACTGTGAACTTGTTGGAAGCTTAATCTATGCAATGACCTGTACCAGACCAGACATAGCTGGATAGTCAGTATACTGTCATAAACCCTTGCAAAGCTGAAAACACATGACTTAGTAGCTGTTAAACATTGTAATCGGATACCTAAAAGGTACAGCTGAGCTGACTATGAGCTGTTTCAAGAAAACATGACTTTAAGACTAATAACATTCAGTGATTCTGACTGGGCATCTTCTGTAGAAGATAGCACATCAAGAGACTGTTTCAGCCTGACAGAACAAGTACCTGCTATTTCATGGAAATCTAAGAAACAGCCAACAGTGGCACTTTCGATCTGCAAAGCTGAATACATTGGTCTAGCAAGCACTACTCGGGAAAGCATGTACCCAACTCAACTGCTAAATGGCATGGACATTAGTGTTTACACTTGCACCATGATGTTTGGTGATAATCAGGGTGATTGCCATTGTAGAAATCCAGTCAATAGATCTAAACACATTGATGTGAAATATCCCTTTATCCATGATGCTGTCAGAGAGGGAAGAATAAATATTGTGTACTGCACAACAGAAGACATGGTGGAAGACATTTTGACAAAATCTGTATTAAAAACTCCAAATGTAACTCAGGGGCTAAGGACTGTAAGGTGCTAACTGTTGCTAATCAGATGAAGCTGATACGGGTGTGTCGGTTAAAACACAATTTGAGTACCATTAGAAACCTGAAATGGAATAATCAAAAAACATAACACATGATAAAAATATATTCCACTCTGTAGCTACCCGTCCACTGACAACCTTTTTTTGTGTCTCCCTTTTTTGAAAGGGTCTCAGACCACTTATTTATTTGAAATTCAGTGAGTTTAAATGTTAATGTAATAAAATAATTAATGAACGAAACAAAAACTATACAATTGTTTCTTAACTTGCCGGTGACGTAGTGCCCAAATTATTATTTTGGAAAGAAAAATTAAATCCTCCTTTCAATTAAATTTATTGTTCTCATACATTTATGGAGAACGAAAGAAATAGACTCGTTCAGCGTATAGATATTAATTTAGTCATTTTGAACGAATCTGGTGTAACGTTAGATAAAAAATGGAAAAAGCAACATATGATGGGAGAGCTTTTAGCTTATAACGTTAGATTCCCCTATCCTAGAGAGAGTACGAATGCGGATTTCTGTCTAGATATGTAATAATCATTTGGCAAAGAAAACCTCAAAAGGTAAATTATAGCTACTGTTAGACAGAAACTCACCTGTTGTTCACCGCTCATTTTCACCGCTGTGGCAAAGGGAAGCACGTGTCAAACAAGGACTAGCGCTAAATTAATCCCGTGCGCCATCTACTGTTTTGGAAGAGAAATTTGCTCAACTGCATTTGTGAGAAAGTCCGCTCTGCCTGGTGGACGCGGAAAAATAGCGCCAAAAGTCACGTGACAGTTTTTTGTACTTGTAGAATTTTGCTTTGTTCTTGAAGGTTTTTGTTTCGTCCTTGTAGAATTTTGCCTTGCACTTGAAGGTTTTTGTTTCACCCTTGTAGAATTTTGCTTTGTTCTTGAAGGTTTTTGTTTCGTACTTCTAGAATTTTGTTTTGTACTTGAAAGACTCTACTTGGAGGATATATTGTCATTGAAGAAATACGTTTCAATGTATATGTAAAACATACTGTATTTGTTTGATAGGTACATTATTTGCAGAAAAATATGCATTAGTTTGTGAGTGATGTTTTGCATTTATAAACCGCATTGAGTTTGTTTGTGAATCATTGGGTGTGAGTAAAACACGTTTTGTGTGTGTGAGAGGTTTTGTCACATAATTCGCTCCATATCCTCGCCCCCACATCCAAAGCTTGGGGTTGAGACTCAACACGAAAAAGAGCGTGTTGACACCAGCCCTGAGAACCTCGTTCCTGGGAGTGGTGTGGGACTTGGTCACAATGCGGGCACGATTGTCTCCGGCACAAATAGATTCCATTCTGGCCACAGTGTCCAAGATAAAGCTCAGCTAAGCCATAACTGTGAAACACTTTAGAGAGTGTTAGGGCTCATGGCAGCAGTGTCTAACATTATTCCATTCAGCCTACTGCACATGAGGGCCCTCCAGTGGAGGTTGAAAACCAAGGGGTTCTCCCCGAGGGGCAACCCGTTCTGCATGATCAGGGTTACGCACAGATGCCTTTGTTCCCTATCGATGTGGAAAAAATCTTGGTTACTGACCCAAGATCCAGTGTTGGGAGCATCATGTTGCTTCAGGTGATCTCAGGTGATCTTCAGGTGGCTTCAAACAGATCTCATTCCCCATTGACTACCATAGTAGGAAAAAATACATACTATGGTAGTCAATGGGGAATGAGATCTGTTTTATTAAAACAATCTTCCAAATATCTTCCTTTGTGTTCAGCAGAACAAATAAACACATAGAGGTTTGGAACAACATGAGGGTGAGTAAATACTGACAGAATTTTCATTTTTGGGTGAACTAACCCTTTAAAGCAACCCCTAACCCTTAAAATCTGTTTTCTCTCCACCAATAAGCTAGTGTGTGGTGGGTGTTCTGGAGCAATATGGCTGCTGTCGCATCATCCAGGTGGATGGTGCACATTGGTGGTGGTTGAGGAGATTCCCCCTTCCATATGTGAAGCGTTTTGAGGTTTCAGAAAAATCACTATGTAATGAATTATTATTATTATTAAAGCCATCCTACATCCCAGGCCGGGCTATTTGCCTAAGATGCCATCCAATGCTTAGTGGCCTACGGTTCAGTCTTTTCATCCTCCACCTCACATGACGGTGGATGAGGAGAGACTGCTCTGACCTGTCAGAGCGCTCAAAAAATTATATTCAGAGGTCCTCTTCATGGCGGAAGTCAGACCAGTTGCTGGTGTGTTTTGGGTCACCCAAGAAGGGCAACCATAAGGGTAAACCATAAGCAACTGGGCAACCATAAGCAACCACAAAGCCTGCGCAGTATGCTCAGCCATCAGGAAGTGCATCTAATTGCCTTCACTTTTCTCCGAAGTCTATGCATGGGGTCATTCGCCGTACAGTATATTCTTACTTCGCCATATATTCTTCTTCCCTCACAGTATGCATCAAGAACAACAGGGGCGTAAAACTGCCTGGACCGTAAAACTACTGGCTCCAGGTCTGCATATATATCTACTGCCTCCCTATATATAGCTAGTAGTGGTAAATCACTTTCTGTATTCTCATTGTTAGTCCCTCTTGTGTCTTCACCACTCAGTTTTGTCACATCCATGATGATGTTGTGTCTGTTATCATAAATCGCTAACTCTTGGTACAGACTGTGCGATTTCACCAAACCGATATAGGAGGAGAGGAGAATATGGACCGAAAAGTCAGGTGTAATACATGGTTTTATTTTATCTCATCTTGATTTTAATTTTGTTAAAAATAAAAATAATAATAAAAACATCTAATACACTGCTGAACAATAACCATTATAATCTATATAAAAAAATACTATATTGTTACGATTTTATTGATTGGTTTGTACTACAAACTCTTGTGCATAAAGTCCTCATTTTATACAACATACTGTTGTATATCTTCATTTCTTCAATACTGAAGAAAATAGAAAGAACCTATACAAAGTTTGGAAACATTACTGTTTTTGAAAGTCTTGAAAGACCAAAGAATACATTTACTTAATCAAAAATACATTAAAACTGTAATATTGTGATTACAATTTAAAATAGATTTTTTCCATGTGAGTTTATTGTGAAAGGTAGTTTATTGCTGTTATGGTTTTTTCGCTTCATTAGACTTCTCTGAACCAGTTCTCTGATTTGCTGCTCAGGAAACAGTGAATGTAGTCGTACATTTAAATCGCTTTCTGTATGGACGCCCCTTCAGGACAGAGGGTATAATTAAATAGTGTATTATTATTACCCTATTATTACTATTATTATATGAAATTTTTAAATAATGATTAAATAAATTATTATAAATAAATTAGTAATTAAATTATTGAATAAATGAAATAAGATATAACTCTTTGTCATTAAAACTGTGCCCTATCGCGACAACGTCCAACGTTGACCTCATTTGTATCCTAAATAAGAACGGTAAACTTCAGAATAACGAAGGGTTAATATTGTTAACTCTGGTTAAAATGTAAACGATGTATTTCAGGGTTAATAAACCAATTTGAAGTGTTTACTGTAAAATCAAATGGTCAAACTTAAACCTAAATCTTCGACTTTCAAGCCGCTCTATGAGCGTTTCCAGGCTGCGCGCACACACATCTCTGCTCGCTTCTCGCTGACGTCTCCTATTTCACTGCTCTCCCAAATTCTTGGTTCTGGAGGCTGCGCAGTCCCAGCTCAAGCTCCAGCATCAGAAAAGTGCGTGTGCAAGCAGAAGCTATTCCACAGACCACAAAAGCAGGATGTGTCGCTGAGGAAAAGAAAGAAAATTTGCAGTGCAGTCGGAGAAACTTGGAGCTTGGAGAACACGTCGTAAAGTCCTGTTCTCCACCTTATTTTCAACAAAAGGACACAAAGGAACCGGACCAAAATGACGTGCTTTAAGTTTTTCAGCTGTAGGCATGTTGTCCTTAAAGTTTTCCTCGTGCAGTTTCTTGCTTCCCTGCAAACTTTTGCTGCGCCCTCACCCATCATAAAGTTCCCAGGCGATGAGACTTCTCACACAGACAAAGAAGTGGCCCTGGTGAGTGTACTTTTGCTTCACAGTTAGAATTTCGTTTGCAGTAGCTGCAGTTTATTACTTGTTACGGACAGGCCTATACAATTTGATTTACAATTGAAATATTATATTAATATTTTTTTGTTTGTGATTTTCCCATAGAACTTTACTAATATTCACAGAATTGTATTATTTTAATTAGCTACTTGTGCAGCATTTTTTTTACCGTTGGAATACGTGGAAAATTTAAAATACAAGAAGGTTGACATGGTAGTTGGAAAATGTGGAATGTGGTTAAGTTGACTCTCTCTCTCTCTCTCTCTCTCTCTCTCTCTCTCTCTCTCTCTCTTTCTCTTTCTCTCTCTCTCTCTCTCTCTCTCTCTCTCTCTCTCTCTCTCTCTCTCTCTCTCTCTCTCTCTCTCTCTCTCATTGTATCCTCCAAACTTTTCACAGCACTACTTAAATAAGTTCTATGGCTGCCCAAAAGACAGGTGTAATCTGATGGTGTTGAAGGACACACTGAAGAAGATGCAGAAGTTTTTTGCTTTACCAGAGACAGGGGATATTGATCAGAAGACAGTAGAGATCATGAAGAAACCACGATGTGGAGTTCCTGATGTGGCCAATTACAATTTCTTTCACAGGAAGCCCAAGTGGGGACAGAAAAACATTACTTACAGGTGTGTTTACTTCAGACAGTGCTGCTGAGCAAATGCTCCCAACTGTTTGTCAGCCACTCTAACCTGTTTAAAAAAAAAATGCACAGTTCTTTACAGACCAGTTATTCAATTTGTATTAGCTTGAGAGTGAGGGTGCTTACTAAAAATATTTGAAAAAGAAACCATTTTTGTTCAGTAAGGAATATTTTTCAGGAAGGAGTCAGGAAGCCAGTCAAAAATACAGAGATCAAAATCAACATATCTTTCAAGAATGTTCTCAGTGGGACCTTTGTGGCTATGTTGGTGGTGGAACAACAGAATGGAATTTATTTGGTTATAAAGTTGTGCTGACTACAGGAAATACAAGAGAAGTTTGGCCTTTGCTTGAATATTTGGATCTTGAGGATATTTACTGGCCTACATGTCCTAACAGTGTTTCTGTTGAATGAGTCATGACCACAACTATGTTGTTTTACCTGCAAAAAAAAGATTGCTGACCCCGTATACAGATTTATGGAAGAAAGGGTTCAGATTTAGATTTTCTGCCAGCATCAGCATTGCTAATTTAAAAGATATATTTAGTATTTAGTACTATTTAGTATTTTGAGTTTTAGTCACCATCTTTAGAGAAAAAGTATTTAGAGGCTAGGCATACTATAAGCAATAATTAATATTAAGCAACACAATTAATGTCAATAATAATTGTAATAAAAATTGCATCACAGATATTACAATATTGCTTTAATAGTTTGCCGTTCTATTCACTATGCGTACTGTTACAACTTACAACCTACTTGTAAACACTGTAATAAACTCTGACTTTGTCACAGTTGATTTTCAGTTTCCAAACCCCAAACATCCAAACTGGATGTTTCCTTCAGTATGTCAGTGTTCAACATGTTGTGCTGTCTTAAGGTCACGTCTAAATTTTATATCTCATGGTTTCCAGAGGTTTTTTTTTTGGAAGAACATTTGTTTCATCAGCTGAACAGACTACATCTATCCCTTACAGCTTCCTTTTCATTCATGTAAAATTAAACAAGGCCTACTCTGACTGAGGTGCATAGCTGCACTATTTTGCCAGTTGCTGTAGTGTCCTTATAGATTGCGTTGTGGTTTCGGTAGGCTACTACAAAATAGGATCATTTTAGTAATATATTTGAGATAATCGCCACGAACACAGTTAGCATTTGCTAGTTGCTTTGATAAGTGTGCACCCCCAAAGAACATGAATTGTTTCATGAAGCTTATTTAAATCTGCCTTGATTTTATTGATTTATTTTTTATGAAGGCTGTGTGCTCGTTTGGGAGGATAGTTAAAAAAAGAAGACAAAATTGTTTTCTCTTCCACAGGATCTTAGGGCACACCCCTGATCTGGATGAGGAAACGGTTAATGATGCTTTCTACCGTGCATTTAAAGTCTGGAGTGATGTCACACCTCTGAATTTCACCAGGATCATGGAAGGAGAAGCTGACATCATGATCAACTTTGGCCGAAATGGTATTTTTCCAGAAAGCTTATGAAAGTTTCTAAAGTACTGTGGTGGGAAATTTCTCCTTAATCACACAGGATTGACAGATTCTTTAAATACTGAGTCACAAACTAACCACAGTCACTATGGAAAATCTTTAGTATAAAGCTTCTTTGAACGGAGATTGATTTACATTGTGGTCTTTGGAAATGCTGTCATGACTCTACAAGGCAATTACTAAAAAAGACCAGCAGTATGAAAATTGTCACAATGTAAATGTTTTCTGAGCAGGCAGTAAATGACAAATTGAGGACAAAATTTAGACCCTTATTACTAACCCTGGTGTTTTGGATTTTTGGAAAACCCAAAATGGATTTCTGTCATCATTTACTCACCCTCATGTTGTTGCAAACCCTAATAATTTCTTTCATCTTCGAAAACAAGATTTCTGTCCCTCCACTGACAGTCTACGCAACTACCACTTTGACACTTCAAAAAGTTCATAAATAGATTGTAAAACTAATCCATATGAATTGAGCAGTGCAGGCCAAAATGTCTGAAGAGACACGATCGCTGTATATGATGAACAGATTCAATTTAGTTTATTTTTGTGGTGTGTGGGGAGGTGGTGAGGAACCTTTTAAATGTGTTGCATTATCCATAGAACATGGTGACGGTTACCCATTTGATGGGAAGGATGGTCTGCTGGCTCATGCCTTCGCCCCTGGGCCTGGTATTGGAGGAGATTCTCACTTTGATGATGATGAGCTGTGGACATTAGGAGAAGGACAAGGTATCTCAATTGAAAGTAAATTACTGAATTTGTTCCTCAAATGTCATACGATTACCAATAATGAGCTCTTTCCTTTCTTTCCCTCTTTGTGTAGTGGTAAAGGTGAAGTACGGTAATGCTGAGGGGGAGTTTTGCAAGTTTCCATTTTTGTTCATGGATAAAGAGTACACCAGCTGCACCTCTCAGGGTCGAGATGATGGGTTCCTTTGGTGCTCTACCACATACAACTTTGATGAAGATGGAAAGTATGGCTTCTGTCCTCATGAGCGTGAGTACTTTTTATGCTAAGTTTTACGTCACAGTAAAATTTTAGACTGTTCCCATCGAAAGTGGTACAAAGGAACTGCTCAGATATAATTTGGGGAAGAAATTACACATTTCATTACTGTAATACTGTACTGTATGTCACAATCACTAACTGGTTGTGTTCCTTCCTGTTTTGCAGTCTTGTTCACATTGGGTGGAAATGCAGATGGAGCACCCTGTAAGTTCCCATTCACTTTCCAGGGAGATAAATATGATAGTTGCACCACCTCAGGCAGGGATGATGGGTACCGTTGGTGTGCCACCACTGAAGATTATGACCGTGACAAGTCTTATGGATTCTGTCCTGAGACAGGTGAGTCTAATTTCTAAATCCTGAGAAATGTTAATTTTCATTTCTTTGAAAAACAAAAATAAATCTAACTTACTCTACCGTTCTAAAGTTTGGGGGTCTACTCTGTATGTATTGGGGGTCTTTATTGCATTAAAATAAAATGGTTATTTTAAATTGTAATAATATTCCACAATGTTACTTTTTACTATTTTTAAAATCTTACTGAACGGTAGTGTATGTTATGTCAGTAAAGTATGTAACACTATATGTGTAAAGATTTATAGTTGCTTATGTGACATATTATAGTCAGGATGTCTGTTTCTGTTCAAGTATATGAGTAAAGTACAATTCAGTTTCGTAATGGATACTCTTCCAAACAGCTTTACAAATAATAGTGCCTTACAAACCTCTCAGTAAGCAAGCCAAATGGGACAGTGGCAAGGAAAAACACTGATGTAAAACAACAGATGTTTAGATGTTGCTCAAGATGTTTCACCATTCATCCAAGTTGACACACAATGATATTGGAGAGACTACAAATCAGTGATGTATCGGTTTATGTATTTGGTTTTTAAGGTCAGTCTCTTTAGTTTCCAGAAGACTAAAAGTTTCTCTTCTTATTACGGGATATTTTCCATTGTGTGTTACTGATCTGGCATAAGCATGCCAGAAGCACAGAAATCCTCATCTGGTTGTAATTCCCTGGGAATGCAGCCCTCTCTTCCTATTTGTATACGAGTGTGTGCGCTGCATAAAAGAGTCAGGAAAAACAAGTCCAGTGTGATGCAAGCCATCACTTTAAATTAGAGCTTTGGACCACAGTCCCATACTTTAGCTGAACTTTAACAAAACACAGCTCTGTTTATGCCATGAAACTGGTGGGACCTTCATTTTGAGTCTGTGTAATTGAGACTGACTCCTCCCTAATGCTTCTCTAAGCTCCAGTCCTGTAGTTTTTCTTTAGGTTCAAAAGCCATGATCTAATATGTGGGTTTACCACAAGTTTGTGTTATAGCTTGTGACATCATATTTGAAAAACAGATACATACATAATGGTAACAGTTATCTGCTTATTTTGCCACTCTTATTATCTCAGTTGTTATTTTATGTATTTATTTAGTTAGTTCTAATCATAGCTGTCACAAACTCTGGCCCTTGCTTTAAATCAATTGTTAATCAAACTTTTTCAACCTTCCATTTTGTGTTTATTTTAACGACACAGCAATGTCAACAGTCGGAGGAAATTCAGAAGGTGCACCCTGTGTCTTCCCCTTTAAATTTCTGGGCAACTCATACGATTCCTGCACCACGTCAGGACGCAGTGATGGGAAGATGTGGTGCGCCGTGACCAAAAGCTTTGATGACGACCGCAAGTGGGGTTTCTGTCCTGACCAAGGTGGCATTGAGATATTTTTGATCCTTGTGTGTCATTGTTTCTATAATGTCTAGCTCGCCAAAAATATTCTGTTCTTGTGATGGCACAAAAAAAACCTTAATTTTTTGCTCTCACACCCAGTCACTTCTTGCCTCTGTCTCTTTCTTTCCTGTGTTACCGAGTCATGTTGTGATGCTATAATTTTTATGGCCAGATTACTAAATCTCTCTCTTTTTTTTTTCCTTAGGCTACAGTCTATTCCTGGTGGCGGCCCATGAGTTTGGTCATGCCCTGGGTTTGGAGCACTCTGAGGACCCTGGAGCTCTCATGGCTCCTATCTACACATTCACCAAAACCTTAAGTTTGTCTGATGATGATGTTAAAGGCATCCAGGAGCTCTATGGTGAGTGGCAAGTGTCGAAGATGATAATCATATGATCAGCTGCAACTAATCATTTGTTTGTATTTTATTACTGGTGTAATGTTCATAATATTTTTTCTTCTGATTTTGTGATAGTTATAATTGAATTGGAAAGATTATCTTTGTCTTCTTTATTCATCTTAACGCTTCTCTCTGTACAGGTGAGCCAACAGACAAACCATTGCCCCCTCACATCCCACCGGTCACGCCAATGGATGTATGTAATGAAAACATCATATTTGATGCTGTAGCCCAGATCAGAGGAGAGATCTTCTTCTTTAAGGACAGGTAATTCATTAAGGACACCCAATTCAAATAGACTCTTGAATAGAATTTTCACATTAATCAAATAACAGAAAATAAGCACATTTTGGAATATTCAGGCAGGATCACAATACTGCTTGCTTTTGGCTTTTTGTCCACAAAATATCTATGCAATAATTTGACCGGTCAAAGAGAATATTATGATTCACAGGAGCAAATAGCAGGCACACAACTGTGGGTAGCAGTTATTTCATTTGAGTGTTTCGTTTGGCAAGGAATGCTCAATTCATCTGTTTTTAGCGGTTTCAAAATCTTTCTTCTTGCATGCACGGGAAATGGCCCCATGGCCATCTGGAGAAAACTTCATGACCCAGTTTATCTGCCTATTAAAAAAAAACTTAAGCATATCTTTTTATAATCATTATGGATGGGAGTAATTTCTTTATAGTGGTTGGAATAACAGGATGACGATTTAAACAGGAGAATAATCATGCTGATGCTTTAGCCACATTGTTAGTTCAGAATTCAAACAAAGTAAGTGTTGTGGTGGTGAGACTGGATAGAAAAGGGAAAGTCCACAGATCCCACATCCCAAAATCAAAATACCTCCGCACAAACATTACCTTAACATGGGTCCTACCATTTCATCATATCCTAAAATTGCTGACTGCTTTAATGTATTACATGATCATGACGGTTTCTATATTGCTGACTACTTTACTCGTTTTTCTTTAGGAGACTTAAAACTTGACGAGTATTTAACGGTATTTAAACAGCATTTAAGTTTCTTGGGTTAACGCTTTTATTTTGTGGGTGCCTCAGAAACAACCAAAATAAATTCAAACACATGTATTGCATTAATTTAAGTATAATTTAATGTTTGATTTGCTTTAAAGCTAATTTATAACTTTTCGATTCATTCTTTACACTTACTACTCAGATAATCAGAGGTATCATAAATTATAACGTTTTGGAGGGGTGTCCAAAGCAAATATATGGGTAATATAAAGACTGCTGTTGTCATAGATTTTCAGTAACATGCTCTTGGATTAGGGCCTAGGAACGAAAAAGAGCCACCCACTATCCTACGCATAACTCCAGTTTTAAAGCTGCCTACTATGCATTCACAGAGATCACAGGACCACACAAACATAGTATGGGTATGAGTGTATGTCTGTATAGAACTCAGTGGGCTCTAAGCAAGATCCTGAAAAACGAATCCAAAGGATCCAGATCATGTTCATAAATCTAAATAAAGCAGTTTTGTTTGATTAATGATGTTTTTATTAACAAAGTTCAGGAGGAGCACGTTCAGATCTCATTCATCTCATTCAAGTCTCATTCATAGTAAAATACACTATCCAATTATTGATATAGTATTGTATTTTGGGATTTCTGGTGGTTTCTGCCTATGAGAGTTGATGAATATGTCTGTGCAAGCTATGAGTCGAACAGTTCAACAGTGGAAATGTCATTATCATAGAGTTATGATCAAATTAGAGGGTAATTCTGTGAATCTGAGGATCCCTGGAGCTGAAAGTCTCACTTTACTATGTGGGCAAGATGACTTGAGATCTCGGATATTCACCCAGCTGGATAAATGTGACAGCTGTTTAAGCCATTCAACAGAGAAAGAGGGAGGAAAAGAGAGAATAGAGTAAGGCCAGAGAGTGCACCCCCAAAAGGTTCTCTAATGTTTATTCAGCTGCACCAGAAAGTCTTTATTTTATCTAATATTTGGCTCAGATTTATGAGCCACGTCTGAATTCTTTGTCTCGTATTGTTTCGTTCATAGGACAGCTTTAAACAAGAGCAGAACTCACCTAGTGTTTTAACTACAAAAGCGTTCTGTTATAACATGTTTAATTGCATAGACAGAGAAGGGAGGGGTGTTCTGAAGTGTTCGCAGCTGAATAAGTGAAGCTTTGGAGAAAAATGTTTGATTACAGTTTAACTCTAACCTAGTGCTGTGATCTTAAAGTTGCACAATGGGCCCTACCTGTATGTTAATGTTTTATCTATGCATATGTTTTATCTATCTATCTATCTATCTATCTATCTATCTATCTATCTATCTATCTATCTATCTATCATCTATCTATCTATCTATCTATCTATCTATCTATCTATCTATCTATCTATCTATCTATCTATCGATCGATCGCGTATCTAAAGTGGATGTTGTTGCGAACGCCGCACATTACTAAGTGGCTCTTTAAATTAGAAAAAACTAAATATTGCACCATTGACTTTAGACCAGGTTTTTGTCGGTCAATGGTGCAGTCTATTTCAGTTGCCACAAAATAGCAATGTGGCAATAATGAACACACCTCGTTTTCAGACCACACATGTACATGGGTGCAGAAATACATTTGCTATTTAAACAATGTTGATCCGAAAATGACGTGAAATGCAGGAAGTAAAAATGATAATTGAGTTGGACTGAAACTAGCAAAAAACAATTGCAATGCGCCACGTTTATGATAGGGCCCTATGCGTTCAAAACTAGCCCAATTTAAACAATGAGTCCAAAACGTGTTTTTGTCTTACCCTGCTTCACTATGGTAAGCCTGTTGTATTTTACTCAAAGCAGGATGCTTGTGTCATCTGCGTGTCTTGTCATATCCATAAATAGGGTTGACAGGGAACTGCTGAGTCTTTAAAAAAGACGTTGAAAGAAGTCTGTTGGCAAAAGAGAATGCGACAGAGCTCGTAATAAAACAAGAATCAACATTGGCATTGGCTTTTCGGAGATGGCGAGAATTTAGGTATTTGTTATGTAAATGCGACGCACAAGTGAGGAAGGTATTTTATCGAACAGATAAATTGCCATATGTAGGTCTCTAACAGAATTCATTGTAAAGCATTATCTATTGTGAAGGGTCATTTCATTATGGTTGTTATAGAGCTCAGCTGGAATTTATTTTCAAGGAAGTACCATGTCAATTAATAAGTAAATCTACTGTAATGTCGCTGATGATCGCTATTTTCATTTGCGGAGTCACACAGAGCCCTTTTTTTTTAACTGCTAGAGGGCCAAAAGTTACATAAGTTTAACACACTGTAAAATAATTGCTGCCAGATAGAGTCTGTGTGCTTCTCTCAGAAGCTTCACTTCACTCTAGTGAGCTGTAGTCACTGATTCCTGAGTTCTCTGTCTTCTCCTCGAGGGCTGAAATATTTTGGCCTTTTGAAAAATAGGTCAGTGGAAAGAGTTCTGGGTTGGTTGGTATTGTTTTTGTGGTTTATTCTGGGGCAGCAGGCAAGTTTGGACATGTCCAACTGCCTCTTAACTCACTCTCTCAGTATAATAAGAAACATCTGCTCAGTGAATCACTTCATTGTAGCTAGAGTGTGGTGCAGACTCTTCTTTCCATCTTACTTGCTTATCTCGTTCTCATCTTTTCTCCCTTCTCTCCCTCACAAATGCACAAATATAGTTTTGCCGTTTTCTTTTTCTTCTTTGTCTAACTCTTAACTCTCCGTACTTACAGATTCCTCTTCAGGTCAGCTGATGTCAGAAGGAAGCCGACAGGCCCCATGCTGGTGGCTACATTCTGGAGTGAACTTCCAGAGAAGATTGATGCAGCTTATGAGAATCCTCTGGAGGAGAAGACGGTCTTCTTTGCAGGTAATGCAGAACATGCACAGTTCTTTCCTAAGGGCAGAATAAAAGAACCAGGTGAGACATACAGTCAAAAGATTATCCTGCCAAGAGGAAGCGGACGCTGGACACAGCTGCATCGCAACAGTATGCTCCACTGGGATATCCACATACCCCTTAGCTGCTCCACCGTCAAGGGTGGTGAGGAGCCACTAAGACGGCTTCTTGCACTTTACGGTGCCGTCCACGTCTTAGAGAGCTCCTCATGCACGTCCAGAAAGAATGGTACCGGGGCGGGCGCTGAGAACCAGCACAGCCCTCCCCGAGAAACCGACCTTCTCAGTGGCCCGGGATAGCATAGCCGCACTCCCCGAAGGGTGCAACGCTTAACATTTTAAAATATATTAAAATAGAAAACAAATTATTTCAAATTGTGATAATAT
This sequence comes from Cyprinella venusta, assembly GCA_038021265.1. Lineage (NCBI taxonomy): Eukaryota > Metazoa > Chordata > Actinopteri > Cypriniformes > Leuciscidae > Cyprinella > Cyprinella venusta. The sequence goes on from CM075864.1 coordinate 36,059,550, forward strand.
TTCACAATATTATTTCTTTCATTAAAAATAGAGAAAAGATGGGGCATGTGTGTTTTTCATTGGTTGTGTGTCCTCCAAACAAAATTTGTATTAAAAATATTTTAATTATTTCTGTAGATGATGAGATGTGGGTATATTCTGCCAGTACTCTGGAGAGAGACTATCCCAAGAAGATCTCCAGTATGGGTCTTCCTTCAGATTTGCATAGAATTGATGCTGCCTACTCGTTCCACAAGAGCAAGAAGACTTACTTATTTGCTGGAAACAAGTTCTGGAGGTAATCCTTATTTAAATATTCCTCAACATATGTGAGCTTAATAATGTAATAATGTTCACTGTGATAAATCACCAAAAATACTAGGGGTGTAACGATACCCTCATGTCACAATTCGATACATATCACGATACTGAACTCACGATACGATATTATTGAGATACTCCAAGACATACTGTATGGTAAAAGGTTAACAAAAAAAAAATGTACTGTTGATTAAAATACGAACTTTGATTTTACATTGTGGGTTTAAATGAATAGGCTTGGACTTGGTGCTTGTAAGCCAAGGACAATGGTGACACCAGAATAAAAATATTCATGATTCTGAAGCTGAAAATACAGAATTATTTTAGATGAATATGCTTGCACTCTTTCACTGACTAGATATATTTAAAATAATGTTTGGCCACTTTTTACTGGTAACATCAGACATTTGGCATTACAGGACACACAAATAGTCCCACATTGAATAATTATACATTATAACCAATATTATATATAGTAGTTTAATGGATTACTGACACTAAAACTCTGAAAACTATTTTGGGGGGACTGTATCTACAATACATATTGTCACTATCCATGATACGTATTGTTGCATTCTTCTATTGCGATATATTGTGGCACGATATATTGTTACACCCCTAAAAAATACACTTTGAGAACCTATAGTAGACGCAGGAGGTTTTTTTCTCCTAAATTTTACAAATGTAGAAATTATTGGAGAAAAAAAAGCAGACTTTGGAACAATTTTCCAAAGTTTCAGTGAATATTTCTCATATGAATTTCACGTGAAGCCTTTATTTCCCCACCAAAGTATAGCCAAATGATACTGGACATAATAAGGATAAGGTTAAAGGGCTTAACTAAACACCTGTGCATTATTTCCATGACTTCTCAGGTACAATGAAGCCAAGAAAAAGATGGATCCAGGTTTCCCTAAACTTATCGCAGATTCTTGGAGTGCTGTTCCCGATGACATAGATGCTGCCCTCAGCCTTGTTAGTGATGGTAAGAGATTTGGTTTCGATTAAAAATCGTTTGGTTTCAGATCCAGCTTTGTCAGACCTGAATTAACCTTTCATCTCAATCCTTTCCTTTTCCCACATTCTGTTAGCCCTCACATATGCTTGGTAGAGAATTATTGCCAGTTAACTCCAACCCAATTACTGCTGGTATTAGGTCTTCAACAACAACAAACCCCACCCCCCACCCCACCCCCCCAGATATATGGTTCCCTACTGCTCAAGATTACGAGCTTCTCCAGAAACAGCCACTGTCTAAACTAAATACAAACACAAAATGAGAGAAAAGCTTAAAAAAGAGAAGGGTAAAGGATTTGTAATGGTTTTACGCAAGGTGCTCTGGTTTCGTTTAGATTTACTGGAATTTACTTAGCATATACATGCTTTTCAACCACCCTACTCTTTCCTCCGCTGCCACTAACCCACATTTACACTCATACAGGTAGGCCTATACAAAAAAAAACAAAAAACACATGTACACACTTTCATAAAGCTGGCCTGTGTGGTGTCTGAAAGGTTCCTCTGTGTGTGTGTGTGTATGTGTGTGTGTGTGTGTAATTAGGCTGCTTGGAGCTGAGTTAAGCAAAAACGACCTCTCTAGGTTGTGAATTAGACCACAGACTCCAACATTTTACCGATAAATGGATTACTTGCATAGAGCCATTGGTTTACCAAGCTGTATTAAATAGACACAATTTAATTTAAATCAGTTATAAAGAATTTCCATTTTTTTTAAGAAATTAATACTTTTATTCAGCAAGGGCAATTGATGTTGTCAAAAGGGATAGTAATGCATTTTATGTTGTAAAAAAAACTATAGGCTAAATCTGTTTCAAATAAATGCTGTTCTTTTGACCTTTTTAGTCATCAAAAAATCCTGAGCAAATAATGTATCATGGCTTTCACAAAAATATTAAGAAGCAGTAAATCGTTTAGCTTATTAGAATGATTTCCAAACCATCATGTGATACTGAAGATTGGATAATATGCTGCTGACAATTCAGCTTTACAACCACAGGAATTAATTAAAATTTCAAACTATATTGAAATAGATAATTATTACAATATTACAGTTTTACTGCATTTTTGATCAAATAAATGCAGCCTTGATGAGCATAAGATCTTTTTAAAAATATATATATTACAAGCTCCTTTAAACGGTTTGTTTATTTGTTCATTTATTTTTAGAGAAATTTGTAAATTTGCATTGTTAATTTTTCATTTGGCATTTACACTTATTAAATGTTTTCAGGTCACAGCTACTTCTTCAAAGACTCCCACTATCTCAAAATGGATGACAGCAGTCTGAAAATTGTCAAAGTTGGGGAGGTCAAAAAGGACTGGCTACGCTGCTGAACTGATGCACAATATTCAGCCCCTGGCACTCTGGGATGACCTTCATCACTAGATAAACAAGGCCAGAGTTATCGTGCCAAACGACAGCACTCAAATTTACCATTCTGCCCCTCTTGGTTAGTCCGAGCCTCTTTGATTATAACCCATCTTTAGCTAACCAGAGAGGCCTGGTAAGGCTTCACTGCCTGGACCATTTCTGCATGCCAGACATAGGCAAACAAAACTGCAATTTTTGCTGTTTTGTCATAACGTGTGATATTTCTTGTTTGTTTTTTAATCATGAAAGGGTTTAATGCAGCTCCTACCCCTTAATATAACCTACATGTATATCATCAGAGGACTTCTAACATTTCCCATTTACATATAAATGTGGCAGTGGTGTCAGTTAGATGTACCTCCTTTGAAAAAAAAAAAGAAAAAAAATTGCACAAAATAAATCCATCCAGGCAGTATGTAAAAAGCACAAATGTAATATTTTGCTAGTATTGATATGCAAAGATTAAGGACTTAATCATGTTTTATTTTGTAGTAAATACTATCCAATAAAAAAATCCTGCTTTAATAAAAGGACACATTTTATATATGATAATTGTGTACAAACACAGAGACCAAACAACTGTCAAAGCACATCATTTTTTTTGTTAGTCTTGGGGTTTTTTTGGAGGTGGGGGAGGGGGGGGGGTTGTCTCATGGTACAGGGAGATTCACGGCACGGGTTGCCTGAAGACTGTATACTATATGGTGTGTTGCATGATGGACTCATGTCAAGCAAATATCATGAGAATACTGATTATCATTTGTACTCAAAAATACATTTGTATTTTTTTTTTGTAGTTTTTGAATTGACATATGCAATCTGTTTATATTTGTAATGGTTTATTTTTTATTATTTTCTATATGCTTTGTGCACTTTGTCACTGTCTCAAAATAAATATGAATTAGCCTATCCTTTAAATGTAATTCATCATTCAACTTTTCGGTTTTAACATTAGATTTTGGAAAGCATTTGACTGCATCCTAGTGAGCTTTTGATTTATTTTATCAGAAAACAATGTCTTTGGTTCACACATTAGGCTAGTACTACTATTTTACAAAATTACTCGGATCTCACATAGCTAGACAAACAGCGACATCTAGCAGTTCCATTGTATAAATGATAGCGTTCATCATTTTTTTTAGCGTTAATACCTTTTTTGGTTGGAAAATGTTACTACATAGCAGTCTTTTAAAGCTTCACGAGTTGAACTCAAGAAAATGCCGTTTTCGTTTTGTTTTCAACGGATAGGTGAATGTACTTCAGTTACACGTCATTTTGGTTCTTAAATAAGCCGCCTACCCCGTTACTGTTGTGCTGTCTATGGTGGAGAGCCGCTTCAAACGAGTCAGTTTATGTCCGAACTGTTCACCACACAGAACAACCGAATCGACTCAAATGACTGATTCCTTCTCGAGTCTAACAATCACTGATTCCGATTCCTGACCGCCGGAAAATACTGCTGGACTCACGAATTCGCTGAAATAGAGAAAATGTTTCTCAGCTCGTAAATTTTATTAGGACGAGTGTCCTGTCTGGTAAAACGAGTCGCCACTTGTTCAAACGGTTTTCCTGTAGAGAAAAACAGCGAGGGCACCTTCTTTAGCCCTTTAGTCTGAATAGGATTATGTCCATAAGAGGTGGGGCTTGTCTCTAAATCATCTATGACCATTTAGGACATTATGCATATTTTGGGTCAACTAGTGCTCGAACAGAAACTCTGTTCTGCTGCCTCCAAACTCGTCTGAAATGTACAAACTTGCCGTTAGCTATGATGTATCTCATCTGATTGTGAAACACATCCGCTGACCGCTCGAGTGTCAGGTGGCGCGCGCTTGTGAAAATGAGGAAGAAGCGAGTCATACGTTCAGAGGTTTGACACATGAAGACTCTATTGCTGTGATGACTGGTGAGTGAAGATGTCTACGCAGAGAGTGTTCGCGCTGCCAAGACAGCATTCCCTGCTGCTGCCCGCCGTCATCAACCCATTCGTGCACGACCTTAAGTTAACTAAAGCCGATAAAATCAAAGTGAGTCTATAATCTCAATTTATGACTTGTCTGTCAATATTGTTCTTCACTGAGGTCATTCAGCTCTTCATCCTTTTAATGTGTCAACTTATTTTATTTGCTTGTTTCCCTCTAAGCTACGTATTGGATGATCTCTCTTATTTTAAGTGTCTTTTATTTTAAAGTCTTGCAATAACTTGGGAAACAGGGCTGGCAAATAATGCTGTCAGGAATTTGTGTGAAAATTGAGAAAACGTTTATTACTAAATGCTGTTTATTACTAATTCCTGTGCTGTAGAAAGGGTCAAAACTATGTTACATTTTGTAACAGTTTTATAACGTGGGAAATCATGCTGTAACAAGAGCACAGCATCTAGTATTGAAGAGAGAGCAGCCTATTTACACTTGTGAATTTATTACAGTTATTGAAATTAGTTCATAAAAAATCTTTTTACTACAATGCATGTCAATATCAATACAATGGATCGATAGATCTATTGAATAGATAATGTGAAAAAATGATAGTATTGTATGGTTTGGTAATTGTTGAATACAACCACGAAGGTCAAGACCTCTGACACTGATGTTTTTAAAAGTAGCTAGTTTACTTGCTATGTCAGATGTCCCCTTGACCTGAAGGCCCTTAGTTCAACACAATATTCAAAGTACCCCACCCCCCTTTTATGATACTAAATTTTTGGTATTTATGCGGTAACTATGACAGATATGTTTTTTTCAATTTATGTTTAGAAACAGAAATTAGCAGTATTTTAAATGAATTAAAGTAACACTATGTAGTTTTTAAACCTTCATAACATATTTCCAAGTCCCTTGTGATGGTACATCGACTTACAATAGGTTAAATGACACATCTGCCATAGTCTGACGTGGTCTCTGTATCGCTTTTATTTGCCCTATGTAACTTCGGGCAGTGGGTAGTAACCAGAGCCCAAAAAGAACTACAAAATTCGACTGCTTTACGACATACGCCATACTCTACCTTGCCTGTGGCCATTGTTGATTCCAAAGCCGGTGCTGGATAAATAGCGAGCATGTGCACGCGTGCGACAGTATGATGCGTTAGGCTAAATTATTTACGACAGCGGTAATGGTCAATTCCGCTTCCAACCCGTAGGGCGACCGCAGAGAAAAAGTTACTTGGTGTTGCTTTAACAGTAGAACTGTAGAACTCTAATAGCTATTTAAGGAGGGTGGGCGAGTATAATTTCAGTCTACATCTTGATTTTGTTTTTTATTTAGCATTGTAAGTTATCTTAGAGTTTTATTTCATTCATTAATTTTCTTTTCCCCTTCAAACCGATTACATCACAGTATTAAAAGGTTCCCACCCATAGAAACATTTGTGATGTTGAATCGCTGCTCCCATGTTAGCGGATGCCTTGAATAGAAACATAGAAAGTCATTTGTGTAGATTTCTTTGACATTTATTGTGTGATTGTGTCTATTTTTCCTCTTATGTCTGTGTGTGTAGTGTTTTCTTCTAGGAATCATCCTTGTGCCACTCCGTGCCATTTTCTTGCTTCTTGTTCTAATGATCATGTGGCCAGTTTCTGTCATGATAACATTCAGACAGTCTCTGTCTGGAGCGGTGGAGCCCATGACTGGCTGGAGAAGGTACATACTACTCCTTGTTACACCCACGTTACACACAGATACTCCACCTCCTACACAGGGTTTCCCCGGGGTCTTAAAAAGTCTAATATTCTGAACTTTAAATTTAAGACCTTAAAAAGTCTTAAAAAACGGCTAGATTTTCATCTAAGGTCTTAAATTTGATTTAGTCAGGTCTTAAAAAGATTTTACCCTCGTTCATCTGCCAAAACTATGGCCGCAGAAGTTATTACAAAGTAGCAAAAAAATTATTGAGTCGTAGCCTATAAAGCGGACCTCTAGTGCAGGGGTTCAAATCGGTTCAAACACGCCGCTTGGGTGCTAGCATTAGCTTGTGGCTTGATACGAGGTAGCTCGCCAAGATGCCATTTACACACCTACTGTGCGCTTATGGTGCCCTTTCGGCATTCTGAAAAGTTGAGATGTTTTTATCTCGATGCGGCCCGCACCGCGACCGCGTCGCTTCAATTATGATCGCGCATGCTGCGCACCTACATTTGAAATAACGAACTTGAGGTTTTAAATTTCAATGTTTATGGTCTTAAAATGTCTTAAAAAGGTCTTAAATTTGACTTACTGAAACCTGCAGAAACCCTGCTACATTTCAGCACAAGATTAAAATAGACCTTTTTAATGCTACGGCTTGTTTAAACCATTTTAAAACACTTCTGACTTGCTAACTAAACCTGACAGCACAGCACCTTAAACATTAATCTTACAGATAACACTACCTCTTACAATTTAATGAGTTGTTCAGGCTTGTGTGTGTGGGAGTCTATTTCTTTGTGTGTTTGCTTCCTCTGCATCAATAATAGAAGTGTGAGTTAGTAATGTAAAATTTGTGGTTTGCATATCAGCTGTTGCAAATATGTTGTGCATTACTGATGCCTTCCATTCTGTTTAATTCATGCTTCTCTGTCAAACAGACCACGTGGTTTCTTGAGAAATTGCTAATTTTGCTGTATCTCGTTTCTACTTGGACTGACCACACTGATCAGATTAATTAAGTCTTAGCGTAGGAGGCAGCACAGCTGTTGGAGGGATGTGGTTATTCTCTTGAATGATGCAACAACATGCTGATCTGACACCTGATGAGCACACCATGTCAAAGCCGTCAAACTTAAAGCAAGCTTTTTGTACTTATGTGCGTGTGGATGTGTCAGTATATTTGAATAATCAAAGTCATTACCCACTATGATTCCTGATGTTTGGTGTGCTTGTATATGTGTTTGTGGGCAGGTTCTTACACAAAAAAGTGATGACCTTTCTAGGCCAGATGTATTTCTTCGGGATGGGTTTCAGGGTGGTGGTGAAGGGGAAGAAGGCCAGCAGTGCAGAAGCCCCCATTCTAGTTGTGGCCCCTCACTCTTCTTTCTTTGATGCCATCGCCTGTATTGAAGCTGGACTGCCTTCTTCTGTATCCCGCTCCGAGTCCCTGGAAGCACCAATCTTTGGCAGTAAGCAGTGTGGTTAATTTTTTACATATTGGTCTATACAAAAAGGAACACAAAAAGCAAATGCAATGCAAAAAAAAAAAAATGATAACATTTTCACTAGGGATGTCAATTCGTCGTTTAAATTAATGATCAATCAATCGATTAATCGTTAGCATTAATGGCAAACAGCATTACAGGGTCTGCAAATGCTGCTAATAAGAATAATAAGAATGCTGTTTTTTTTATTTAAATAAAGGGGTCGTAGGATTGTAAAATGTTTTGATGTGATTGATAAAATAAATAAATTAATTATTTTATAAAATATAACGACAAATACAAAGTGTTACCAACGCCAACTCAGATGCGTGCTTGTCAGAATGTGTGACTGTTGTGGACAACTAAAACGGCAACTAAGCCCAATGAATTCACAACCATTTAATAAAATAGTGTTCTCATGTTATGTAATATGACAGTCCCAAATTAACCATCGTTATTATTAGTCGTCCATTCTGCTTGTGCGGCGTGTGCTGAATGAATAACCGTTGAACACGTTGTTAGCGTTTATTTAACTCAAAGAGATAGATATATACAAAATAAACATAATATTACAAAATTATATCTGCACAAAATTACGTGAATGCACAAGTGAACTTAAACTAAGTTACGTGCCATTCAGAATGATCATGTTGTGGTGGACGCGTTCTTCCTGGAACAACGCGACATGGCTTCTACACCCAAATAATTCACAATGTTTTATTACAATATTGTTCTCTTTATAATCTTGTGTAATATGACAGTCCCAATAGTCATTATTAGTCGTGCATTGTCCTTTGAGCTGAGCGCGCTAAATTTCACGTCAATTCTTAACCAAATCCATCCAATATGAGACCAATCAGATATAGATAGGCATACATAAAATAAACTCAACTCAACTGGGACACAACACTTCACCACACCAGCACGCAATTTCGCAGTTGAGCACGCGCATGATCCTGCTTAGTTTTATCGATTAAATGTATTATCGTCAATTAATCGATCATCGATTAACCGTTGACATCCCTAGTTTTCACTTTTGAATATATTTACATTGTTGATCAGTTTCAGTGTTGCCAGATTGTGTGGGTTACTGCACAGTAGGAGGGTTGTCAACTTTCACTCATTTGGCGTGCGACACACGCCATAAGGCTCTGGCTCATTCTCTCTCTTGCTGTCCAAGTAAATCTCACGCCAAATTAAAAAAGTCAATATGCTGTGCAGACCATTTGACGTATGACATCAAGAATCACCAGAACGATTGGAAAGCTGTGCCAATCACATTTTCCCCACACCGTGAATGGTGAAACAGCATTGTGAAACACATTATTTGAGCACACAAAGCAGATTCACACGTCCAAGATGACTATTATAAATTTGAGTTGTTAACCTTTAATAATAGGCTAATACCAGCTAACAGGGCTCCCTGTATGTTTGCAGCATTAGTTCAGAGATTTTTTTCCTTGAGAACAATTAAGATGTACTGTAGTTACTGTACATGACATTTGTCCAAATGAATCAATATCGGAATAGTATTGTGTCAAGCACTAATAAAAACAGTAGTCTACCCTTCTCACTCCAAGGTAAACTCAAAAGTGAGCAAACCTTTGAGAATTTGATTGTACTGGTAAAAATTGTTTGGATCAGGAGACAAAATCTTAGCTGGTTCGGTGTCAATGTGTTAGATTTCATCAAAAATATCTTCATTTGTGTTCCAAAGATGAACAAAGGTCTTAGGGGTTTGGAACGACATGAGGGTGAGAAATGAATGACAGAAATGTTCTTTTTGGGTGAACTAAGTCTTTAACAGTGTCTGGGTAAAAACATTTTTGTCATCTGCTAATTTAAAAATTTAAAAAAAATGTTTGATTATTTTATTTTCCCCAGGGTTTTTGCGCTGTGTGCAGCCAGTGCTTGTTTCACGCAAAGATCCAGACTCTCGTAGAAACACTATACTTGAGATTGAGCGGAGAGCGAAGTCAGGGGGACACTGGCCACAGGTGAGTGCCTCCACAGTTTTGTTTTGTTTTAGTTTAGTTGATCATATGTGACTTTAAAATGGTCAAAAATAAAACAAAGGTTAAAACCGTTTAAACTTTCACAAAGTGTACCCAAATGATGTGTTTTCCAGCTTTTGAAAGCAGGAAATTACTCTTAGACCCGTACTTCCTCAGCTTGAATACAGTTCCTAAACAATGTCCAGTTTCAACATTGTGGATGTTTAATTAGTTTTACCAACTTTTTATTATTGCGAAGCCTTCTTCTTTTTTATCTAACAAACTGTGTATTTGAAACTGTTATATCTTAGTATTTGCATCCAAATTAAGCCACCATGATAGCTACTGTACCACTGAAAATAATACTGGTGTTATTTTCTTTTTTAGGTACTCATTTTTCCTGAAGGAACATGTACAAACAGATCATGTCTCATTACCTTCAAACAAGGTTAGCAGATCGTGTCTATTTTTGTTTGTTTGTAATATAGAAATGTTGATGATATTGGACAACATAATAATGTACATTCAATATTAATATCCAGTTAAGATGTTACAGATACAGTATACTGTAGCGAATGTCCATAACACTGAACTGCACCATATGAAAATCTTGTTGTCTGTTATCAGATAACTAATTCCCCTAATGTAAATGTATACAAGTGAAAGGGAAGATAAACTTTCACGGAATTCAGGGTTTCCAATGCCGACGGTTTGTTTTGGTGTACTAAAGAAACTAGAATGGGGTCTGCTGAGGCCAGCAAAACCAGCAGCACATAAAAGAGAGTGAGAGTTGTGTCTATGAGTAGGAATTATCCACACACCTTTAAGACTAAGACTTTATCCTGACATTTATTTAAATGTATTTCAAAAACGAAATCTTTTTGTAGTGGGCTTAATTAATTTACCTGATAAGAGGTATATTTATCATTGTATTATGTTAGACCTATAGATTTTTTCTACATTCAGGTCATATCATTTGTATAGCGTTTACTTCATTGATAATCATTGATTGCCCAATTGAGAACCAGCCAAATAGCTGTAACCTGATACTTAGGGTGTGGTGTGATCAGTATAGTGCCAGACAGATTCAACTTCATTCTGAAATATACAGTATATAGTATCTCACGAAACGTAGTACAGCCCTCACATTTCAGCAAAAATGTATATATCTTCTCAAGGGACAATACTATAGAAATGAAACTTGGATATAATTTAGAGTGGTCAATGGTCATTGTGCTGCCTGCATAGCAGTATATATTTACTGTCCTCTGAAAATAACTCAACATACAGCCATTAAATAATACAGCCATGGAATTTACCAGAGCTGCACAGCTTGGATCCTCTTCCTCTCCTCCATAATGACATCACGGAGCTGATAGCTGTTAGATATATGGCGCTTCTCCACCTTCCGCTTGAAGATGCCCCACAGCCAGCTGCTCAATAGGGTTCAGGTCTGGAGACATACTTGGCCACTCCATCACCTTCAGCTTCCTCAGCGTCATCTTGGCGGTGTGTTTGGGGTCGTTATCATGCCTTTCGGCCCAGTTTCGGAAGGGAGGGCATCATGTTCTTCTTCAGAATGTCACAGTACTTGAAGCTCAATGAAGCTCAGCTCCCCAGTACCAGCAGCCCCAGAACATGATGCTACCACCACGTTTGACTTTAGGCAAGACACAATTTCCTTGGTACTCCTTACCAGGGCTTCGCCACACATGCTGGACATCTGAGCCACACAAGTTTAGCGTCATTAGCCCACAGGACATGGTTCCAGTAAATCAGGAAACTGTTTGCAGGCTTAAAATCTATCCAAGTTTTCATCTATAGTATTGTCCCTTGAGTAGATACTAAAATGTTTGCTAAAATGTGAGGGGTGTACTCACTTTTGTGAGATACTGTATGTCTCCATAAGCAAAACAGGTGGTGGTGTTGAGCAGTCTTTTAGGAGGTATGAATCTAAGAACAGAAGATGAACGAAAAGTGCTTATTTGCTACTCTTTTTACCTCCATAGGTGCCTTTGTCCCAGGGGTCCCAGTACAGCCTGTTCTTATCAGATACCCAAATAAGTTGGTCAGTATAAATTCAACAGAAGTCTTGTATTATTTCATGATGCTGTAGTTTCTGGTGATAAACTTATCTGACAAACACAATGGAGTATCACAAAAAATATAAATAGAATATTATGTAAAATACAAATTCATAAATAACCACAATAGCCAAGTAGAAAGGACTGGAGTAAATCAACCATAAAATAGCATGGATTTGAATTAGGCCACCTGGCAAAATTACACACAAGACTTACACAGGACTGTCAGTTAAAAGGCCACATTCAAAAGTCTGTCAGTCGAGCTCGAGCTGTGAATAGCTCAGGGTTCAAGCCTTAAAAAAAATAACAACCTTAAAATAGAAGAATTTTTACAAAACTGTTTTTGCTCTTACAGGACACGGTCACTTGGACATGGCAGGGTCCAAAATCGTAAGTAATATTAAAACATAAACAAAACGCATTTACACAACTGACAAAATGCTTCTGCAATTAGGCCTTTTCCAATCACCGTTACAACCAAAAAAGTCATCAGAGTTCAAATTCAAATGCCAGTGTAATATATATAATGCTGCAAGAAATACTGGTAAGCTGGTAAATACTGGTCTTTCATTGGTTTATTGGCGTTTAAGAGAAGAAAAATTGAGCTAAACGTTATAATCAAATAAAAAAGAATGAGCCTTCTGTCTGAGTAAATTGTCATTTTCACCCTCTCTGCATATCTGCATGTGCAGTCTTGTAGATCACTTTTTTAGATAAGCTTGGTCTTCAGACCCTATTACACAGTCATATGCATATACTGTATAGAGCAATGCTTCCTGAAATGCTGCTGGTTTGGAACCTCACCACCAGTTCCTGTTTTAGGGCCAAACTACTGCTGCTCACACTCTGTCAGCTTTATACTACAGTGGAAGTTGAGGTTTGTAAAAAAAAAGATTTGCATAATTCATGTTAATATTCTCTGCTTTTTGCACATTTGATTTGTTGTATACACACGTCAAAAGAGCATCAAGAAGCTGTGATGTTAAAACAAATGACCAACTTATAGCTAATCTTCAGGAATCTTATATAGTTGCAAATTATTTGTGCGATTGTATTTATTGTGTCTGTGTTTTAGTTTCTGCCCCCTCAAGTTCCCACTGAGATGGAGAAAAAGTGTCCTATCAAGTTTGCTCAGTCAGTGAGATCTGTCATGGCTGTGTAAGCATGTCTTGTTGATACTTATTCTTCCATGTCTTTAGAAGATTCTATATAGTGAGTGAACGGTACAATATTTCAGTCTTATCACAATTTTCGGGCTCTGTTACTAGATCTCTGGGCCTGCCGGTCACAGACCACACATATGAAGATTGCCGTCTGATGATTGCAGCTGGAGAACTGACCTTGCCTATGGAGGCGGGTCTCGTGGAGTTTACCAAGATCAGCAGGAAATTGGAGTAAGACTGTTATTAAAAAGATATATTTAAAAAATGCATAACCTTCTTATCATTAAGTATTGTGATGCTTATAGCCCATGATTACACCAAATAAAGAAATAATTATAGTAGTTTAAAGTCACCATTTTTATTTTAAATGATTCAAATATCTTGCTACGACATGTCTTTTCTTATTTGATGACGTGTTTACTGCTGCGAGAGCAGGATAACCTGTCACTCAAATGAGATCACAGCAATAGCTAACCATTACGATCCATCCATCCTAGTCGCTTTCAAGCCGTTTCACTTGGATATACACCAAAATATCAAGACTATCATAACTTTTGTTAACTTCAAGCTCGAAATCTCTGTTTTTCTGTTTAAATTCAGATTAAAATGGGACAATGTGAAGAAGGAATTGGAGAGTTTTGCCAACATAGCCTGTTCTTGCAAAGGTGGCAGAATCACAGTTGAGGAGTTTGCCAGTTTCCTCAAACTACCCCTCAGCCCAGCTCTACAGGAGCTTTTCGCTCTGTTTGACAGGGTGAGTGTTTCCTTAACTAGCCACATGGAATAAGATATGTATAGGAGTCCCACTAAGACACAGAAAACAAGTTGAATGTATGAAATACTTTCAAATATCTGCTTTACTTTCAGCCTACAACCAATTTAAATCTCTGGGACTGGATGAATCAAATAGCATTTTTTATTTTATTCGCAGTTTGACCTATTTAAAGCATATGTTTTCTGTGTCTCTTTGAAGGATGGGGATGGCACCATTGATTTCAGAGAGTATGTCATTGGTGTCACAGTTCTGTGCCGACCAGCTAATAATGAGGAAGTCATTCAGACTGCTTTTAAGGTAATGATATTACAGATTGCAGTGATGATATTATGAGAAGACAAATGTAATCCATAAATTGTACGACTGAAGATTTAATCTGCTAAAGAAGTGTTAAAGAAGATGTTGTGATGTGGTTATAAAGATAAACCATACAAGTACTGATATGTCAGTGGTTGTTAGCACCTCACAGTGGCTTTTCAAAAATCACTACTGTTGAAAAGTATTTTTGTCATGTAGTTAGAGCATATGGATGGGTTACGCTTGTGTGCTTTGTTGTCAAAATTGGTTTATGGATATGTTTAAAATGAGGTAGATTGTCTAGTTGTGTCTGTGAACTCTTTTTGCAGCTGTTTGACATTGATGAGGACAACTGTATCACACAAGATGAGTTTAGCTCTTTGATACGTTCTGCTCTTGGAGTGTGTGATCTTGACGTCAAGAGCCTCTTCACAGAAATTGATGCAGATGGATCAGGACACATAACTTATGGTCTGTATACCAACTGAATTGCAACCACTACCGTGAGATAACACTGTCAGACATATTAGAAATGATATCATTCAGAAAATACTATTTTATTTTTATTTCATTTTTCAAACATGAATTGTACGATATTTAGCTAACAAAACAACAGCATTCATAATTGCACTCTTAACTAAGGGTTCTATGGGCTATCAAGCTATTTATATTTTTGGTTATATATTCTGTGAGAAAAAACATATTTTCATAATCATATTCTGTGGACACTCAAATCACAGGAACTGTGACAGTGTTAGTGTAGTTTGGTAATTTAGATTAGGAGATGGTATTGGTTTTGATTTTCTGGAAGTTGAAAAAAACACATCTATGCTTATAAGTCTGAACTGAACACAGACATACAGTATACCACTGGTATAACATTAACTTTGGGTGCCAGTTTTGGTTGTGTTAGGCTGAATGTTCAATTCCGAATTGCATTACATTAACATCATCTTTATTACACTAACATCATCTTTATTACACTTTTTGAATTTATTAAGGCAAAATTCTTCCAAATAACATTAAGTACTACTAATTGATCAGATATTTTAATAATTCAAATAATATTTTCCCATGAAGCTGCTTTTAACTAATCCAAGGTTTATCACTATCTAGAGATCTTTAACTTAGCTAAAGTGAACCTTGACTTTGTTGTATTTGTTTCATGCATTCGGCAAACAAGAACTAGTAAATTACTGAATGCTGTGGTATTGCGATAAATGTTTAATAGTCCAACAAAAGTTCCCACTTTAATTTAAGGTAATTAAAGAGCACCGCCCAGAGGCCCAGGCTTTTTTCTACAAATGAATGCATCACAGTCAGCAGCTCATGATTCTATGCTGTGTATGTGAACGCCTTGAAAAATATCTGTGTGTGTAGTCATGAACACTTTCAAGTGTAGGCTTGTGGTTATGTGTAATCTATCAGTCAAGGTTGAATGTTTTTATCCTATGTTTGGTGAGTTTTGAGAGGGGGAGTCATTTTGAACGGTGGAGTCATCTTTGTTATACTAGCAGGAAATTGATTTCAGGCCATCGGCTGCATATTTTGCATAGTAACCTACTTGAGTGTCCAAAATAAAATTAATTAGGCTTTAAGGCTTGTTTTTACACAGCGCCTGATGTAAATAATCTATTTACCATGGCATATTTATATGGCATATCGCTTGATTAGTTTGGTTTCCGTTTGAGTAACACGTTTGTAGTAACTTTCCCATCTTGTTTTCTCTCTCAGATGAGTTTCGTTCCTTCGCTCTCACACACCCAGAGTATGCCAAACTCTTCACCACCTACATCGAGCTACAGCGTTACCAGGGTCTCCAGGGGGAGGACCCAGACTGTGACGCCACTTTGCCTTACTTCTGTCCGGCTTCTCATGACGACCAACAAGAAGACAGTACCTCTGACAAGAAAGATGATTGACTCAGTTGAAGAATATGAACCATGCAGTCATGAGGTTTTTACTCTGCCATACCATTTGAGCACTTGCCTTTAGCTTGGGTGGAGTGTTTTTATACACAACCAAATGCCCTATCAGCAAATTTGGTTTTCTTTTTCCACCACCAAGTATTTCATAAACTCAAATCATTTATTTAAAGGCTTTCAGAACAATGTTTACAAGTATAAGCATGCTAAAACACTTATTCTGTTGCAGCTGACTGAAAAAGTTGATTCTATTATTTTATACCCCTCAGCTTTTAGGCATGAAGCTTGTACTCCCACCTCAGTTTTTCAGTCTTTTTTATTTTATGAAGTCTAAAATATGATTTGCTTGAATATTATTAAATTCATGGAGATCATGTACTTATACACAGGTCTCCCTTTATGGAAAATTGATGGTTTTTTTTTAGAATGAATATATTACAGAAGAGTTTCTCATACAAATACAAACTTTCTTTTGTTTTGATTTTTTTTTTCCTTTGTGCCCAGGGACTTTGGTACAGAAAGTGAGTTTTAATCAAAGGTTTTGCTTTGCATCTTGTTTTTATTTGCATTCCCATTGAGGGGAAATGTTGCTGAGTTAGCGTTTTGTCCCTGCTGCTTGTTCAGACTAATACTCTGCTGCATCCTCTGAAAATAGGCCAATTTGTGAGCAAACAGGCAACACAACACGCCCACAGTAGCTCGCACCAGAGGGCATGGTTCCAAATTATCCCACTGCAGTGGTATTTATTTAGCAATGCAGGTTGTAATTATAATTTTGTTAACACAGCAAAGTTTGCTTTTTTGCCATTAAAAAAATCCTTTGAATTTTAACTAATTTGTTGTCCCTTTTATGTTAGAGTGCATGAACACTTGTTTGAAGAGTTGTACACTCTAGTGAATTAGAATGAGATGGAAGAAAAAACTGCTGATTAACAAATACTTTTTTATACTGAACATATCCACTAGGTGACAGCAATTCCCAGTATATGAGCAGATCGTCTGCATAAACTGTTCCTAAAGAAATCAATCCAAATCTTTAATGAACAACACTGTAAATAAGAATCCATAATAGTGGGTGTACAGTAGTCCTGCTTTTATGCCAATGAGAGAGTGGATACGAGTTTCTGGGATGCATGTGTGCAAAATATAAAATTATAAATCTCCTTTGTCACTTCTCCATGGTCACAAGAGATTATAAAATATAATTTTACATTGAGGTCAAAAATCATGTTTCACTTTCTATGCTCTTAGTTTAGTCTTAGTTCACAGTTGTTTGACTTTTTATCTGTTCAGATTTACTGGACAGAAATTCATCTTTAACAATGACAAAAAAAATCACTTTTCTGGTGACATAATGCCACATTGACTGTCAGGTAGAAGTCTAATGTGGAGTCGCAGTAGAAAGTGTGTATAAGCTTTATGCTGAACATCACATGAAGAAACAGAAACAGGTTTCATCACATCTACTCGTTGGAGAAAGTGTTAACAGCATAACAAGCAAGTCATTTTAATTGTTGACATTTTAATAATTTTTTATATCCGAATTTAAATTTTAATGATTAACAGATTTCAATCTGCATATGTGATGGATATCGGGTGATGTTCATCATTAGAAGCTCCTCTAAAGACACGTTGAGTAAAACAGCTCTATATCAAAGTCCTTTAACGCAAGTCATGCCACTCGGCCGCCATCTTGGCAACGCCTCAGGGCAGCTATTTCATACTAACAAGACCAGACTCCTATCTAAGTGGATGGGCAGTGTCAAAACTTTCTCTGGTCACCAGGACATAACAGAGAAACAGCAGTAAAATATGATACAAATCACTGAAATAGTTAGATGACTTTGCCCCAAAAAAGGTTTAAAATTCCTTTTCCCCCACAGGTTATACTTTTCCTACGCATGCATGCAAGATTTCGCGATACCAACTTCATTTACGTCTCTATCCAGAATGCTGGATTTGTGCTCTACAGCACATACTTAGAATGTAAGGTAATATATTTGTGGTCGATATAAAATGCTTTAACTACCCTGGTAGTCCGGTAAGTTTGCGTTGTTATCATCCCTCTTCCATTTGGATTCCATCTGATCTTGCACACAACCCAACTCGCTATCGCCAAACCTCAACTGTGCGCATGCGTCAGTGGAAAAAGACAATAGGCATAAATGTTTACCGGCTTAACTGTTAATAGCAGACGATCGACTTTACAGCGGGAGGGGCGGGACTTGTGCATACAACCGCCATCTTTGGCGTCATGGGTTTTCCCTATATAGTTGTATTGAGGATTAAGGAAGTGGCATGTCTCTATATAAATTGTCTCTGTCTATATTAACAAAGCACATACAAAAGACCTGAACCAGAAATGATGCAACCACTTTATTGCGCATAACCCATATTCAGGGAGCATATAGCAATAAAGCAGGGGTACTAAACTCAGTTCCTAGAAAGCCAGAAAGAGAGAACTGCAGGTACAGTATGTGTGTTGGAGCCGGGTTGGAACTAAACTCTGCAGGACTGTTGCCCCCCTAGAGCACCCTTGCCAAAAAGGGTCTATTTGCCATTTCAAATGTTCATCAAAATGACAAGTCAGGCTACACTGAAAGCTTAGGCTGCTGAGTTGCCTCTCTGCCCTATTGGGCAATGACTTCACAGCCAGTGTTTGAGGATGAAGGTATACCACCTGAAACTAATTTCAGACAGGCCTCTAAAGCAGAAAAAGATCTACAAAAAAACAGAGCGTTGCTGATATAAGTGACCAACTTTCAGGCACCATTTTTTTAGCTCAACTGTCATGGAGTTCATTGCACTGGAAAGCGGGATATCATAGGCAGTGAAGAATACATCTGATCTGCCTTCAAATATTGATCAGATAAAGGTATCTCAGTGGACAGAATGCGACACGATCATAGAATTTGGACATCCTTCCTAACTCCTAACTGCCCAAAATGACATCATGACTTTTGCGTAAACATACACGCCACTTTCGAGTCAAGTGGCATGTTATCTCAACGCATTTTGAGCTATCCGCGTATATCCGTGTATGTCTACGCCATTAACGTCTGAGTGATTCCGCGTGTCTGTACACGCCGTCAAACGTCCGAGGAAACTAAGCAAAATGTAGATCTACATCTGGGGAGCTATCTTTTTTTTTTTTTTCCTAGGATGGTAAGGGAACAGTCATAAATGTCATTAATCCCAGTGACGGGTAGGTTTAGGGACGGGGTTGAGGTAAGTCATATATTTATACAGTAATAACGTTAAGTCAACGGCGTTCATAAACACGCTGAAAAGCGATCATGCGTGTTGATAGCACGCCAAAAATGGAAATACGAATTGGCGTGTCATACACACGCTACTTCATGAGATCAGTCTGAACTGCCTGTGCTGCAGCACTTTTCAGCTTTTGGACACATTTGCATTTATGCATTTAGAAGGCGCATTCATCGAAAGTGACTTTAGTTGGTGGGAGGGACCATACACATGTAGTGACCCAATGTCCCCATGAACTTCATGGGCACATGTCCATTGCAAGTCCGTCAGACCGTCATTTCGAACAAGCCCTGATGGAGTACTGGTTCATCCGAATGCAAAAACACAGCAAATCAAACATAACATGCCTCTCGTCAGCATAGGATGAAATGTCCTTTTTTAATATTATGATCGAAGATTGTTAAAAGGTGAAAGTTCAGTATTAAGTGTTTTCTATAATGTACCTCTGTTTGTGCTGAGCCGCAGTACACCAAAACCAAGCCAGTCAGTAAACGTACTCCGCAAGTGACTTACAGAGTGCTTTAGTCAATATAATATCATCAGAGGGAAGATCAGGGACAATGATGTCTTATGAGAAGCTAATGTTCTCTCTCCTCTCTCTTGTCTGATCCAGCAGGATGAAGGATGGAATTGCACTCACTTCATTAAAGTCCTGCTGTTCGGCATGCTGTGATAACCAGCTGTGATTTCCACCGTCAATTTGTTTTAACCTTTTCAAACATGAGGGGGCATTTCATTTTAATCACAATTGATGAGATTGCATGGAATCAATTAAGTCACAATTATGTTACTGTTTCTTTCTCTCGCTCTCTCTGTTTGTCTCTCTATTGCATGCTCTCCCTCTCTCCCACAATATTGCTGCATTCATTTTTATTTCGGCCTGAGGTGAGTCTGCCAAGTCAAATTGTGGACAATCAACCCAAGTAATCGGGTTTTATTTGCACAACACCAAACAAGAGTTAGCTGTTAGGGCTTTGGCTGGAACAGATGAGGGGGCTGATCAGGGGCTCGACTGAAAAGGTCAGTGCCGACAGGCAACACTGCTCATTGACGGGTTGCTAAAATAGCCGCAAATCACAAGCCCTTCATACCCATTGCATGTGTAGACAATGTATACAGCAAATCATTTTCCCTTCGAATGCATACTTCAATTCCCCTTTTCTTCTCTCTCCCCTAGACCCTAACTTCAATTTCCCTTTTCAGAATATGGCTTTAAATCATTGAGTTTTATCGTTTTAATTTCTCTCTCTCTCTCTTCACCGCTGGATGAATTCATGCTAATGTTCTCAAGTCTCAGTCAGGACAAGCAAAGCACAACATTCAATTTCATGCATATCATCACCACACCTGCTCTTGTTTTTTTTTTTGTTTTTTTTGGATGTGTTGTTCAGAAAATGATGATGTAATGTAGTGTCCGTAGATGCCTTGTGATTGGTTGACATCGAGTCATTAATTTGTTAATAAGTTTATAAAAGAAGTAGGCCTATCTTATGTTCACCAAGGCTGCATTCATCACAAATAGAGTAAAAACTGTAATATTGAGATTTTATATTATATGTCATAGTGTATTATTGATAGTTTTTTTTTATGCTGATTGAAAACAGTTGTGCTGCTTAATATTTTTGTGGAAACTGCTATTTTTTTCCCACAACTCTTTGATAAACAGAAGAACAGCATTTGAAAAGTATTTTAGACTGCACTATTTAGATAAGATTTTAGACTGCACTATGTGTCAACTTTTTTTTGATGATGATGAGGAAATTAGAAGGATGTTCTTTACTTGTACAGCTAATGACTGTGACATATAGATCAATTAATATTGATGTTTAGTTAAATCGAAAGCTACATGCTGCTGGGTTTTGTAGGCGTAGGTTCATTGTTCATTCTGCCCGAAACTCTTAACTTAATAAAAAATGATTACTCATAACTTAAGAGTCATGCTGAAAAGTTGTTTCCAAACACTGTCAACAAGTATGGAAGCTGATAAACTTGTGTAATTATAGACATGTAATGAGAAGGAATACAGTATCAACATTGGGATCAACATTGGGATCAGGATTGATCTCCTGCTGATATACACAGAAGAGTGATATTGAGTCAAGGTCGATTTAGCCAACATTAGGTGATGGAGAGATGGTTTCCAACAACGAACGTTTTCAACTCTTAAAACATTTCTCTCTGTGACTTCAAATTTACTGATACACGTGTGGTTATTCTCCACAACTACACATTCCACTGTCACAGGCGTTCAGAAGTATTGCACCAAATATCTTCACACTAGTGCATCCCGTCACCATAAACTGGCCTGTCAATAATCTTGTCAAAGTTAAAATCCTCCATTCAATCTAATTTTATTTCCTACCATTTCGGAGAGCACGTTGATCTGCCAGGCGTGGGTCTTTCATGCGGATTGCGGAACTCTCCTCGTGTTTGCAATTTGTGATGCATTTAAGGTAATGGCTAAACGTATCTTTACAAAAGTTCACAATGCTCCTGCAGATGCAAAATAATGTGGACAACATTGAATGAATTCAATTTCGTTAGGTTAGATACTGATAATTAATCACTCGTCAAACCTCTTTATCTAAACCTCTCAACAAAACCGCGGGAGTCACGCGTCATCCATTATGTTTCTTATCACTTTTCTTCTTCTTCTTCTTTAAGAATTTTATGTCGGTTGGCAAACCAGCTAAAAAGGTGCATTTACCGCCACCAACTGGACAGGAGTGTGAAGCGTCAACAGAGTTAAGCAAAAAAAAAAAAAAATATATATATATATATATATATATATATATATATATAAAATAAATCTATTTAACTATATCCTGTCAACCAATCCTGTTTCCCTTAGATAGCTAATTAAAGCACTATACACCATTTTCTCTTTCTGTGTGTTTTGAAATATGCTATTTAATGTCAATTAATACATATTCTAATGTTTCAATAAAATTGCTTCTTTCTCTGTTGTATTCTGAGCTCTGAATAAACATGTTCAACTGTTTCTGACAATCCACATTTATCACAATTCCCCGATTCTCTTTTCCCAATGTAAACAAGGCCTGTATGCCCTATCCGAAGCCTAGATATAATAGAATCTTCCTTTCTACTTCAGTATTTCTTTGTCTCAACCACAATTTTGTTTTGAATTTTATACAAATGTCTACCTTTTGTCTCCTTATCCCATTTCTCTTGCCAGATCTTATTTAGAGCAGATTTCATTATTACTTTAACTTCAGTTTTACTCAGTGATTAATGTCTATTACATTTGCGTTTTAGAAACAAGATCTCTTTGCCAGCTGATCCACCTCCTCATTACCCTCTACACCCACATGTGCTGGAACCCATAAAAATGAAATACTTACTCCTATTCTGTATATTCTGTACAGGTTTTGTAGCACTTCATACAAAATATCCTGCCTAGAGGCTGACTTTCCACTATTTACACTCATTACAACTGAATAGGAGTCCGAACAAATCACTACATCCACTGGTCGA
Organism: Cyprinella venusta; assembly: GCA_038021265.1. Lineage (NCBI taxonomy): Eukaryota > Metazoa > Chordata > Actinopteri > Cypriniformes > Leuciscidae > Cyprinella > Cyprinella venusta. The sequence continues at coordinate 36,082,355 of CM075864.1, forward strand.
ACTTCTTCCACCCATTGAAGTCTTATCACTTTTCACTCGTGTTTGTCTAAAGGAATCCTCGTCCAACTCGCGATGGTTTGTGGGCAATATCAGCCGTTAGAGTGTGCATCGATCTACACTCATTTCATCATTCTACGATAAATCTATTTTCGAATATTTAGGACGGATAGTATGCGAACTGGGACGCAGCTACTGATCCTATGGGCTATATGCACGCATAAGTTCCGCATTTGACGCAAGGATGCTTGTCCATTTCCGGTTGTGGAGATTAAAGCGGAGGAAAACGGGATTATGGCAGAGCGTCTTCAAAATTTACTGTCCTCCCGTCTTTGAAACGAAACGTACATACGTTTAGATGTAATTTTATATATAGTTATGTTTATTTAATATAATTTTAAAAAGAAGCACACAACAAGGGGTGTCTGTTTTATCTGTTTTTGTGACTAACGTTTCTTTAGCATAAAACCATGGAGTATAAAATTCAATATAAATTCTCAGTATTGCATTGGACTCTACGATTATCGAGCATCCTTACATCTTCACCGGAAATACCGCCGTGCATAGAGCCCATTGTCACAGTCTGTCTTGTCTCCACCTTTTCACTACACTTCCCAGCATCTCTCTTGTCTACACACCTGCTTGTCATCATCATTGTCACCTGTGTTTAGTCATTGTCATCATCTGTGCCACCTGTTTCTGTTAATTAGTATCTGTATTTTGTTTCCTTCTGTTCAGTTTGTCTTGGTCAGTTCTCGTTTACACTCTAAAAAATGCTGGGTTGTTTCAACCCAATTTTGGGTCAAATATGGACAAATTCAAACACTGGGTAAAAAAAAAAATGTAACCCAATGGCTGGGTTTGTCCATATTTGACCCAAAATTGGGTTAAAACAACCCAGCATTTTTTTAGAGTGTATGTATGGTGTTTATGTCACCTCGTGGTCAGTGTGTGTAAACCTTCTGCCTGTCATCCTTGAATTGTCTGAAGTAAAGTTCATTGAATTTGGAAATTTGACTTCTTGTCTTCCTCTACATCACATGTGACACCTATCTCATCAGTCTTGACCTGAATGACACACATGACTCCATATTGATCTGTCACAGAACTGGGAACTGCATAATTAGGGGAATTAAAGAATACTAATGCCTTGACATCAAGGTCCTGGTCCAATATGTGAGATTTTGCTGTGAGCCTTGGCAATGTCTACTGGCAACCATTGGTTTGGGTTTTATCTATATACATTTCACCCAGAACTGCAAGCTTTTCTACTCAAAATCCATTCTAGAAATGTAGTGGATCTAAATAATAGATAACAGCGACTGTAAATTGTGTTCTGAAGTTTAACTGACAGGTCAAAGGTCAAGGATTGTTTTTAAAATATGATTGACTTGTTATACGATGCCCTGAGATAGTGGCTCATATATCTGATAATACCGGTGCTTACTCCTGTCAAATGGAGACTAATTGCAATATTGATGCATGTAGTGCAAATATCCATCATGCCTCAGGGAAAGGTTGATTTGCTCTAAAGGTGACCTTCTTTAGCATCACCCTTTCCCACATGTATGGCAACATCCTGAAAAAGAAATGAGAGGTTCCAGCTCCTTCGGAAGACGAATTTGTCTTAAGGAAAAAATAAGTTAGCCTCTAAAACCCTGTTTCTTACTTTTATTATCTAATCTGAACCAGAATATGTACAAAACTGCAGAAAAACAGGCCTCTAAAGGTTTCATAAAAGAAACGATGGAGAGCTTTAAGGGGACATTCATTGACTTTAATGGGATGAACTGATTGCCCATATCTAATAGAAATTGTCGCCTTTGGCTAAAGCGGGTGTGGAATTAGATTACATGTGGAACACAATGCTTTTACTGCTTCTTAGAAAACAACTAATTGAATCTATGTAGAAGAAGAGAGAAGAAACAGGCAACTCAAGGGTGGAATAAAAACAGACAAAACTGTAGCAGTGGCGGGAGATGGATCAGTATAGTTGAAGTTCATTTTTTATATCTTCTTGACAAATTACTCAGGTTAGAATTTAGAGAGGGGGGATTTTACCTTACTATATTTTACCTTACTATTTTGGGGGATTTTACCTTACTATAGGGGGAAGTGACCAATGTTTTTTTTTGAAAACATTTAAAGGCATGCATACGGACATGCATTTGATTCAATATAAAGATGTTTAATACATGGAGCAGATCGCCACATGGGGACTCAACATGTAGTGCTGCTTGATTTTGAGGCTTTTTCCAGGTGCCGCATAGTTAATGTGACATTCAACTTTGAAGCTTGTGCCAAAAAAGTTCAATGTTCAAACTCCTCCACTCTTTTGACCATTGTGCCGTGTCTTACTGTTTTGTTTTAACATCTTGTGCATGAGCGCCATGTTTTTAAAACGCACCAAATTAAAAGGGGTTAAACTTAAAACTTGTCTTGATACCCTGCCTTTTTGTATTAACTAGCACTGTGGCTCTGCAGTTGGAAAATATTGGATGGAAATGCTTTCTCTGTGAATGGCCCCAAAATGGGAATGGTCATGTTTCCACAAAAAAAGTGTTTTTTTTTTTTTTTTTTTTTTTTTTTTTTAAGTCGTTAGTTATAAAGTTGCTGGGGTGTCGTATGATTTGCATGCTATTTTTTATATTTCTTTACTAACTTTAAAAAAAATTATACTGTGCTCTTGGCTTCATTAAAAAAACCTTCTAAATTATAGGCAAAGCTTTAATCACCATATATCCTCCCGCAAAACCAGAAAAAAAGTTTTCTGAATTTAGTATTTTTTCATGACATATTATGTCATAAACTTGGTATAAAGATAATTCTCAACTGTTATATAGCATAGTTAATTGATTTACCATTTCACTTTATATGCAATATGTGGGTAAAATGGTCATAAATGGGAAGTCTTATTCAATATAGCTGAATTATTCAATCAATAGCTACACTGTATCTAATTTGCATATTAATGTATTCTTGGGGCAACATGTAATAAAATAAGATGTGTAATGGAGTAATAATTATAATATAATTATAATAATATAATATTTCATAGGAATATTGATATATCGTTTCTTTCCCTTCACTTGTTGTGTTACCCAAAATGCCTGATAAACATGTTTTAAGTCCTGGTGTCCTCTACATATTTTGATAAGAAACCACATTTTCCTGAGATGTTGCTTTATGAAAAAACAATTTGAAAATTGGTCATTTAAATGATCATTACAAAATATTATCATTGTCCATATATTTGGCCTCCAAATATTTGGTATCTCTAAAAAAAACATACAACAACAACAAAAACAAAAACTCTGACATATGATGCATGAAATTCACTAAAATATAATGTCCAATACAGTGGACAAAAGTCTTTTCCTGAGGATATGTTTTCAAACTCCTAGATAATCTCGCAAGGTGCTTATTTTATTAAGTCCAGCGGTGGCGCACCGCATTTTTGTAGAGTGTGGTATTCGGGGATGGAGGGGAGGCTTTAAAAATACTAACAATTTGACGACGGTGATGATGATCATACTGAAAATATCACGTGTGGAAAAACTGGATGTTTGTTTAAATGATCGCAATTTATAGCCTCTAACTGGAAGGGAGGGGAGAGTAAAAACTTCCATGAAAAGCAGCAGTCTCTTATTTTCTGGATCAAGCAGGAGGGACGGATCATGGAGGGACCCCCTCATGTTAACAAGTACAGAGTCATCTTTAATTATTCCAGACTCCACAAGAGACACTTTATGCAGACATACAGTTATCCCATGAAGTGTGGTGCGTCCAACAGGAAATGTCGAGTGTTTGGCACTGTAAAGTTTTCTTTTCTTCGTTAACCGTGACACAACGCTTTCGAACATTCGTTGATTGTAAATCGTTTTGCGCGCTCGGTTGTTTAACAGTGTTGATGGTGCATGGAATGCTTTAATGTCTCACAGTAACAGTGAACTTTAATTTCTCCTATCTTTCAGCTGGTGAAAGCTGGCCAAGAATCTCTACCTCAGCGGGACAACAACTGCTGTAGCGTTTCCTATCATCATCATCATCCTCCTCAGCAGCAGCAGCATCATCAGCATCATCATCATCGTCAGTGCGAGCGGCACCCATCTCACTTGCTCCACATCCTCGGGGCCACGAGAGCGCCAGGGCGCAAAGATGAATATCCAAGTCCTGCCTGAGCACAAACTGTCCTCAGTTGCCCCGTTGAAACAGTTTAACGTGGAAAAAAAGGAAGTGGAGCTCATCCTGGTGAAGGAGCAGAACGGGGTCCAGTACACGAACTCCTCTGTCGTGGCCTCTGCGAGCTCCCACGGCTCTACCTCCGGCTCCGGTGAGAATGTGGAAAGGGAGACATGGGGCAAGAAACTGGACTTTCTACTCTCTGTCATAGGCTTTGCTGTGGACCTGGCCAATGTCTGGAGGTTTCCCTACCTGTGTTACAAAAATGGAGGAGGTAAGATTTAGCCTATTCATTTTGAGGGTCAACCTATACTCTGCTTTTACATATTGCCTAATTGTGAGTTATACTATTAAACTACAATTTCGTAAAGCAGTTTATAAACTCTTAGCTACTGCCTTTGAAATTCATTTCAATTGTATATTTGTATAACAGACGCACCGTTTCTCAAACTATTTCTAAAAGACATCCTGTGTTTCAGAAATAAATTTGAGTTAAATAAATGTAGCCTATTGCTGTTCTGATGAGTAAGAGGATCTTAAAATAAATGAAAAAGGCTATTAAAATGCTAGTCAAATGTGTCCTTTTTTAACTGTTGTCTTAACATGTTTTCTAAAAGATTAAACTTTGTACTTTTGAAAGTGTTTACATTTTCAGAAAAGTATGAATCACCCTATAATTTATGGATAATAAATTTTACATATTTTAATTGTATTTACACCATTAGACAAAACTTGCTAGGCACAAGAGGTTTTGACCAATGATACTTGAAAAAAGCTAATTTCATGATGCCAATCTATTCCAATCATTATTACTCAAATCATTCAGGATTATGAACCAGTTGTTTCTCTGAACATCCTGCCAGCACATTGTGCATGAACAAGATGTCTCAATGTCAGCAAACTCATTAACTACTGGCTATTGTTTAACGGTTTTGTTATCTTTTATACTTTATGAGTAACTAAATATATTGTCTCACTCTTTAGGCATGTAGGGGTTTGAGACTTTGCAAAAGTGTATAAATGCATCATGACAATCACTGGCCTATTAGTAAAATAAAATATTTCCTTGTGCGTGATAAACAAAGCACCAATTATAATTTTTAAACTATAATGAACTGTAAAATGTTCAACCAGGCAAAGTTATAAAATCCGTGATAGGAGCTCTTGGGGTAGGGAAAAGATCCAAAGAAACGGAAAGCAGGTCCCAGGCGCTTAAGTCAAGTTTTCAATGAGGAGAAGGATAAAGTTAAAAAGCCTTTATTTAGTGTGGCTTAAATAATTTTAAAAGTACACAAGCCAACATGTTTCAACCAACAAAATATGAGAATGACTTATTGATTAAAACTATAATATTGAAACCGACTTCAGCAAAGACAAATAGAGCAGGGTAGATTGCTAACATCTCTTTTTTTGATAACATCATGGGTCAGGGGTCAGACAGCTTCATGGGAAGGTAATATGTGACATGATACAATTCACCTCTAATGTAATGGCTACACCATGAATAGTTTTTTTTTTTTCCCATTTGAATATATTATAATGCAAACTACGCAAAGTCAGAGTTAAGAACTGATTACATCAAACTGGCTCTCAATCCACTGTAGATTGACCATTCACTACATTAGCAGCTACAATGACAAGTGTCTATTGTTCAGTTGTCATTTATTATCAACAATCAATGTAAAATTCGATAATGTGTCCCCCAGGTGCCTTTTTGATCCCATACATTCTGTTCCTGTTTATTGCTGGGATGCCTCTGTTTTACATGGAACTTGCCCTGGGCCAGTATAACAGAGAGGGAGCAGCCACTGTTTGGAAGATATGCCCTGTATTTAAAGGTATGTTAAAAATTTGTAAACAAAAGATGTTGAGATGAAATGTACCCTGTTCTCAAAACACTGTGAGTTGCAACACATAACGCTACTTCACTGTCCAATAAACGGCAAAACAAATGTTCTAAAATAGCTTTTTGGATGTTTCATTTTCACATGACCTGGCGAACACAAACCGGGTTAACTCGCTGATCCAACAAAAGCCAACAGCTGTTTGTTGGGGCAGTGAACTAGGTTATGCAGTGGCTCTGATGTGACTAATGTCAACGCACACACTTTAAACTTAATGTATTAAATCAAACAGGGGCCTGAAACAGATAAAGCAAAACTTTTGCCCGTTTACTAACAAAATATTTGTGACTTTCCTCCTCAGGCGTGGGCTACACTGTGATCGTCATAGCATTGTATGTGGGCTTTTACTACAACGTCATCATAGCCTGGTCTCTGTATTACTTATTTGCTTCATTGACGAGTAAGCTGCCCTGGCTCGATTGTGATAACCCGTGGAACAGCCCCAACTGCACAGTTCCAAATCTAATCAATGGCACCTTCTTGGGTAATGGAACCTCCTATGCCAAGTACAAGAACACACCGGCTGCAGAGTTCTACGAGTGAGTCCAAAAATCTTTTGCTCTTTAGCTTTGCAGTTATAATTGAGTTGTGTATTATTGCACAAACTTATTTACAGTAGCATGAAAGCAAACAAAGTTTTAGGTGTGAAGGATTGTCAGTTAAAAGAATTCAGGCAGAGAGTCGATAGGCTCCCTAGCTGACGTCAGCAGTCAGCTTGAGATTTGTTCAAAAGTACGAGTACCATGCTTATTAAACAATTCTTTCATTTTAATTTGTCTGGTGTTCCAAACAGATTAAAACAAGAACATGAAACATCTTCACTAACAAAATCAGTTATGATGAGCGATATACCTGTTTCAATAGTCAGGTGTTTCCTTATGCTTCACAATATCTGTGATGTTGTTCCAGTTGTTTCCTGCTTCCTATGGAGTCTTGCTGATAAAGCCTGTAATGGAGCTATAACTCACCTATCGCTGTTCGGGATTTATTTTCTATCCATTCTTTCATCCCGTTATGCATGTAATGTTTTGAAGGGCTGGCACAAACATGGCACATATATTGGCTGCATAGCTGTGTGCGTGTCTGGTGAGATCATGAAAACTTTCTTATAGATATGGTGATATATCTTTTAGATCGGTCAGGAAAACATGGAAAAAAACACATTTCAAACCTGTGCTGTGTCTCTGTCAGGCTGTATTGAAGTGTTTTGGGCTGTAATTAATCATTACTGCTAGTCAAAGCCTGATTTACCTCATATTGTGGCATACATAGGCAAAATACTTGTTGGGACACTATATTCCAAGTTGATATTGTGGCATCATATTTAGTCAAACACTTGCGTGTGTATTATGTTTTAAACATTTGACCAAAATCAAGCTTAAATATTTCAAAGTCTCAAAGAGTTTTAATGTTTTTGACCAGCGAATGTTTTGTCCATCATTAGAACTTCCGCACTTGAGGCAGTAAATGCATCGCATTATGTTTTCATCAACTTACAACTTAATAATTTGTATGTACTATGTATCTATTCAAAAAATCAGTTCATTATTTAGCCTTGCATTGCAAACTAGCAGAGACGGTTCAAACTGCTTGCAGCACTTCATTCACGATATAGGTGGGGTGGAGTTTTGAGTTTTCATTGACAGTTTGAGGATCCAAGGGTATATTAGGTTTAGTCTGAAGCTCTTTTTAATACTTTTCATTGGGTAAATATTTTCAAAAATCCACAGACAGACGTAAAATGTGACCAGTAGTAATGATTTGGGCAACAAAAAAAAAATTACGAAATATGGAGATATGAGGTTTCTTCCCAATATTTAAAATGATCTAGATAGAGTCTCCATATAGTAACGTGTCTAGAAGGCATAACTCCAGCCCTTCTACTATAATTGAATGAGGAGTCAGCTATGAAAGAGACTAAACCAGTGAGGTGTATAATTGTTAGTTTACTATCAAAAGAGGTTGATTTCCGGCCATTCTAGCAGCTATCATCATTTTTTGGCTAGATGAGAATTCTTATCCTTGCTGATGGAAATTTTTAAAGCAGTTGTTATAATTACTTCTAGACCAGTGAAGCAAGCTATACAAAACCTGTTTTTTTTTTTTTTCGTAGACATGAGATGCATATGTTTCAGAGGGCAGCCATTTGGATAAGTTTGTTGCTTTAGTGATCACGGATGAATGCAAAGAAAAAATGTTTTCAGTCTGCATTTATTCCGTAATTTCGCCACATTTCAGAGTTATTTCAAATTAGAAAGCCTTTGAGGAAAAAAATCTGGGAACTGAGCATTCATGAGATCTTTCATCTTTAAATGAAAAATATAAAAATTGTCATCATTTACTCACTCACATTACAAACCTGTATGACTTTGTTTCTTATAACAGAAGAGATTTTGATAGTTCATAGAATGGACGTCAATGTTCACCAAAATGGTTTGGTTACCAAAGTTCTTAATAATATCTTCTTTCGTCATTCCACAGAGGAAAGAAAGCCATCCCTTTAAATCATCCAGGTATATTGAACCCTGTTGCTGCTCATGAGTAGAACACAAAACTCTAGCCTAAAAGTGCTCAAAATTAGGTCAGTATCTCTGAAACTTTTCTGCAGCGCTCGAAACTCTGAAATTCCTGTCTACAATCTATGACGTGTACAGGGCTATAACACTCTTGATGTAGACTGAAAGAAGGGCAGGCACTTGCACTTCAAAGAAAAGCAGCCCTTTTCCGTGTCTAAGGGAAAAATTGGCTCCTTGTGTTAGAGGAAACCAGAAGAATGCATGGAACAATGAAGAACCCACATCGCTCGCACAAAATCAAAAATACATCAGATTCTAGTGAGGGTCACGGTGTGTTCATTCCTTCAATTAAAATCTGATGCATGTTTTAGAGCAGTTGTGTTATATATTAAAATATATAAAGAGTTCAGATGCAAAAACCTCTAAATGCCATTTGAAATTGACAATTAATAGGTAATCTTCATTGCCATTTAAGTGAAATTACTGAACTTAAATATACAAGCTTGATAAAAATGGTCATTTTAGAAGAAAATTTCAAATGGCACTTAGAGGTTTTTGCATCTGAACTCTTCATATATATTTTAATATATCATCTATTGTAATTCTTCGAACCCCCATCTTGTTTCTTCTACTTCTTTTCCTGTCTTTCCTGGTGATACCACTTCTTGTACTTATTGCTTGTCTTGTTCTCAGTCTGTTTAGCAGTTTTTCTCACTTTCTCCTGCTCCTGTGCTCTTACCCTCTTTTGGGCTGGTTTCCCACCCAGCAGTGCTTTGAAGTGTCATTTCCCCAGCTGTCTTCTGCATGTGAGGGGATGTGGAAATCTGTCATTTCCTTCGCTCTTCCCCCTCATGCCGCTCCATTATAATAGTTTTCGGCCACCAGTAATCCTGCCATCATGGGACAGCACACATGGCACTAGAGAATGTTCATTAACGTCACAGATACAGCAGACTCGGCTCAGCAGGTGTGCCATAAACTAAATATTAGATTAAGCAGTGTTTTGCTCGGAATAGCTACAAACCAATCACAGAACAAGCTGTTGAACCAGTAGCTATCAATCCGGACGCCCCAGATAAAACCCAGTCAAATTCATCGGTCTTACACAAACACTCACGCTACACATCTTTCTAAAACCACCGACAACCAGACAAAAGCAAAACATGACAAGCTCAACAAAGTGAATTTCATCATCTTGTGCGCCACCCACATATCCTTTCACTAGGCTGTCTCTGCCGATCTTGACATGTTTGAGTCAATCACTGTTTGTTGAGAGTAATGAACCGTTACGGCTCTATTGTATTGTTTTACACAGCGGGCGTCCTAAATCTAATTATTCCGTCATTACTGAAATCTTGTCTTATCACACACAGTCTCAGATTTAACACCCAACTGATGTCATAAAGACAGAAATAGTGAATTTCGAGGAAAACATACAATCATTTGGAAAGTCAAGACGGAGATTTGTAAAATACTTATTGTGCCTTTAAATAAGAATCAATAAAAATAAATCAAATAATAAGCAAGCTCATTATAATGAACTTTTAGAATATAGGTTAATTATAATTCGCTTGTTTGATATTTTTTTAACAAATGGGGTTGTTTCAGTAAATACTCTTATATATGTGATTTGAAGGTTATTGTCTCAAAAATGATAGTTATTTGCAATGCTTCATTTAATTAATTACAAAAATGAAAAAAAAAAAAATTCAAAAGAAGGAAATATAATAAAAATATATAAACAGCCCTGAACTCTTGTCAACCCAAGGGGTCCATAACCACAACGAATGTGGTTTCACAAGCTCATCTTAGGACATTCTGTTGCCTGTTATGAAAACAAATATAATTTGTTCCAGAGTTATGCAAGCTGTGATGAGACCCCACATGCCATCAGAAATCTCTTCTGTGGCCATTTTCTGGCTTAGAGTACATAGCTGGGGATATGTTGAAATCATAGGTGTTTGGATTTAGCTTGGCAAGGACAGAACATCAGATGAAGAGCTCTAGAGGGAAAGCTTGCCAAGATACTCACCAATCTAATGTAATTATTCAATTAGGGGAGGTTCACATCTGTCCTGCGTCCTTTCTATAAATAACAAATCATGGGATCCTTTAAAAGGCAGCGTAAAAGTGCATGCGAAAGTCCAAGGTCAAAGAATGAACAAAAGGTGACCATGATGATTTAGCCTTATTACCTTATTAGTATTTTTTTTTTGCTTGTGCTTGTTGAAATGTTAATTATATACACTGATGTCACATGCAATGTTTTGTTATACACTTAAAAAAGTGTAAAATTACAGTATATTGCAGGTTAATAATTGAATTTAATAATTGACTCCACAGTAGGACTTCTCTTATATCTAACTGCAGTGCAGAATGAATAGATTATGCTATGTGGATTCTTGTTGGTTTTATATATGCTGCTGAACTTATTTTTATTTCACTTGTATCAGTTTATTTTGTAATGTTCAGAATTTATCTTTTTATTATTATTATTATTTGTTGAGTGTCACATTGTTATGTTTTGTATGTCGAGTGTTGATGTCTGTGCATCATTTGACTTGAAAAAAAAACCTTTTAAAGATAAATATCAGCAGATGCTTTACTATTTTGAAATATCCATTTGCAAACAATTATGAATTTGAATCGGTAAATCTGTATGCTGATAATAATAGTAGAGTTTGACTAACTTAAAATCAGCCAATTAGCCTTATTTTATATCCTTGCTTGTTGTTGTTTTAAAGTCGGCGTGAAACAGAAGTTGAGATTTGATTGGATCGTTGGAGGTTGGTTGTTGCAAACAAAATGGAGGCAGATTTGAATGCGATTCTCTGAGAGGCGGTGCACCGATAGCCGCACCCTCATCGGATCTGGCCGCACCATTTTGCCGTGACCGAAATAGAAAAGAGATCGTTTCGATGGGGGAGGGAAGGGTAATGTATTTGATTAAAGATTATAAGGAGACATGAATTTTTCAAAAAAGATTTGTCAAATTTGATTTCATGCCGACTTAAACAAATGTTTTCATTTGTCACACTTCTTACCTGGCTAGATCATAAATTTGAAGGTCCCAAGCAAATGAAATATGAATCACCATGTGACTTCAAAACAATTACAGTACTAATTACAGTACCAATTACTACCAATTACCAGTACCAGTACTAATTACAGTACCATTCAGGGGCATGGTTAAAGACAACTTTATAATGTGAATTCACATTAAAACAAAAGTAAATTACTGGGATGTCAGAATCATTTTGCTGTTGATTGACAATCATTTTTTAGAAAATGGCCCAGCATACATTCATTTTGTTGTTCATGCATTCATTTTTTGACTACATTAATATATTGTAAAATAATACTCTTTAATCCTGTATATTCCTGGCAGTTTGTTACATTGTACCTGGAGTCTACTGCACTAGTCAAGTCTTGTCTGCTTTAGTTGTGTAAATTCTTTTCAGAAAGCAGCTTTATATAAAATAGTGTCTTAATACCCCTGGTGAGCAAGCCAAAAAAAAAAAAAAAGACTTGGAAACTCCCTATAACCTATGTCTTGGCATGTCTATAATTGGTTATTTGGATAAATGGAAACTTTTTTTCTGTTTTCCAAATTTACTAAAGGGTTGGTGAAAAAAAAAACATCCATAGAATGCATCATTTGCAGCTCATTTGTGAAAGTATTTTTTGTCATGACAGACTGATCTAATCAAATAGATTTGTATAGGGTGTAAGTATGTTAAAGATCCAGGGGTAAAATGAAATGTCACAGAGAGTGGATTGAAGGTCAAGCTGTAGCAGGACAGGCGGATTGACAAATTCTAGTGTGATGTTATTGGCAATGATGACGCAAATTGGAAACTTCAAACACTTTTGAACGAGTGGAGATGGATTGGACCGTCTCCTTTCTCTTGAGCCTTGAGGGTTTGTCTGGCTTTCCTTTTCCTCATTAACTCAGCCTTGATGGCTTCACCGTCTGTGTTTCTGTAGACATCACACTCATGTTTATCCCCCTATTCCCAGTGCATGACCAAATTAGACTTAAAGTTTAAAGTGTTGCTCTTAAAGACAACTTTGCCACTTGGCAACTGTCCTAAGGCTAATATTTTTACAAGTTTTAAAGGTAAAATAGAGATGGATCAAGTCTGCTTCTTTTCGTATCATGGCTACTAAAGTTGGACCTCACAAACAAAGCGTATTCAAACCGGGCAGAATTTATTTTTCGTCTACAAGATGCCTCTTTCAGAAGGAAAAGCTACAGAGATGTTCTGGCAGTGCTATAGGGGTTTGTTTATAATATAAGAACAATGGCTTGTACTGTTTCTCCTCTTTGAACCTCACTGGGAGGTGCAGCACAGGAATCATTTAGGTCACATTCTACAGAGACTCTTTTTATGGGGTGTATCCAGATATTTTTTTCTAGAAATCAGCAATAATATTAATTTTTATTATTATTTTTTTATTTATGCAGACATAAAAATGTTAGAAAAATAGGTCATCCCTCTTGGGGAGCTAGAACCTGAGGGTAAAAGGGGTGTATGGGTAATTTACGATCTGGAAAAACTTTTGAAACGATTTACGCAACACAGTGTGTGACATAGACTGAAAATGCGTGTGTTTGTACTAGCCTGGCTATATTAATTGTAATGGTTTACAATTAATTTCTTTCTTTCATTTTCTGGTTTCTTGTCTCCTCTTGTTATTTCCCGAGTTCTGTGTCTTGTTACCAATTAGCCCTTCTGTATATACTGTAAGCCTTTGTGTTGCTAATATACTTTCATTACCTAGGAAATCAAAATATACTGTCCATAGCCTTAAAAAAATTGATTTTCGCCATATTTTTTTTAAATAAAATGTCACATAATTCAGGCCAGGAATGATATGTTAACAAACCCCTCTGAAAATATCTTCAGAATACTGGTAAGTAACTGGAAAGTTTGGTGTACATAGGTGCTACGTACATAGGCTGAGATATTTGTACTGGAGAATGACAAAAAAAATAATAATTTTTGAGAAAAAGGCATTTAAAGATTAGGAGAAGTAGGGAATTTAATACATTTCAAATGGAAAAAAAATGCTCAAAAACAGAATATATGCTCAGGCCCTTAGTAATAAAAGTATATAATATTTTTAAGCTCATGAAAACTGATTATTTAATAATATGGCTGGCATATAAGGCCTACAACTGCAGTAACTCAATGAATTAACATTGTCAGAGTACACCACGTGATGCATCTGAGCGAATCACGTTAGCAGAAACCAGCAGTATAGCCAATGAGATTTCATAATTAGCTTTAAATCACCCTTTGGACATTCACGATTGGTTACTGATAGAAAGGAAATGCCCATATTTGGGTTACATAGCGTTGTGCAGAAGATTCAGAACTTTACAACGATACCGGTCATGACAGACGGAACTCGACATAACGCGCTGGAATGCTAACTTCTTGCACTTCTGATCACTGCATGAAAAATAGATGTTTTGCCTGCCTTCAAATTAGGGATATCGTGGGACAGGTACAGCATGGAAGAGGGGGTTTTGGGCTCAGTTGAGCTCCTCCTAAATTACACAAGGCAGGCCCAGCTCAAAGGAGGAAGCTGGTAGTCAACGAGGTGCAAAAGCAGGAGGATAGGATAGGATGAGGTGTATAAAGGCATTTCCCAGGCCAATCAGGGAGAGTGGATGAGATGGGAGAGTGTGGAACAACGCAAGATGGGCTGGCAAGACCTTTGGTCAATGGAAGAGAGTAGGATCAGTTTTCTTATCAGGTCAACATATGATGTGCTCCCATCATCACAGAACCTAAACCTCTGGGTAGGAGAGGATCCTTCTTGTCCTTTGTGTTCATTACCTGCCACATGGCACATTTTGACAGGATGTAAAGTGGCTCTTAGCCAAGTCGGTTTACTTGACGCCATGACCAAGTACTGTTTGGCTTTAGCATTGGAAGGCAAGCGTGACATGACCAATAAGTTGCCACCTGTTCTAGCAAAACACTACACAGAAGACAATATTCCTCCGCCTAGGCGAGCAACCACCAAGAAAAGGTGTTAAAACCAATACTCGTCCAGGACAACTGGAAGCTGCTATGAACTGGAAAATGTTGGCTGATCTTGATCAATGGCTTATTTTTCCTCCTGAGATTGCCACCGCTAACCTCCAACCAGATACTGTTTTGTGGTCTGGATCAGCACGCATTGTTCAACTGATAGAGTTAACAGTTCCATGGGAGGATGCTGTAGTAGATGAGGCATATGAGAGGAAGGCCACTCATCTGGCAACTGAAGCAGAACAGCCAGGATGGAGAGTCCAGGTTTATCCAGTGGAAGTGGGTTGTCAAGGATCTGTGGCCAAGAGTTGCGTTGCAGAGTAAAGAACATATCTGAAGCAGCAGAGAGGAGCAGCAACTGGCTGTGGTTGAGACAGAAATATTCTGGCTGGCTGTGTACAAGCCGCCACACTACGGTTTCGTAGAATTCTTGAAAAACTCAAAGGGTCTGTTGTTTTATTTGTATAGTTTGTATAGTAATTACAGTTATTACGTACCTGTGTATATTGCGTGAATGAGGGTTGGTGTTTGGGCATATATTGTGTTTTGCAGTAGGTAGTGTGCCATACGGAACCGTTGCCACTGAACCTACTTTAACAAAGACAGCATTAGTCAAACGGGTTGGCGCGTATGGTTGGGTTGCGGAGAGATTGTGGTTAGGTCACATGTGAACTATGAGGAAGGAGCAACCTCAGCAACAGGAGGGATGTAAAGGTCAGTAAGCTGGGCTGAGTTGAGTGGGGTGCGGAGGGGGGTGACTCTGGGACACCAGACGCCCTCTTGAGGTGTCGTGGGCTAATCGATGAAACACTGTGGATGGAAGGTGCCCATTTGAAGGCCCTAGAGATGTCCCCTACTCGGCTCAATCCTGACGATTGTCGTGCTGGTCCACTGGGGAGACCACGCTGTAGCCGTCGTGTATGCTGACGCGCCAAGTACACTGCAGTCATTAATGCCGGACAGAAGGAGATTCACATCACCATATGGAAGGAAGCGTAAATGGATGGAGAATCATAGGTTACTGTAAAACTACGCTTTAGTCTGTGCTTATCTTGGCGAAAGCCAAGTACAAATCAGCATGAAGTTTTAACATCTACTCTCGTGTAATGGAAATCATAAAATAAACATAAGGACTGTCTTGAGAAAACAACATAAAACATGAGTGAAAGTAGGCATAACATAAAGCACATAAAAGGGTGTAAGAATGTGCTATAAAAACAAGACATAGTTCCCAGGACAGCGTTGACGTTGACTAAATTCTTTGTAGTTGTAGATTCTTTATAGGTTATTCAGTTATCAGGACAAGGTTTTATCATACATTGACTTGGGAGAACATCCCTTTCTATTTTATACATCCAACAGGGATACTAAAACCCCCTTTTCCATTAGAGCAGTGACGTCAAGTAACAAGCTACTCCTATATCCTCCCACAATTTCAATGGTTTGTAACTGAGTGAGGCCCCCCTCAAACCTTTCTGGAGAGTGTTCTTTACACAATTGGACCTGTACAGTATATTTCCAAAACCAATTTTTGTGTGAAGATGATTTTTTTTACGCTATTCTCTTGGAGCATTGACGTTATAACAATGGATGTTTTGTATGTTGGAGATACATTATTAAGATTATTCCTTAAAGGTGCTTTCTGTAACTTTTCTTCTAAAATGAATCCTTTTTTATTGCACGTGTGTAAAGGGGTTGTAATCACACATTACAATGATCCACTTGTCGGGTTTTGCTATTACCTCTGAAGGCCAGCATTCCCATTTCTATGTGAAGTCTCCGGGTCGGATTTCCTGCGAAATCCATCGGATGTGACGTGCACACGCGCTCCCGAGCCTCTCTCCTTTTTATAAACAGTCTATGCGATGGCTCAGCAGCTAACGACATGAGTCTGATAACACCAAAAATCTCCTGCCTCCATCACAACAGACTCCAACACAAACTCCATAAAAATAAAAAACAAAACAAAATAAAAATGTATCGGCTGAAGCTAGGCAGGCCAAACGTGAATCGCATCGACTTAGGACGAAAACACGGATCAACATCGGCAGAGTGTTTGAATTATGGAGAGCTATTTTATCCGCTATGTTTTATTGTGATAAATTACAAGTTTTCAGATATGCTGAAATAATGGTAAACTGTAATGAAATAGCAAGGTAAACTACAACATATATGAGACATGAAATGAATACTAAAGACCGTTCCAGGATAACAAAAAGTAGGTGCTTTACGATGTAACTTTTATTTTATGTAAAATATCTACTGTCTAACATCACTCATCCCATTACTATCATATTGTTTATAACACACATTTCCAGACACGTTCTGTACAGTAATGTTACTTCCTATGATCTTACTGTTACACTGAAGTTGTTTAGTCTAGTTCACTGACCGTTTTTGTTATCATATTATACATTCATCTATGTTGACATTGCTGATTGTGAAAGATAGCACCACAAATGTAACTTTATCATGGTACGAGCATGGAATCTGGAATCTGCATGGAATCATGCAATCTGAAACATCACCGATAGAGGCCGCTAAAAAATACATATAGCACCTTTAATTTGATGAAGAAAACAATCAAAAGGATTCAAAAGGATTGTGTCCCAGGACACTTCCTTTACTACATTTACATTTAGCTGACGCTTTTATCCAAACGACTTACAATTGCAATGTCAGAGGTCACACGCCTCTGGAGCAACTAGGGGTTAAGTGTCTTGCTCAGGGACACATTGGTGTCTCACAGTGAATTCGAACCCAGGTCTATCACACCAAAGGCATCTTTCACCAAAGTCTTATCCACTGCACCATCACCACACTACTACTGGAGAGCATTTGTTCAAGGCACACAACACTACATATCTCTAGAAATAATGTTATACTATTCCAAAATACGTTATTTAAAATATGTAAACAAAATATGTCATATACAGTAACAATGCTTTTATTGCAAAATATAAAATTAGGACAGTACTTTTCTATTTTTCATACCATTTCTCATCCTCCAGGCGTGGAGTACTGCACATTCATGAGAGTAAAGGCATCGAGGACCTAGGTGTTCCTCGCTGGCAGCTCTGCCTCTGCCTTATAATGGTCGTCTTTATCCTCTACTTCAGCCTGTGGAAGGGAGTCAAATCCTCTGGAAAGGTGCAAAAACTCTCAAATGATAATAGCAGTAAATAGCTGTTTGACTTGTCCGTTCCTGTAAGTCATGTGTCTAATACTTTTCTCTCTCTTTTTAATAATAATATTTTCAATTTATATAGCGCTGTTCATTGTAATGTCCAATCAATGGGCAAAAATGGACATATCTTTATTTGTGTGTGTTTAGGTGGTGTATATTACAGCTACTATGCCCTACATAGTGTTGTTGGTGTTGCTGATTCGAGGCATAACTCTCCCTGGTGCAATGAATGGAATTAGGGCATATCTCCACATTGACCTAAAGAAGCTCAATAACCCTCAAGTAAGTTCATGCCAATAGGGCTCAACTTAATTGATGAACTATCCATATATATATATCATGGACCTAAAAAAATAGTCACAATGACATACTTCTCTTAGATGGATTGTCACTCATTTTTGTTTGCTGCAGGTGTGGATTGATGCAGCTACTCAGATTTTCTATTCTCTAGGAGCTGGGTTTGGAGTCCTTATTGCCTTCGCTAGCTACAATAAATTCGACAATAACTGCTACAGGTATGATAAGTCTTTGATCCAAGTGGTAAGTTCTCTAAAAATAACTAAAAAGAATTTCCAAATTCTTCCTTAGTGGTCGCTAAAAACATACTTTCATAAAGGCTTATGTTGATTTGTTGCTTGATCTGTTAGTCAACGGTAGTCAAATGGTAGTCAAGACTGAGACTGTGAAACTCTGGCTTTGCTTGCTTATGGGTTGAAGTTCTCACAGAAAACCAGCATGCTGTTTCCAGAGACAAAACTTGGGAAAAGTTGTTGGTGGGGCCAGTAAGTGGCAGTCAACTTGTAGCCGTTGTGGATAACAATCTGTTAAGATTATCAGGAGGTCAAGATCTTTCAGCACTGAATCTCATAATACTCAATTATATCACTAGACTAATTCATTTTAGAGCTTTTATTGCAGAGGAGGAAATTAGAAGAGGTGGTGAATGGTGTTTGTCAGTTAAAAATCAATTTGTAAATTGGTAAACAGTTTAATTGGTCACAAAAGGCTTGTGGATGAGTTGATTCATTCCATGAATGAAGTGTTTTAAGTGTGAAGAGGCAAAACAGATTAATTGATTTATTAATTTAAAAGTAAGTGCCCAGCCCACTTTGGTTAGATTGTGTTAAATTGCTTAAAATCATGCTTTTGATGCCTATTAAATCTGAAGAATGTTAATGACTTACAGTAAGCAGAATTGATTTCACATTGATTTTGATGTTCCGACATATTTTTGCTCTCCAGGGCATAGATGTTTTACTAAGACCCAAAATCTACACTTATTTCAAAATAGGACATAATGTTGTAAGCAGATGGCTGCTCAGATTTATGTGCTTCTTCACAGACTACACTAAATGGTTCCACCCTAGTTCACACACTTTGCAATGTTTAAAATCAGACATGATTTGTTATAATCCTCCTCCTTAGACCTTTTGTTTGGTTATGGATTGGGCTATTGTAATGTCTAGTCCTTGCAACTGGCAAAAATTGTGGGACCATGGAAACAAGGTTTTAAAATAAAATGGCAAACCTGAAACTTTACAGTTTGTGCTTTGCACAGGAGCCATCTAAATGTGTCTTGATAGAGATTTGAGTGGATCCACAATGGCGTTTAACCACAGCTTTGGCATCGCCTCACTGTGGGTTTTAAGTGTTTATGTCATAGATCCTTCTCAGCAAGTTTTGTGACTTAAGATGTACACTTTCATTTTATGTTTTGTTGCAGGGATGCTCTTCTGACCAGCACAATAAACTGCATAACCAGTTTCTTCTCAGGATTTGCCATCTTCTCAGTACTGGGATATATGGCTGAACAGCATGGTGTCAACATAAAGGATGTGGCTACTGAGGGTCTGTTACTCCCACATCTTCACTGTCCTGTATTTGTTATGCAGTACTTAAAAAAAACCTTTTAATGTTTCTCGGTTCTACACTGTATACTTTCTTTTTTCTTTTGGGGTTAACCAGAGTGTGACCCTAAAAAAACTTTTTTTATGGGTCCTTCTGCTGATCTGTGTTTTTAAATGTTTATATGTGTGTAGGAGCTGGACTGGTGTTTATTATCTATCCAGAAGCGATTTCAACTCTACCTGGATCTACATTCTTCGCAATAGTCTTTTTCATTATGCTTCTAACTCTTGGAATTGACAGCTCTGTGAGTACAAATGAATCTTGCTATTGTCTAGGTTCAGATTATTTTGTATTTGTACGGTAAAGAGCATACTAAGAGTTTTTTTTTGTTAAACAACTTTTTACTTGACAGCGCCATCTCACATGACATTGAAAAGACAAAAAACAAACAACAAAAAACAAATACGCTAACAATTAATACTATACTAAAAAAGTGTTGCTTTAAAAAATGTTGCCTATCTTTAGGAGTAAAATGTATTCCTTTTATTTGATGTACTGTTTAGATGGGTGGCATGGAAGCAGTAATCACTGGGCTTTCAGATGACTTCAAAATCCTCAAGAGGAATAGAAAGATATTTACATTTGCTACAGCATTTGGGACATTCCTAGTAGCCCTTCTGTGCGTCACAAATGTAAGTCTGTTGGGTCTGTGTCATTTAATTTTGAGTCTAGCAATTGCTTTTGCAATTGATGGCTTACATTCAAAATAAGAAATAATCATTGTGTTTTTGTGAATAAATTTGGATGTGAATATTTACATCAAGAGCAGGAAAAAATGTATATGATTACATCATGAGCAGGCAAAATACACAATGTAAAATTACATGCAAATAATATGATGATGAATTAATCAATAAAAGTCCCTTATTCAGCAGCATTTGTCTTGTATCTCGGTCATGACAGGGAGGGATCTATGTGTTGACCTTGTTGGACAAGTATGCTGCTGGGACATCCATTCTATTTGGGGTGCTGATTGAGGCCATTGGAGTATCTTGGTTCTATGGTAAGCAGATATATTCATACATTAATGTTTATAGACCATTTTCTACTGCTAACCCAAACTAATTCACATTTACATGGATGTTGCATGAACCATATAATGATGATCCATCCATGTAATCTGTATGTTCAGTCCCAAATCATATTTTCCCAAATCATTTCGTACATCTAGAAAAAATATTGTGGTTTGCAGTCTGTTTTACAGCACACTGGTGTTGTGCGCTATAGCCTTCCTGTATCTGTTTCTCAGTCATACTCCAGGGATTCCTCTGCATCATACATTTTAGATTTTGGCAGTTAAGCTAGATGGCTGGTTCAGGATTCTGGAGACAACTAATCAAAAGTAGCTGTATATGTAGACAAATATATCCACTATTATTTTTCTTTGCAGTTATTTTCAACCAAAAAAGTTGATTAGTTGCATATATTTTAAAACCTTGCCAGTTAAACGTTTTATTCGCACACTGTTCTGATGTGCTTTTCTGAGTGCGTACACCCGAAGCGCAAGTTATCTTTTGGGTCTTATTGCGCTTAAACTGTCAAATACATAGGTTTACATAAACAATGAAGTGCAGTTTTCATAAACATAAATCGTGATAAATTTGTGAGCCTGGATGCCAGCCCGAACTCCGCCCACAACATTTTTTGGTCAGGAAGTTCGGTCTGGACTCGATCCATTGAGGAGTAATTATGATCAGGCAAAAGACGTTCGGGCCAATCGAATTGCCAGGGTGGGCTTTATACGATGATGGACAGTTGATCTGCAAGGACGTAATCACGTTATCAAAGAGCGCTTAACTGGTTTCCCTCAAAGATGACTGCAGCTGGAGAATTGAGATGTATAGATTCTGCTGTCACGTCTGTTGTGAAATAAATCGACAGCGCATTCATTTTAATAGACAAACAGAGAACTGCAATCAAGGCATTTGTCGATCGGAAAGATATTTTTGCCTACTTCCTACATGATTCGGCAAAAGTGTTACTTATCAGCTGGCTCTGACGGTCGCTAAGAAGATGGGACATAATGAAAAGCCTGTGGTCGTTGTGGTTTCTCCTTTGGTCGCACTCATGGAGGAGTAAGTAAAAGAAGCAACACTCGTTATTTAACTTCTAAAATAAGTAAAGTTAGGCTACGTTCTGTAGTTGACAACTGTATGCAAAGTAGCTGACTTACTGCGTTGCTCTGATTGGTTGTAGGTTTACCAACTATCCAATTGAGGTTTTTTTTCCTGGTTCGGTTAAGATACGCCTCATAATCATAGCCCTACGGAGCAGTTTCAGACTCAAAATCGTGAATCGAGTTTTCCAGAAAATAATATTTTTTTTACACATCACCCATCCCTATTATGCCCCCAGATGAGTGTAGTTTTTGCATCTTTCAACAGGATTGAGAAAGACAAGCATTTATCTCATCAATGTCTATATATACAGTATATTATTATTCCAAAGCATATGTAGTTCTAGTTGTGGCAGACAACCCATGTAAGGAATGGGAGGACATTTATTATAGTTTGTTAAACTATGTTTAAATTCTGTTTAAACCACTATGTTTAATTTTTTTAAATTGTTTGTTTACTTTCAGATGAATTATCTGTAAAATTATTTTGACAATAACTCTTGAAAGATTCTTGGCTACTTCATAACTATAAGCATCTGTAACTCCCCCCAGAGGAAACATGTACAAATAGTTCAAAGCCTCAGGATTAAAAACTGTCAAGATTATCGGCACTGCCTTCCGTGACATTGCTTCCTGACATCGAACGCTTTTCATATCTCGTTTAAATTACATTACATAATGTAACACTTGAACACAGTTCTGTCTAAGATTACAGTACAGAAAGTTCATATCATCATTGATATTGTAAGAAGAGAAGCCACAATTCAGAGAAAGTTCTCAGGTTATTTTATCTTAAAATTATGTCCAGATGCTGCTAATTTCTTTGTGTGTTTGCCTCTTAGGCGTGGATAGATTTAGTGAGGACATTGAACGCATGATGGGCTTCAAACCAGGAATCTACTGGAGGCTCTGTTGGAAGTTTGTCAGTCCAACATTCTTATTGGTGAGTGAAAAAGAACGAACATAAGACCTGATGTGAATTTATAATATCCTATATCTGCCCCCTGTCAGATTACACTTTAAACCAATTTTGTCAGATAACCTAAAAATGTACTTTATGTGGTATTATCAATTATGTGGTTTTACTAAAGTAAAGCGAATAATACTACATAAACTTGGCATTTCTTTGTAGATTGTACCCTAACCTACCAAAGCAGTTACAGGCTAGATGGGAGCATTTTTGCTCATTGTTCAGAAACAAGCACCTCATTTGGGCTTGAAATATAGCTGATACAATCAAATAGATTCAACCAAACAATAACTTAACAAATAACTATAACTGACAAATCTGATTCTTTTGTACAGAATAGTGACTTCCTAACTCCTATTTTCTGTGCAGTTTGTGGTGATCGCCAGCATTGTTACCTCCGGCGACCTGAAATATGACGATTATACTTTCCCTTACTGGTCCAATATTGTGGGCTGGTCCATAGCCTTGTCCTCTATGCTTTTTGTACCCATCTACGCCATCTACAAATTCCTTAGTGTGCCAGGCTCATTAAAAGAGGTAAGCAAACACATACACTCATGTTTACTTATGCCTAGTTCAAACTACATGATTTTAAAACGTCGGGCTGAACTGTGCGGTTCACACTACATGACTTGCTCTCAGTGAAATCAGGAGTGTTCAAGTTTTTAGCTGTTCACACCAAACAACACAACGTGATTGATCCACAACAGGAGGTAACTCACTACGCGAGTTGACAACGCACTGCATAGAGATACAACCACGATCAGATGACAAGAGCAAATCATTTGTGACTCAGTGAGAGCTGTTTCAGTACTATGTTACGGTCTAAATCCTGAAAATAATCAAATAAGTAACGAGTGGACAACAACTCTGTCAGCAAACGATTCTATCTTGTCTACAAACCACGTTTTGTCACGAAATAACACGCAATAAATAAATAAATAATTATTGCGCCCCAGCAAAGAAGAGAACACAACACGTGAATATGGACGTCAGACAGAAACTAGTGCTGCACACTGTTTGCGCGACGATCTGCTCTGAGGGAAAAAATGCAAAAAAAGAAGAAAAACTAAAGATTTACCTGGTGTCCTCAACCCATGCGTTGCTATGATTGGCTGTCCTCATGACATCAATGAGTTTGAGTCGCGCGACGGCTCTGGATATCTAGCCGGCTAGATATTTTTCTGGGCTCGGCGACGCGTCTGCGAGGCGTCTGCGAACGTTTTCGCTGCGTTGTTGGCTCTTTCATACTAACAGATTGGCGAGCGTTCATTGTCCGCTAATCGCCCGCGATTTGCACGCGATAACACCCTGACTTGTCGGCGACTCAACGATTTGCAAATCGGGCTTAAAATCATGTAGTGTGAACTAGGCATTAGCTATCTAAATGGGACATAAGCTTCTATTGTTTTTGCATACAGCAAGTTATAGAACTCACATCCTAATAATATCAGAAAACTTTATACATTCTTACAATTTTAAAAGTTATGTAAAGTAGATTTTACACACCCCTTTACTTTCGATCACTAGAAAGAATGCTGGATAGACAAATTTCCAGCAGATCCTCCAGTAGATTCCTTGTTTGATTCTCGTCATGTGTTCAATGTCCTTAATAAATCTGTCCTCGACTTACATCTGCTTCATGAATTTGTGTGGTCTTAGAACTGTGAGAATTTCATCTGTAAATGCGTCACTTCCCAAAGCCACAAACATGCTACTGGCATCTGGCTCAGTGCTTTCACACTCATATTTTCCACAAGCGGCTTAATACCTTAAATGGTTTCAGAGATCATCTAACACATGAAGAATAAAATGCCACATTGCCATATGTTTCGAAGCAGATAATTGCGTTTTGGTTTAGATTTGTGGTTCATTATTGCTGTGGGTTTATGCCTGCTAATGTAGTTCACTTTGTGCTTTGAATGTCTTCCATTGCAGAGGATAGCGTACTGCATTACTCCCGAGCATGAACATCACATGGTGGCTGAGGGTAATGTCAGACAGTTCAAGGTAAGACCTAGGCACAACCATTTCCAATTTACCAATATTTAGCAAAGAAAGCCTAGCCCTTTTGCAAAACAAACATTGATTAATTTTTCTGTTGTCCTTTTTGTCTTGTTTTTTTTTTTTTCCAGCTCAGACATTGGTTATCCATCTGATGAAGGGGTCAGATGGGAGTTCCCTCTCAAATGCTACTTGAATGCTGGAGATGAAATGATGTGTGTGAGAAAGGTTTCTGCAAAGGTCTCTTACTGAATGAAAAGTGTCACCTGAGAAAGGACAGAATGAAGCCATGGCTTTGTGCGTTTCCCATTCAGTACAGTTACTGTCCAGTCTGCTCCATTTGTGTTCAGTGGTTGACTTGGCTTTTTTATATTGTTGGGCAAAATAATTGTTGTGCCTGTACTTTTTTTTTTTAATCAAACCCTTATATTTTATTCTGAACACCTCTCAAAAGACCTCAAAAACCTTTAAAAGAGTTCTTTTTTTTTAGTTTCAAAACGTTTTAAAATGTTTTTCTTTTTATAAATCTTTTTTTTGTTGTTCTAGAATTACATTTCTGTGATTGTTATAGGTCAGTTTTGGTGAAAATGTAAAACACACTGAAGCTATATTATCCTCTATGCCTGGGCAGTTGAATGTGTGTTTATATGGATTAAGTGGGGTGTGACAGGTTCACGTACACCCCAGATTTAAGGTTTACTGTAAGTGACACACTGGGAAAAGGAAACCTCCAGGATATTCCAGGAAATCTTTCACGCCGTATAACAGGCTTGGATCGCTCTGAATCATTGCTACAGTACAGTATATGTTAGCATGCAGCTGTGAGTTTCTCACATTTTACCTTATTTCCCAAGAATGGTTTGTTTTGCAACAGCTGGCTTACATCAAGGGTCCACCTAGAATTATCTCAAGCACATCTTTTCCATTTTCGACACACCTCTCAAAGCAGACATACACCACTGTGTCAGTGCCTTATCTAGCCATAAACTTCCTGTCATTAAGCCTCTCATCCTTGTGAAGAGAGTGCAGGGACGTTCTTCATAACTAACATCTCATTGAGAAAGAGTCTCGATTAACTCCATGCCAAGGGAAATTTATAATTGTAGTTTTCAAAGCAAACTAGTGAACTGAGCTTCAAGTGGAGCTCTTTTTTTCTGTTATATTTGTATATAAAGGAAAGGTGATTTTTAGTTTTTTGGATCAATATTTTAAGCTTTAACTATGGCCTTGGATTAGGGAAGCAATTATCATTATGACCAATTAGCTAAATTATTGTATGTTAATAACTTTTTTGAAACGTATAACAAAAAACACATAGACAACATTTTGAACATAAGGACTTGTTGAAGTCCAGCTGAACACGTAAAGCTTACTAGAGTTTGAATACGCTTGGCAGTGGTTTAGCTCATTTAATTCGAATTGTGTTTGATTTAACAAAAGTTTCATTGAAAATCTATTAACACTGGCAATTCTATTAATTGAGCTCTTGTGGTACAGTCCCATTATCAAGTGGTCCCTTTGAACATTTCAAGCCTTTTATGGGTTATGTGTGTGTGTGCGTGTGTGCGTGTGTGTGTGTGTGTTTGTGTGTGTCCGTGTGCGAGTTATAGATAACAGATTAGGTTTCTTAGGTTTTCAATGTTTTAACATTTTTAAGTGCCGAAATTAACTAACAACATGTTTGTTTGTGCTTTATTTATTTGTGTTGGATAATTTTGCATACCAAAAAAAAAAAAAAAGACAGAAAACATGATTCTGGTAGGAAGCAAGCAACATATGTGGATTATGAAATATAAAGAGAAATATATTCTTTTGTCATATATCTAAAATTGTATGTATCAAATTCTTTATAAAATGTGAATGTTAAACATTTTAAGCAAAGTGTCTACTGTTATATCATGCTGTGTGATGTTGGTTAAGATATAAATATTCAGAAATGTATTATTCCGTGTAACCAGGGGTGACATAACCACGTGAATGTAAACGGAGCAGCTCTGGCATTTCTGAGTGATGCTTACAGAATAATGTGTACAACTACAAACTTGTCCTTTTTTTGTGATTGACAAATATATATGAAGTCAAAATATGCACATTATAACAATAAAGTCCTTTCCAGTACACAAATAAAGTACAAATACGTGTTTTGTCTTCTTAATGGAGCTTTTCCAGTTGTTGTTTTGTTTTTACCACACACACTTGACAGTGCTCATCTTTTTGTGGCCCTTGGTTAGGCTATATTGATAAGAGACTAAACTGTGATATGTCCTGCTGAGCACAGACTTAGTTTTCGGTCTCTCGCATTCTGCTTTTTGTGTGTGTTCTGTTTATCCGTGTTTTGCCGGATTTAAGCCGAACCTCAGCTAGACAGAGGCTGAGCGTGTGTCACACATTGCCCCTGAGCCTTCACTGTAATATATAACCTGGAAGATTCTCCTCTTCAATTAAGGATGGTGCCAGATGGATTGACCGATCCATTGTGGTACTCATAATATCCACTGAACAGTGTAACAGTCCAGTCAGTTTAACTGTTTTGAACAATTCGTTTTTTGCAATACATACACTAAGCCAAGTATTTTTATGAACTAATAAAAACTACAGAGTTTTGATCATAAAACTGAGAATTTAAATATAATCTAAGATATACACTCACCTAAAGGATTAATAGGAACACCACACTACTGTGTTTGACCCATTTTCGCCTTCAGAACTGCCTTAATTCAACGTAGCATTGATTCAACAAGGTGCTGAAAGGATTCTTTAGAAATGTTGGCCCATATTGATTGTATAGCATCTTGCAGTGGATGGAGATTTGTGGGATGCACATCCAGGGCACGAAGCTCCCATTCCAATTTCCACCACATCCCAAAGATGCTCTATTGGGCTGAGATCTGGTGACTGTGGGGGCCATTTTAGTACAGGGAACACATTGTCATGTTTAAGAAACCAATTTGAAATGATTTTAGCTTTGTGACATGGTGCATTATCCTGCTGGAAGTAGCCATCAGAGGATGAGTACATGGTGGCCATAAAGGGATGGACATGGTCAGAAAAAATGCTCAGGTAGGCCATGGCATTTGAACAATGCCCAATTGGAACTTAGGGGCCTAAGGTGTGCAGGGAAAACATCCCCCACACCATTACACAACCACCACTAGCCTGCACAGTGGTAACAAGGCAGGATGTATCCATGTTCTGTTTACGCCAAATTCTGACTCTACCATCTGAATGTCTCACCAGAAATCGAGACTCATCAGACCAGGCAACATTTTTCCAGTCTTCAACTGTCCAATTTTTTGTGAGCTCCTGCAAATTGTAGGACCTCTTTTCCCTATTTGTAGTGGAGATACCCAGTACCCGGTTCTGCTGTTGTAGCCCATCCGCCTCAAGGTTGTGCGTGTTGTGGCTTCACAAACGCTTTGCTACATACCTCGGATGTAACGAGTCTAAGTTGCTCTTCTGTCAGCTTGAATCAGTCGGCCCATTCTCCTCTCACCCCTAGCATCAACAAGGCACCTCTAGCATCAACAATCCATTTCCGCCCACAGGACTGCCGCATATTGGATGTTTTTCCCTTTTCACACCATTCTTTGTAAACCCTAGAAATGGTTGTGGGTGAAAAATCCCAGTGCAGATTGTGAAATACTCAGACTGGTCCTTCTGGCACCAACAACCATGCCACGCTCAAAATGGCTTAAATCACCTTTCTTTCACATTCTGACAATCAGTTTGGGGTTCAGAAGATTGTCTTGACCAGGACCACACCCCTAAATGCACTGAACCAACTGCCATGTGATTGGTTGATTAGATAATTGCATTAATGAGAAATTGAATAGGTGTTCCTAATAATCCTTTAGGTGAGTGTATTACTCAGATATTATGCATTTTATGTAAGTAACCTGCTGAAGATCTCATTGATTTACATTATATCAGAATGTCATCTTCATGTTTCGCCATAAAAATATCAGCAACTGCACGAAATTGTTGATTTTTGCTCCATTTGGGCCTTGAAATAAAATGGAGGTGTTTTTTTCAAATATGAGCCATACTGTATTATCCTATATCATAGGAGCCATAAAAGCCTGCCGGATGATGCTCAAAAAAAGGCAAACTAATATATTGTCTAAAGGTACAATTAGCGGTTCCATTTTTTCCCACGGTTCCCCATCATTAAAAAGAAGATGATTTTTCAGACTGTGACTGACTTAGGCTTTACAGGGTTATCTACATTCTGGAATACATAAAGGAAAAAATAAAAGAATCCCCACAAACTGTATCTGAAACTTGAGATCATAAATAAACATGCACACAGTTGTTTAGTATTTTAAATGACAACCAAAAAGATAACAAGAAAATTTAATTTCATCTAGTTGATACACCATGATATTTGGGATACACTGTGCAAAATGTATGTTAGGGAAGTTTAGGAAGCAGAGTTTCTAAAATGATTGAAGAGTCCTGATTCTTTCTCCCTTTTCTCAGACACCCATGCACACAGTATGTAATCTTACAAGACAAATGAAACAATGTCCCCTTTGACCTTGTATTGAGAAATTACAAGGTTTTAATGATTTTCTTATAAAGAAAAAAAAGTGGGAACGACACCAATTAGTCTGAAAGACAAACAGACATGAGCAGGAGACAGCAAGAATTAAGTGCCTGAAAGGAGATTAAAGGGTTTATTCTGCTTCAGTTTGTCTAATCTTGGGACAGAATATAATGAATGAAGGAGAGAAAATGACAAGCTTCTGCAACTGAGAGATAAACACAGACTGGAAGAGACAGGGAGAACATTGCATAAAGAAAAACATGAAGAAAACTCAAAGACAACAAACATGAGAGAGTCCGGATGTGCATGCGAGAATGTGTTTAAAGTAGAAACTCCAGCATGTACACTAATGTGAACTGTAAACTGTACTGAAATGCCACAAATCAGCAAGCCTGGAGAAAAAAAAGGTCTATCCATCTCTGCTTACAGTAAATGTGTCCTAAATAAGCAAAGGTAATGGGTCACCAATGCTTTAACTATCCCCTGCAGAGTGCCCATGTGTGTAAACGAGGCACTGGAGTAAGATTACTGGATAATTGCTTTTCAAGATTTTCAGATTTAGGCAAATAGCAGTAAGACTTACACTGATTTATACAATAATTTAAACTGTGTGAGTCAGAATTGAATAAGTGGAGCATAGACCAAACAGCAAACAAATGTTTTTGATGAACTCTGTAAACTATAATTCATTTGAATAAAACTGTTTAAAGAAACTTTAATAGTACAGACTAGATCGCAGATCTTCAGAATGTCTCTGTTTCCTAGGATAAGGCTATTTAAACTGAGGATGAATTATATGAATTCAGCTGCAGGATATCTTGTATTTTATTTTATTTGTGTTTTGTACATCCTCCTAAACTCAGTTATTCCAGTCTGTGTATCCTCTACTGATGAGAGCGAGATGACCTGTTCTGAATTTCCGCACTCTGTTCTCCCAGCACTCCTGATACAGATAGATATTCAGTGCTGATAACACTTTCTCCTACCTCTTTCCTTATGCTTATGTCTTTCCTTCTCTTCTCTGCCCCACTCTTATTCATCTTATCTGTTGTGGTCTGCCCTGTGTTCTTGCTTAATGCACCAAAAAGGTCAAAACCACAAACTTTCATCAGATTTGCTTAGCCAATAAAAATCAAGCCGGCTCTCCACAGACAGCCGGCTAATTGCAGACTCTCTGCAACAGTAATGCAATTAAAGAGGTTTTTTGGTTGTCTTCATATTAAGGACCTTGTTCTCTCTTTGTAATCCAATTGCTGAAGATTAATCTATGTGACCACATTGATAAAATATATACTTTCTGTCGACAGCCAGAGAAGACCTAAATCCGCCAAATGAGACAGAGAGTGTGTTGTTGTCCGGAAGATTAATTCAACATTTAGCAAAAGCCAAAATGAAAAACCTTGCTGACAAGAAACGTTCCAGTGGTAAATCATCTCTTGATAATTCCTCTCATTATTTTTAATTACACAGATTCTAATTTCCCACAAATTTCCGATTTAAGCACCACTAACAAATGATCACCTTAACATGCAGCACTTAGAATCGATACCCTCTGAATGGGTAAACAATATGGCATCGAGGATACGCATCTGACACTGCAAGAAACAGGTTTATTCAATTTAGTTTAAAAAAATAATAATAAAATAATAAGATGCTTGTCACAGTCCTTCGTCTGCACCAGTCCGTCTTTGTCATCTGAACTACACGTCCCAGGATCCTCTTGTCTATATACCTGAACTCACTCCCTCATCAGCCACCTGTTCCTCATCTTGTTCATCTGTATCACCTGTTTTCTCCTCATTATGTTTGATTCCTGCTTGTATTTAGTTCTCCCTTATTCCGGTCGTTGTTGATGTTACTCTGAGTTTTGTGAGTGTTTCTGCCCGTCTTCATGTACCTGTACCTGTTTTTGAGTGTTTAAGTAAAGTAATTGATTTGGAGCTTTTGCCTCTTCCGTCTTCTTCTGCCTGCACTCCACAATGCCCCGTGACAATGCTGTATGATAATACAGGTTCACCTTACTGATTACGGATATATTTTTTTTCCTCCGTTTTTACTATCTAGTAGCCCACAGTTGAGTTTACTATTAGCACACTTTGCACAGGGGCGGACTGGCCATCTGGAGCACCGGGACTTTTCCCGGTGGGCCTCTGGCCAATGTGGGCTGGCCCAGTACACAAATATATACAGTATAATGACGGAAATCATAATATTAAATTTCTTTTCTACATGAATGGATGAGGGAATTGATTCTGCGGGTGCGGCCGACAAGGAGTGTGTTTTGTGTGCATGCATGTGAGTTTAAGTATTGCCCTCCCTCCCTGTTAAATAGTTTGGTCTACTCCATTGCGTATGAAACACGCCTCTTTCACGTCCTGGAAACACACCAAGCCAACGCCGATGAACTAGCGCAGCTGAAAGCTTGTGTTGTTGCGGGAAAAAAAGCTGCACTTTACACACCGAGAGAACAACAGCCGACTGTCAGCTAGAAGCGTGTTCTGCGCCTGCGTGTAAATGAGACAACTGTCTATTTCTGCAGATATATTCGTCCATATTCGTCATTCAAAAAGAGAAACCGACGCTGCCCGCTGCAGATACACACCGTAAACAAAGCAGCGAGTGCTTACCGTTTGAATATCAATCCTGCTAAACACTAGTTTTGAAATATTCGGCAAGGAGAACTCAGTTAAGATGACGTACAGTAACACCCCAGTGTTCTCCATTTGCATTCCTTCGGGTCATATGTGTATTCTCTAATGTTTGGTTTTCCATATGGAATGACATCTGCCAACTGCCAATGCTATGGCCTTTCGTAAGAGGGCTGCATCTAAGTTCGAAAACAGGGTCACTGTAGGGCATTTCCTTCCTTAAAGGGCACTATTTTGGTGTAACAGAGGAAGCCAGGAATCTATGGTCTTCTTCAGTAGAGTAAATAATTACAGTGGTTATTTTTGTTAGGCTGTGCCAGAAAGTAAAAGTATGAACCCAAAATACTGAGGTGGATCAGTCAGTTACCTTTGCAAGGTTGAGTGCAGATAACTGATTTTGGCAAACATGAGGGATATGGAATTTTGTTTCCCAGTAGATACTAATATTCCATTTAGTTTCCAGTGAGGTAAGCCAAACAGCATGTGTAGCAGTACTGCTGCTCCCAGATAAGCCACGTTGTTTTCTGGAGAAATTCAAAACAATGGATGCACTATTACTTTTTCCATGAAGCCTGTATTTAAAAAAAAAAAGAAAGAAAAAAACAAAAGTGACAAAGCACTTTACTGTCTGAATGTGATAAATTTTGACTCCTGGAAAATTGTTAATTCATACAATAATTCAGCTTTCAGTACTAAAGATTAAAAATTTTTATGCCAGGGATTGATTTTTATCAATGATGATGATTTTAAATTAGTATGATTAAATAGAATTACTCATAAAATAAAATAAATATTGTATTAATAATAATAATAATCTCAATCAAATTAATGTTATTTTTAATGAATCTATTTAAAACAAATAATTAAAATCACTACTTTATTTAGGATATATAAATGCTGCTCAGACTTTAATAAATGTATGGTTCATTTCAGTGATTGAGATATGCTTGAGAGCCTTAGCATTATATCTGATTTTTGAAAATGAGCTGCTAATGCAGGGCTGATGCGTCTGCAGCCGGCCAGAAGAAAACTTTCTGACTGGATCAGCACATGCTGTGGCTGCTGCGCACTGAGGAATTTACAGTAATAGCCATTGTGGCCACTGAGGTTGCTTTTAATTACCAACCATTCCTTTCTGCCTTGATTCTGTTCCGCTCTCTTGAACAAAGATTGGTGGTGATGTTCAACTGTGTTTCCTGTTTACTCCCTTAAACACCATAACTTTTGTGACTTCAGACAGTTATCCCGGGGAGTGCTCAAACGTCCAGTGAAAGGGCATCAGTGTGGTTTTAGGTTCTTTTTGTACTACATTTTCCTTGTACGCATTTTGGACATCATAAAATAATAATAATATTACACAATTGGGGTTTTTGTTGTTTAAGAAAGTTCTGTAAAGGAGATAGACATTCAGTTAGCATACAAACAAATCTTCTGCTTCATTCAGCGCCCAATGCCTATTTCTCATCAAGCAAACAGGAGATACCCATCGTGTGTATGAGGCACTTATAAGTAAACTATACACAAGTAGAACTGTATTTTCTGAATTATTTTCTATGTCTGATAATATATCAAATTATAATCAAATTAAATATTTTTTTAATGGACAGAAATGCTAATTATCAAATACAATTGACAATTGACAAATTGTTTTACTGTACAATTATTTGAAAAATATTATTTCAACGTAACAGGTCTATTCTCAACATATGGAATCATAATTCCCTTTCGTTGTCACTCCGAGTTACATCAGATGACGACGAATGGGGTTTCGCTTAGAAAGCCTATTAACTTTGAGTATCGTAAAACGAGCCAATGGGTCTGCGGAATTTGCATGGCGCAACTCCGCCCCACCTCGTCGGTATAAAAGGAGGACGCTGGCAAGCCAAGTTTATTCTTCACTCCACAAGCCATCGCGAAATTGTACATGCAAATGCATTTAAAATTATTAAGCCTTAGCCTACTTACAGGTTGTGGCCCAAAAACTGCTGCCTCTGGTTTTAAAGTTGGAGCTGCTTCATGTTTTCATAACAGTTTCTTGTTGAATCCGGCATTGAATTCGTGGAGATTCTGGAAGCTGTCTTTCGTAAAATGCGCAGCACAGAGAGCTAAATTACGATCGTCATTTTGAGGAACATAATCAAACATAAATTGTATCCATTGTTGACGAACTACAACGCCCGTGGGAAGCCCGAACACAGAAGACCTGACAGCTGGTTGAACATAACACACTCGACGAGCCGCAGAAATATGGCCATGCCCTTTTTTGCATATTCCGGAGGAAGGGTTGATGTAAATGTATGGGTTAGTGACGTCTAAAACCCTGTTGTAGTCCCAATTGAGTCCTTTTTGTAGCAGTAAACTTCCTGATTTTTAAAAGACGATATCTCTATTTTGAAGATAGATCTACATTGAACTTTCAACGCTGCAACTTTGCAGATACTGTTCAGTGGACCAGGAAGCCACGACTTATTACTTATGGTGCGTTCACGTGCTATGGAAAATATGATATTTTCCACTTGTGAACTGGTATTTACCAGTGTGTTGCTATGTTTAGCGCTATGTTTACCATTCGACTCTTGTGTTGCTCTCCGCCATTTTGAGAAGGTTATCTCATCTCATTTCAGCAACTCGTGCATCAAAATATTCTACGAGTTTCCCAGTGGAAAATACCACAAGGGGGTGTTCATGTGCATTTTCCACGTCGGCTTTTGGTATTTACCATTATTACCATATATTTTTTTTTTTATTATTATATTCATTTATTTTATTTATTCCACATTTATATTTTGTGTAAATGAACTTCATTTAGACAGAAAAAGTTACATAGCATCAAAGCCATAACACGGCGTCTCATTCCCCATACAAATGCAACCTGAGACATTTTAGTATTTTGTCATATTGTTGTAATACATCTGCATATTTAAAAAATGTATCTCACAAAGTTTGAATACCTACTAAAAAAAGCTGCAGTATTATTATAATATTATTCCATACAATGATGCAATCTGTGGTTCCTGGATTGTGTTGGGGATCAGAGCAGAGGCAGAGAAGAGATAATGAAAGTTAAAAGCAGAGACAGAAGACAGATTTTTCAGAACAAAGATGTAAGCTTCGACTGATAACATCAAAAACCCTGTACTGCTGTGGGAATTTTCCCATCTCAAGGACTCCCTGGTGTGTAAGTAATTGGCAGTTGTAAACTAGTCGAAAAAAGGATCAAATTTAGCAATAATAGAAAGAGACAGCATAAAGAGAGACACAGAGAAATGTCATTTCTTGACGTTCAAAATTGAGACACCCATGTTCATCCACACACAGGCCTAAATGAAGTTGTGAACATATAAGGTGGGTGTTTTCGTTACATTATTGGAGAATGGAGAAGCACATTCAATCAAACTTGTTTTTCCACCCTAATAACACACAACAGCACAGAAGCACACTTGTCATCAAATAGACTCCCATTGAGGCTTAAAAAGGAGACATGAAGAGGCACTGAGTACAGACTTTGTGGACTAAACCAAAATCTACAACTAATTGGACTCTCATAACATTGGACTGTAAATAATGTTGTAGACGTAATGAAGCTATTTGGAGAAAAGATGCTTAATCATAGGGACGTGTAGTAGGTAGCCCCCCAAAAGTAACTTACAGTTTGACATAATATTCAGTGGAATACAATGCACTGTCACTGTGCATCAAGATATCTGATTTTGACAAAGTAAAGCCTTGGGTTCTAGTCTTTATTATAATTTTTGAGAGATTGCAAACATCTGCCTGAGAATGTCTGGACATAAATCACTTTAATACATTCAATTCATCCGGTTCCAAATAGAATTTGGTGTCTCCAGCCAAAGGAGATATACAGTGGCACTCATAATTGCTCCTTTTTAGTAACATATCTCAAGCTTGTACAAACTTTCTGTCTGTTCAGTCTTCCCTAATTATACAGAAGTACACTACAGTGGATTAAATTAGCTTTTAAGCATAATGTTGTGCTATAAAAGGGAATGGGGAATGATCTTCCAACGACCTTACAATCTTCTCTTGCCTATTTTATTAAAAGAATGATCTACCAAGAACCAAATGCAAGACAAAATGGCGTTGTCAAATAAATAAAACTCACCAGTTGACCAGTAACTTAATTAGGAATCGCAACTTCATACTTCATATATACAAATTCAACAAATTCTTGGCCTGCCACAAATTCAACAACAAAAAAAAATGTACGAATGGATGGATCATTTATATAGAGCTTTCATATGTACTACTGTACACCCAAAGCGCTTTAAAATCATACCAGGGTATCTGGTGGTGGTCAAGGAGACAACCTGCATGTCTTAACAAAATCTTGCAATCCTTTGGACCACCACCAGTAGCTTTTTCTAAAGCTTAACCAAAAATCGGTTGTTTAATGGCAATAACTTGTTCTAATCAAAATGTATTTTTAGACTGTTGCTAAATTGCAGTAGACCATTTTGCGTAAGATATTCACCCTAGGATTACTGCTGTAACATGGCAACAGCACTGCTTGTTGAAGTCATTTTAAAGAATAATTTACATATATATCATATAATTATAATTAAATAATTTTAAGTCATCCTGTGGCCCCTTTGGAAGGTGTCCAGGTTAAACATCACTGCCATGGTAGAGTATGATAAAGGCTAACAGACTGACTTTAGCTGTATTCTGTGATGGACTAAACACAAACTTAAAACAAAGAATGAGAAGTATTTAAAGGAGCATATGCAAGAATGACAATTAGTGGTCGAAATAGGCACTGCAGTCAAATTAAAAATATCTGAGATCGTTTCTCCCTCCACCTGCGCCTCAGACTCGATGGCGCTCAGTCTGGTTGCCAGTTAGAGCACACGCAACAGGAACGAGTGCAATGGACAATGAAAATTTGCAAATTGCAATGTGCAGTATCACAGACCAAACCAAAAACAAACATTCTAGCCTGGAAACGCTCATTTCAAAGTAAAATAACTTTGAAAAAAAAAAAATGCAGTCCAAAATAACTGGCTGTTGAAGTGTTTTTCAGAGAAAAGAGTGTGTGAACTTAATATGTTTTGCAGATATTTAGAAAACATGCTATGGTATTTTTATGCTTTAGTAGAGTGAAAAAGTTATATACAACACCTTTAAAGGAGACATATCATGCAAAATCCACTTTTTTAGCCCTTAAATGCATTTTGTTGTATATTTGGAGTGTTTATAAGTACAGAAAAGATGAAATTATTCTCTTCAGGTGCTTCGTTTATATCTTTATATTCTGTTTTGGTCATATTTTTCAACCTGTTCGGATTTTCCTGTTGTCTATTACGTTTTTTGAACAATTACGTCACAGTATTTGCAGCGGAACTGCCAAATAAGGACATCGACTACCGGTCCAACACTCCGAGCAATCCGCCATTATTATTTCTCGCTCCGATTTTGTAGTCCAAGCTCAATGATGCAGAAGTTACGGGAGGGCTAGTCAAAATGTTCGGTTGTTGGATGTAGTGACCTGAAGCACTTCAAGGATCCCCAATCCAACAACCTCCGCCAGTATACAGAAGGGTTTGCCGATCGACTTCGTCTGAATGAGGGGTAAATTCCTTCTATCATTAGCTGCTGTGTTTTCTGACGCTTTCTAAACGCAAGTTATCATATTATTATCATACAGATTTTTAGTGGTAAGATCAGACCGCAGTCATTTATCTTGTCAGAGTGTTTGTTTTAACAAGAGAAATAGTCGACTTTCACTAATAACACAACATAGTTAACTTAACGTTACATACCACTGCATCCATATGAAGACGTTGTTCTGCAGGTTCGTCGTCGTCTTTTTCAAATCGCTCGCTCTGGCTCGAATACGTAACGCTTGATGGACAAGTCTTTTGTTGACATTTTGTTAACGTGTGAATAAAAATGTTCTTTGAAACTATAGTAATCGTATATCTCTTATCAAACTACAATAATGGCTGAACGCGGGGAGTTGAACCGACCGTGAACTCAGCGACCTGGAGAGTGGGCGGGGAAAGACGCAACTCCTTTTTATTTAAAGGAGACGCTTCGAAACGGGTTGCTCAAAGAAGCACACCAGAAAAGGGGTAGAAAAGGGGCCTGTTGAGCTATAATAATGAGGAATTCAGACCCAAGCATTGCAGTTATGCTTTATATAGACCACAAATGTATGATTTATATGTAAAAATGAATGATTTAAAAGC
This sequence comes from Cyprinella venusta, assembly GCA_038021265.1. Classification (NCBI taxonomy): domain Eukaryota; kingdom Metazoa; phylum Chordata; class Actinopteri; order Cypriniformes; family Leuciscidae; genus Cyprinella; species Cyprinella venusta. Next base: position 36,120,589 of record CM075864.1, read on the forward strand.
ATGATATGTACCCTTTAAGTTGAGAATTTGGGTAGTGAAAGAGAAGGGTTTCTGAAGCGTGCTGCACCACTAAGACAAATGCTAATCAAGTATTTAAAGTTTGAGCATGCAATTTCATTGGCTACTGATGCTGTGCCCTAGTGATTGTAGCAGCTTGAGTTAAGACCTATTAGCCTGCACAATCTATAGTTTTATGACAGGACTTACTATTTATATAATGTGATTTGTGTATGATCTAAAATATATGAATTGAGTAGTGTTCCATTACATCAGAAACACTTATGTAAAACTTTTCATGAAGAGGTTCTGACTTCTGGTAGTTCAGACTATCCAAAGGCAAAAATCACAGCTTCCTATCAGCTGTTTAGTCTGATAACATGTTCTATCTCAGTCTTTTCAGTAGGGGTTGTTTTGATGCAATAAAACTGCCTCACAAATGCAGAAGGAAATCCGCCAGGTCACGGCAGTGGGGGAGTACAACAGTTAGTCATTCTTAGACCAAACCAGTGTTTGGCATGGAGGCACGCTTGCTGTTTGCCGGCATGACAGCAGCTACAAAACTGTATAGGTTTGTTTAACACTACATAGCACGCATGCATGGCACAGTTTTAGCGTGTTTTACTATCCCAAGTTGTATTACACATCAAACAACTGGAACAAGAATGACTTTGATAGTGTTTGGTATCAAGGAGTGCACAACATTGACTTTTAGAAAATGTACTGAGGTGAAACTCAAGAGGAAACATCTCATCACTGTTTTAGCTCTCCTGTCAACCTTCTGTGCTTTAACGTGTTTTACTATCCCAAGTTGTATTACAGAGCGAACAAGTGGAAAAAGAATGGCTTTGAAATGTGTTTGGTATCAAGGAGAGCATGACATTTGCTTTTAGAACATTTACTGAGGAACAACTCAAGAAGAGATGAAAAATAAGCCCAAGGTTATTGTAAAATTTGCTGTCAGGCATGCAATGTTGTGCCTGAACGCGTTCATTGAACGATAGTTCATGAACTTGTTCATATTTTGGGCCAACGTGAACTGTACGTTCTGTATTACTGCCTGATGAACGTTACTGTGAACTCATTCATTCTGGTGTCTGTGAATGCACCCTCTCTCAGTTTAACTTCATTCAGTAGGGTACCAGATTTCTATAGAGCCTTCCAGGCGAAAACCTGGCTAAAACACACCATAGACAGGCCTTAATATGTAGCGAAAAAAACATCCAATCTAGTAACATAAGCCACCAGTGTCACAAACACCGCCGCATGAGTCATTAAAACAGGCGTCATATGATCATTTAAACGAGTTTTATGACAAAGTTGGTGAGGATGGGAAAAATCGTACATTTCTGCTCAAACTTTGCCCGCCGATTAAATAATATGCTGTGGCAATAAAAATAAAAAAATATCTCGCAACAACATTATGGAAAAAAGAACTATGACCTACAGGGCTCCAGACTAACTTTTTTTACTAGGAACACAGTGCCCCCCAAATGAAAATTGTAGAGGCACAATCAGAAAATTTAGGAGCACACTTAAATCAACATACTAACCAAATATTCACATTTCTACTAAGTAAATTCCCAGTGTATAACTAAAAAATACTTTGATAATAGATGCAGAAATTACAATGCCTTTGCGCTCTGATTTAACATTACAACCTCTTGCTAAAAGCAACCGGCAGTGGTGTTGCTTTTTGATTAATTAACGTTACCGCATACTCTCTGCTTGAGGCTAGGATTGTGTTTAACTAGCGTATTACAGTATGTTTACACTGTGAAGTGCTTGCAGTTATGGGGTAGCGACTGCAACATTCGCAGTTCATGGAATTCGTCTCCTTGCAGTACTACCTTAACCAGCTGAATTCTCGCAGCCAGTCTTCACGGAAATGTTGGGTTTGGACTTTTTCGCTACAGAAACCTTTCACTCTGAATCATCTTCCGACTTTGACACTGTACAATGGCTGCAACGTTTCAAATAGCTCACTGTTCAGTTTGTATCACGGGTTTAGGTTCACGGTTTCGGTATGATTCGGGATGTGCTATGTTCAGGGAAAAAAGACTACTGTCAAATAAAATAAAGAAAATATGAACAAATAATCTAACCACAAGCAAAAGCACAAATAAATACAATAGAGCAAAGATACTAATAAAATACACAATGCTTTTCAGGTAGGTCTAATATTAGTTTTAAGGTACAGAAATTAAATAAAATAATCAAATGTAAAATAACATTGCATATTAGACTACATAAATTGAAGATTAATCCTTATAAAAAGTTACAAAAGCTTTTCAATTCAGAGCTGATTTAGTAGGCCTACATGATACTGTGAGTGTCTTTCTTGACCATATAAGTTCACTTAAGTAACGGAATTAAGTAACACTTAACCCGTTTAATCCCAAATTTTTTCTTGCAACTTGAGTACATGCATTTTACTCCTTAGACCTCCCTAACACTCAAACAATATGCCTTTTTTGATTTTATGTTGGTTAAGTTAGTGAAATATTAGGTTTTATACTCGGTCACAATAGTGACCGGTGGGAAACAGCATAGTCAGAATTCATTCAAATTCTCCAATTAGACCTATTGACATAATTCATTACAAATCATGCAATATCTCGTTTTGTCATTTCGTGAAGAAGGCTTAGTGGGTGAAAAGGTTGTCATGTACAAAGTTACACCCTGGAGGAACTTCTGCTTGTTCGGCTAGACCCCTATGGGCTAGACCATGTCTACACTTGGGCCCTGTCCTAGGCCAGTTTCAGTGAGATGTGTGTGCACTCTTTCAATGCAATGAAGATGGGCCGTACGTTGTAGAAAGGGTTGTTTGTGGTCATGTGTGGGGCACACCAATTGGTTCTCATGAACATCTGCCTAATCCTCCAGATAGTTCACCTCTGCATCACCATTCAATTGTCTACCTAGCAAATGGGCCATTTCACCTTTTACTCCCTATCTGAGCCATCACTATCACACTAACTTTCAATTTGGGGTGGGGGGAAGGGGGTCATGCACGTCAAGAAGGTCCAACACACTGAAAGTTTCTGGGATACTCATAACTACACTGAACAAAATTATAAATGCAACACTTTTGTTTTTGCCCCCATTTTTCATGAGCTGAACTCAAAGATCTGAGACCATTTCTTTGTACACAAAAGACCTAATTCTCTCAAATATTGTTCACAAATCTGTCTAAATCTGTGTAAGTGAGCACTTCCCCTTTGCCAAGATCATTCATCCTCCTCACAAATGTGGCATATTCAGTGTAGGATTGCCCAAACATGCCAATGCCAGCCAATACCTGTGTTTTCAATTGAAGCGCTGTTATACTGTTATACTACCGGTCACAATTGTGACCGTGAACAAATTTACATGTCTTACAAGCAAAATATTTATGCAGGAGTATAATTCTCAAAATATATCAGTAGTAGACCCTTTAAAGAATATATGTACAAAAAATAATAGTTCTATCTGTAAATTAAGATGTTTTATATACTACTTTTTGTAGTAGTCTGAGGAAGAAATCTTCTTCTAGATGTGCAAGCAGGAAGTGAACTGATCTGGTCATGTGACCTTTCACACTAGTCACATGACATTAATTGATTTTAATCAAGACAATCTATTTTGTCATTTAAAAGTTGAATTTCTTGCCCAAAGTCAATAACAACATTTTTAGAGCTTCCAGAAATGAGAAAAAAGTTGCGTTCACAATTGTGACCGGTGGGATTAAACGGGTTAAGTCACGTGTTGACATACTTTGTGTGTGAATTTGTCCATTCAAGTGCAAGAATTGAAATAGAACCCAATATTTGTGCGCTGTCCAAAATGAGTAGCCTACACATCCACACACGCCTGCGCTCACAGACACACGTGCACAAATCTTCTAGACGCGAGTTTTCTTTCGCGTCTTGCTATTGAATGTTTACATTGTCAAAACTTAAATGAGTGTAGTTTAAACACCGATGGTAACGTCTGCAGTTCAGGTCTCGCCTGCGCTCGTGTGATCTACTCCCGCATGATCAACTCAACTCAAGTAAATGACAGGTCATGTTCGAGATTTGGCACTCAACGTTGAACAGTGTTTACAAAGAGTAATAATTTTGTTTACTTTTTTTTTTTTTTTGGGATTATCGCTGTTGTAATGTAATATTTGGGAAGCCAGCAAGTGAATTTAACTGACACACTAGCCGCAGGTTGGAAGAACGAGTCAATAGTTCACTTGTTAAGTTAACTCCGTATCCTTCCCACAGACGTTTAAATGCGTGCTCGATTATGAACCAACCCCCTCCACACATTAGCCACTTACAGTGGCCATTCCCTATTCTTCTCAAACTCATTGGCCTGCCACAAATTCCGGATTCATTGATAAGCGTGTAGGGGGGGGTTCATTTTTGGAACTTGTGAATTTAGTTCAAAACTGTGAAGTATGAACTATAAACTGAACTAGTTCATGTAGAAAGTGAACTTTACCCAACATTGCAGGCATGACACGTGTGTCTCACATGCACACAATCAAGAAAAAACGATGGGTGAAAGTCCACTTACTTGGTCAGGAATGTTTATGAAATATCAATTTATCTATTAACAACACACTTTCCAACATTAACAAAAACTATTATGGCCTTGCAGTGTGGTTTTAGTATAAGTCAAAAGATCACAGTAAGTCAAGCTCACTGGAAGGGATTTAAACTAAACACATAACATTCATTGTATTTGAAAGATACTTTTTCCATTATAATACTTAAACAAGAGACAAACACAGTTCCAAGGGAGAACTTACAGACTTTTGATCTTGTTCCAAACCTGAGACACATTGGACACAGGAAGCTCCCAGGAGCCAAAACAAACTCAGAGACTGACAGTGTGGAGGGTGTTGCCCAAATAACAGAGATATCCTCCAAAACCTGTGTGATTGTCCTTCAAGAAAAAAAAAAAAAAAAAAAGACAAGTCAATTTAAAGGGGAAGCATCAACTTCTTGATACACTTAGAATCAACAATGTTTTATAAATGTTTTTGTAAATATTCATATTAATTGTGAAAAATAAAATGATGTCAATCTCCTCTGATTTAAAAGGTTGTGTAATATCTCCTCTGATTGCCCAGCTTGGTTAAGAATAGTAGCAACAGAAAAGAGATTTTCAAAGTAAACTAATTATAGTAAATTCTGGTAATTGTAGATACACTGATTTCCAGATTAAGCAATGGGAAATGAGTGTTTTTTAGAAAGAAGCAACTCAATGGTTAATTTTTCACTATCTTATCTCTTTTATTTCTCTGTGTGTTTACTGTATATTGTAAGGACCGCACATTGGTCCAACGACGAAATGCACTGGTATGGGAGAAGGTATAACACCTGTAGTAATTTTATTTGAGGTCCTATAAAGTTCACTTAATTTATTCATTCTCGCCCTTAATCTGACTCCAATTTCAATTGATTTTAAAACTTAAATTAAGTTTTGCTTTAATTTGAATATTCTATTATTCTTAGAATTGCTCTGTTTATTATTATTATTCTCCCCCGAAAAGAATTACATTTTTGAGGGCCTAAACATGCACGAAAACTCACGGAAATTTGCACACGCGAAATGTCTGATATGCGTTTCAGAATTTGGCGGGGCAAAATGGCTCGATAGCGCCACCTATAAAGGTACAACCGAGTGCGCCTCCCTCTACGTTTCACGTACGTGCACGAAATTTGGTACAATACCTACAAAAAAGTCTCGTGCAGCGTATCCCTAAACACAACAGGAAATAATAATTTTTGAATAGTGCATAGTGAAATTGAGACCATTTAACCAATCCCACTGAGACATTTGAAATTATACCAGTCGGTTTACTGTGAATTTTTGTAAAATTATTGTATTCTCTCTTATCAGGAACTTCAGCCTTACAATATCTTTCTCAGAATCAGTTTTGAAAGTTTGCCACCAAAGAATCACTTGAAAGATGGTGGAAATGCATTTCACCAAATCCACCACTAGCATCAGAGGAACAATCAATCCAAAATGATGGTCTTTTTTTAGGAAATTTTAACAAAGCGGAATGGCAATCACTTTTGTTATCAGATATCTAAATCATATTGCATGTCATTACATAATCATCTTCAAACATCAACAAATGTGATGCAACATCACAGGGTTTATTTCCCCATGTGAAAAAAAAAACATCAACATCTGTGACAAGAGAAGTTTAAAGGAAAACAAACAGAGAACTGGCTGGGTCTGGATGTCAGGGACCACAGTGGCGGTGGACTGGTTTAGATGATATCTTAACCCCTAGGCCGAAAAGACCAACAGAGACGCACAACAGATATCAACGTAAATCTATGTTCTGTTAAAGTGCCCCTATTATGCAATTTTAAAGGGTTCCTAATTTTGTTTTGGAGGTCTCCTACAAAAGGTTTATATGCATCATAGGTCAAGAAACACTTTCATTTTCTCATTAGTAGGTAGACAACCAGAATAAGACTTTTACTGCCACCGTGTTAAAATTTCAGGTGTATTTGCTGCCTTTTGCCGCTAAGAGGCGCTACTTTTACAGACTTTGAAAAGTGTCCATTTATTCTCTCTATTGGGTAATCATTGCGTGGCTCATTCAGAGCGATTGAAAGCTGGAAGCAGATTTATTCAAGTGAAATGTAGCTAAATTAATTAATAACCACAATACTAAAATTAAATTGAATAAATAATGAAAACTTGAAACATTCCAGTAGAAAAATATTAGGCTACATCAATGAGGCTTTACAAGCGCATAAGATGATAGCTCTGTGGTTAACGCAACAACATCAACCTCATGGAGCTTCAAACGACCCGAGATACATGCTGTTAAGCGATGTTGGCCGACAGCTTTATATTAATGTTTTATCGTTCTTGAAGCTTAAATAGGTAACTGTATCAAAATGATTGAAATGAAAGTTCTACCACTCGACCACAACTTTTCTCACTGAGAAATGCCAAGAAGTTCCGTTGCTTAGCAGTCAGTGTGCGTGCGTGCGAGAGAAGCACTCATCAATCTTTTCATTCCTCAATAGTTTAGCATCATTGATTGCACCTAATTTATCTTCACTGACTGGGAGATAGGCCTATTTTAAATTTTGATTCATAAAATGTTCTGCCATAAAAGTTTGCTATTTAAAATGTAGGCTACTTTTACATAAATACGCTTTGCTTTTGCTAAATGCTTTGCGCCACCTGGTGGTCATTTCGCGAATGACTTTGAAATGTGACTGGTTTATTTTTGCCACGGTGGATTTGCCGTGGCAGTTGTCGTGGCAGTAATAGGCATTCTGGTTGTCCACCTACTCTACAGTACATTGCTTGCATATCACCACATTATTCTCAAATGACTCGTCGGATGAATCAGTCCCTCTAAATACCTCTTTTCCAAGAGCTAATTCTGAGCTTACTGGCTAGATGGCCCAGTCAGTTACGATTGGTCAACCACTTACAACGCTTGTCGGAAGCTAAACGCTCATAAACATAACTGAACGTCACCTCAGGAGGCTTCCTAAAGCTCGGCAATTGTACACAGTGCAAAGACAGTGACAATGACATTGATTTTACCATACCATGCATGTAATGTAAAGGCACATCTTTCAAGAACAAACATTTTGCGAATCCCACATTGAACTCTGAGATTTGAGAAGCTGTCATTAGTAAAATGACGTGTTTGAGGGCATGTCAAGTTGTTTGCGGGCAGAAAAATGGGTCACTGAGCACAAAACCAAGCATCTGCAATGGCCATCCCAGTCCCTGACCTGAACCCTATAGAAAATGAGTGGAAGAGAAGAAGCGCCAACATGGATCTGGTAATCTGAAGGATCTGGAAAGATTCTGTATAGAGGAATGGTCTCTGATCTCTTCTTAGGTGTTCTCCAAACTCATCAGGCATTATAGGAGAAGACTCCTATAAGCCGTTATTTTGGAAAAAGGAGGTTGCATAAAAAGTATTTAATAAAAGGGGCAAACAATTGTCAAACACAGAGACCATTGTCTACATAAACGCCTTGAGTAATTAATACTGCATCTGAGAGACCCTAGTCCTCTTTAGTCCTTTATTATAAGTTTACTTCGGCTGGGCGGTAATTTAAGAAACTCTAAGACTTTGCTCTCACGCTTACGGTGGTCTGGAAGTCTGCTTGAAAGGGAACTCTGCAGCTACCAGATTTATTTTAGCTTTATTTGGCTCTCAGTCAAAAACACTCAGTCAGTGAAAGTGGCCGTTCAGATGGGAATCAATTATAGGGCTGCAAATTCCTAGGGCCTTAGGGAGCCATTGAAAAAGATTTCTTGACTTTGAATTACTTTAGAAGACATAAAGCTGCAGGTGCGGCAGGGCTGGATGTAAAAGGGCATCAGGTGACAGAGTGATATTGGAATCTGATAAATGGAAAATGTTTGTCACTTTTGTAAGAGTAACTGATGAACAAGCATGTCCTTTTGGCCAGACAGTTCTTTACTGTCAGATTAACAGGCCGTATCAACATGCCATATTGAAAAAGCAGCAGTGTCTGATTCTGTTAGTTTTTGTGGTTGAGAGCCAAAAAGTTAATCCTCATCTTAAAATGTTGTGTAATTGCTTTTCTCTGATCCTCTCTGCCTTGCTGCTGGTTTGCGTGTGTATGTTCTGTATAGCTTTCTGCTTTGAATCTCTATTTACGATAATTCCTTGTTGTTTATATTGCTCAATATAATTTACTTATCAACATATATTAGAAATTGTCAAATATTGGCTATCACATTAATCTGACATTGCTAGCTTTTATCTAAAGCGTTATCGCTAGCACAACATGGTAGTATCTTGCTAGCCTGTTAACCTGCCATCCGTGCTTGCCAGTCAACAAACATGGTGAGTAATGTCTTTTGTTATTGTCACCTGCACTTCTTGTCACATGTATAGCATAACCTTCTCTGTCAGTGGTGAGGAGTACACATGTGATAAATGCAGTAAAAGAAGATTTAAAAACTAGAGACACGCATCCAAACTTTAATCGAGGACAGTAAGAATGCAAGGGCTTTAGATACTGCTTTGGATGCAACTAGCTTAACGAACTCTGTACATTGTTCAGTTCCGGGTGTAGAGTCCGTGCAGCTGGCAACTGGGTGACCGTGAGACGCTGTAGTCGTGGGACAAAACATTGCTCTTTCGTTCTGATTACAAATAGATTCTCCCCTCTCAGTGAAACACCCACTGTGAATCCTGCTGAATGTCCCCTAGGCTAGTTATTGGCAATTCTATTACACAGAACATGAAAATTGAGACACCAGCCACCATAGTCCAGCCTGTTCTCATCCTTTAGTGTCATATAGGTGACGCTATATGACAAAACGGCGAAATACTACGCACATGGCACCCTTTATCGTTAATGATCTGAGATGTCATCTCTCTGCTGCAATATTTCAACGGTATCAACATCTATTCCATATGATAGGAATATAGCATTAGTATTAGATCTAGAGTATGATTAGTATTAGATCTATAATATTAGATCTAGATTATGATTATGACAATGAGTAGGTCCTGACACCTGTTGTCTAACTCCAATTGAGTTTACAATGTTTTTAAATGCCAATCCATCTGGTTGAAGATTGGAGCCATCACGCCGGTATGCGTGTACATATATATATATATATATATATATATACACATTATATATATATATATATATATATATATATATATATATATATATATATATATGCTACAGATAAAGCCACAGTAAGCCCACCTGAACACATTTTGGTACGCTTTGAAATGTTGCATTGTGAAACCAAACTGAACCAAGAAGAAAATGCAACATTGTAACAACTGAATTCCCTAGCAAACGATCTAGTCTGAAAACGCCAGACAATAGAACCGTCTGAACTTCCTGGGAATACACATATTCCCAGGAAAAATAAAATCAGCCTAAAAAACGAATTAGGTCCAGTAAACTAACAAAATGTTCCAATAAAAAAATGTCAAGAAATATAATTTGATCTATTATGTAATAATGGGTGTCACACTTCATAAAGAGTCAATGCTTCAAAGTTCACAGCACGGTAAACACCGCCAAGCAAACAACGCTCTCTTGGGTTTGCTGGAACAAAAGAAAAGTCAAGTGTTGACTTTAATAGAAGAACATTAGCGACATCTACAGTGCAGTAGTTTAAATTACGTATTGATCTACCTTGACAAGGCTGCATTACATTTAGATTTAATATTAATATACAACCCAATAGAATACAATTCTTCAGGTAATGGCCCGGTTATTTCATTGTGTTTGCTTTTGTTTGGTTCTAATCCACAGCTAAAATGTAAATGAAATACAACTGATGTTGTTGGCTACAAAGGTGTGTTTTCTTTAAATATGTCGATCAAGTTTGATTGATATAGCCCTACACATGTGAAAACGTGGTATTAACAAACAAGTTAGGTGTTTATATGGTTTATGAGAGTTAATTTGGGCCCTCACTGGGGTTTTGTTTTGTAAAAGTTAGACGAGAGGAGAGATTGACAAGTGTAGTTTATCGAAAGACGCTGCCAGATAGTGGTAGCGAAACGTTTCATTGATAATTCATGGTTATCAAAACACTGTATTGACAATATTGTGCACAGTAGCTTAACGTGTATACACACAAATTTTGAATGAGTGTTAACTTGTTTTGTAACTGAGTGTTCCCTCGACATCGCGGCCTTTTTCTTTCGGTAGACTATCACAATTACTAGTTTGTCAAGTTATTCTAAAGATAACAGGTGACAGACTCAAATACTTAAGATACTCACTTGGCGTACTGTTGTTGAACTGTTGAGGACCGTGGGTATCGTATCGGGAGTTTGTTAGCTGCAAGAGAGGAGTCTGTGGCCCGTCTTCAGTGAGCGCAGCCGTGCGCTGGAGAAAGTTTCCCCGGAGACCTACAACTGCTGCAGAGTTACGTTTCATCATGCAGAAACGGTCAGCAGTATGAAGAGGCCAGCTTACTGATTACCAGGCCGCCAAGCAACGTCTCAAGCCTGCTACAGTGTGTGTGCGCGCGACCACAGCTGTTCATGTTGGTTCATGGTGTTATTCAGTGCACTTAAAAACTGTTTTTTTTTGTTTGTTTGTTTGTTTATTTGTTTGTTTGTTTTTTGTTTTTCAGAGTGATTCTTTTGATCAGATTTTGATATTTGACAAATTTGGTACAAATTAGTAATTTTGTGAGCTGATTTATTGCACTAGCTATGATATTGTCCCGTTTGTGATTTGAAAGCGCGACTGTGTGAATTAATCACTGATCACTTGTTTATTTGAAATAATTAAACTTTTTATTTTATTTTATACAAATTTTATCCTTTACATTTTTTGTTACTTTTAGAGTTCGGGGAACATGTGTGGCCTATATGCCAACGCTGTACCACAATAGAAAATGGTCAGAGTTATGATTTTCTTTTCTATTTAAATGCATATTTATTTTAGAAATAGATTTATATTCTTGGAACTCATGCAAACCAAAAATAAGTAGATCCCTATCATTTGGCTAACTCATCCTTACTGAAGAGCTAACTCTGCACTCTTCCCATTGCCCTTTCTGTAAAATATTGCTGTATTTATACTATTATTATATTCTGTATTATTCTAGTATTATTTCTGAAAATTAATTATTTTTGTTATATACATATCTACAACTTTACTACAATAAACACGTCAAATAAATAAATAACTGCCATATTGTTGATGCTACAACTATCTATAAAAAATCCCAATGAGGAAATACTTTAGAGCTGCATACAGTGACGCTGACGACGTAAGACGCTGCTGACATGTTAGTGCGCCGAGCTTCATTTACAGTCTGAGGGAAATGCACGCGGGAAACAAAAAAATCTTTGCAAACATGTCCTACAGGATTTCAGCATGGGAAGGCCCAGCCATATTTATTTGAACCTGAATACACGGGCACACCCACACCAGATACACGTCAGAAGCGTCTTACGGCAGCGTCACTGAACGCGGATTGACAACAGGACCGGAAGAGAAAACAATGCTTATTAAAGACGTAGTTTTTGTCATTTTTGGACCAATATTTTCATTGCTTCAAAAATTCTAACTAACCCTCTGATGTCACATGGACTACTTTGATGATGTCTTTATTTCCTTTCTGGACAAGGACAGTATACCGTGTATACATTTTCAATGGAGGGACCATTGAAAATGTAACCATGACCACTGAAATAGGCTCTATGCACAACTGCACTACTTCCTGAACTTCAGCCAGCTCCTTGTTTCCTGTCTATCATTATTGGACAATTTGATTAATTCAGGTGTGCTTGACCTCAGTAGTCACGGCAACAATAATCAAACACACCTGAATTAATCAATGTGTCCAATAATGACAGACAGGAAACAAGAAGCTGGCTGAAGTTCAGGAAGTAGTGGAGCTGTGCATAGAGCCTATAGCCACGCCCACGGTGCTACTTTTTTACTTTCTAATAAAAATGTATCACACTGTACTCAGCACTGGTTATATAATAACAGAATTAATGATAATATTATAACGGAAAACAGTTATTTTAAATTATTATATTTCACAGTGTTAGTTTTACTGTATTTTTGATCAAATAAATGTAGCCTTGGTGAGCATAAGAGACTTCTTTCAAAAGCAACCTTTTGAATGATATTATTATTCAGTATACCCCTTAAGGGTTTGCGGGCTGCAAGAGCAAAATAAACATAAAAATCCTTGCTTTAGGCAGGGCTACAAAACGACCTGACCTTAAAATGGAAAAAGATGGAAATCTTACAGTAATTACAGACTACGCCAACGGTCCCAGATCTTCTGTGGTCTTGTTGCTTGCAGTTCCTTGAAAGGAAATGTTTAAACTGACAGACAGACATCAACACCCTGTTATATAGCTTAAAGATCTCGAAAGAAAAGACGTCCAGGCTCTAGTTTGCACATATGCTGACAGTGCCTAAAATGCGATTTGTACATTTTGGTGCAGCTCTAGTATACATTTGGTCTAGGTCAAAACTACTATTGTGTGAATAGGATTGATTGAGCTGCAACCTATCAACTTGATGGAACATGCTTAAGTTTGTACACTCATGTCTTCTTGCCAAGGTATTTACCATTTCCTTTTGACATGCAGACAAAATGCATGAAAGGTTTTCCCCTGTGAAACTGAAAACAGAGATTTAAGCATAATGTTTTACTTTAAGCTGTTTTTATGCAAAGACTTTAATGTGTCTGGATTTTAACAATAGTTCTTTTCCTCATCAAGATTGTGATTCACATAAACTGGGAAACATTAGTGAGAGCATGGGGAAACTGTGGGACAGGCCAAAGTGTCAGAGACTCTCTCTATTTGTCCTAACCGGAGGAGGGACTCGGAGAAGAAGGTGGGGACTATGCTAATAGATTCAGAGGAAGTGAGGGAAGACTAGAGGAATGTGTTGGAGATTTCAGGGGGAGTTCAGCTGGCCGGGAACTTGCTATCTGCCAAAAGAAGAGAAAGAGAGGGACAGATACTCACACTGAACGGGTGAAAACATGCCCCATTTCACTGTGGTACCAGTGCAGGATAACTCACCGTCCAACTATGACAGTCTGGAGGGTATAAACTGGGTGGATTACAGAGACACAGGACAGGGAGGATACCCTGGACATGGAGACACAGTTAGCTCAGATGGTAAGTTTTCTTTTCATGTATCACTTTCTGAAAAACATCCCTCTAAGCATAACTTTTGGGTTAACTACATCAGGAGCAAAGATTGAAAGTTTATTCAGTTTAAAAGTTAGATTTAACCCTAGTATTCGTGACAGACATCCTCAAAGTCTCAGCTGTTTAGTTATCATGACAATTGTTTTGTCACTTACTTCATAGAACCTACTGGTTACTTACATCCCAGTTGTTGGAAAGTTTTGAGGGACCTTTATCATGTTGGAAAAGTTGCATCTCTATAAATGACGTATATGTGATGTAGGGGAGGGATATAAAATGAACTCAAACTGAGACTCTTGGCACAGTGCTGACATGCCAGATACCACTGTGGTGACAAAGGAAAACAATCAAGAGTCAAAGAAGAGGCGGGACCGGGGGGTCTGCCATAATGGGACAGGCCTCAAGTATTCATGGACACAAAAGATGTAGACCTCTCTTTGTGCCAAGACAGCAGCTGAGGGTTTAACTTGCATTTATTTCCTCCATGTTTTCCATTTCGTTCTCAAGCTTATTTTAAAAAAGAGAAACGAATTGTAAGACATGCAGCCCATGATTAAGAGACATCAGCATCTGTTTCTTGCTGCTGTAACTGGCATGAGAGACCACCAGGTCTGTGGAGACGCAGCTGTCTTTTTACTCTTTGTGTGTCTGGGTAAAAGGGCTCAAATTTGGGATATATAATAGTCGAGTGAGGCTTTTGTAAATGGGATATTTATATCATCATATATACAAATAAAAAGCCCATTTACTGTATTAAATATAGTAATATTTTACTGTTAGTAAGGTGAAGGGATAGTAGCATTGCTCAAGCTTGTCTTTTCATGTTTTTGCCTTAGGCTGTACTTTTATGTACTTTAGGCTGTACTTTTATGTTGAAACGAATGAACAAAGTGAATCATTGAATGAATCATTGCAAGGGGGGAAGAAATCTGTATATGAATTCTTCCCTTACAGCACACCATAATGAATAATTATAAAGCTTATAATAAATAAATCATTGCAATAGAAGTAAAGAAAGAAAGAAAGAAACAATTTTCATACATAATATCCAATGGCAAAGAATTAATAGTGTGCAATCATACCCCAAAAGAACATTTTTCTCTATATTATGTTTTATAGGCAAAACCAAATATAGGCCTTCTATATATACAAAAACTGATTTTCAAGTCACATATTTCCCATGTATTTTTTGATAGTCTAATGGTTATCACTGCCTCTTTATATTCTCTCTCACTCACTTTCTCTCTGAGTATGGACATGACAGGCTGGAAATTTTGCAGAAGTGCAAGTATAATCCAATTCCTTAGATTAAAATGGCCTAGCAGAAAATGTGTTTGTCCATGACAGGGCAGGTCTGAATTAAAAGGAAAAAAAACCATGATGTATCTGCATGCCTGTTTGCAAGTTTGGGAAGACCAGTAATTTAACATTCAGCATCACTTCAGCCTTTTGATCATCACATAAACATGAGAAAAGATATTTTGAGTGGTCATTGAAGTTGTAGATCTCTAAATACCAAATGAGTACCAATATGATTTTCAATGCATAAGCATAAGCATAGATTGATGAAAAATAGTCTTATGTGGCAGTCACACTGGTGGGTCATTTAAATTTAGGATAGGAGGGGCAGGGCAGAAGAAGGGTGTTCACACTGCTATCTTTGTCAGCTTAGCAAAGTAGTACACACTGCAGTCATTGTGCTGAAACAGGCCTGTAATGGAAAAGCATCAGCTCTCACTCAAACCCATACACTATGCCTCGCTTCCATGTAACGAAGAGGCAAAGAGACGAAGAGAGGGAAGAAGACGGATAAAGAGTATTTTTTTTCCTAAATATATAAGTAGTACACCGTTCCTTTGTGTGTGTCCAACAAGCTTTCAGAGTTCATTAGCAATAGCGTAAGCCAAGGAGAAACAACTTAATTTTTTGTTTTGTTTTGTTTTGTTTTCATGAGTGGTATGGCACAAACCTGGTGTGTTCTACTGTTCCTCAACTGGCTCCTGACAACCAATACTTCTTTATAACCCCTACTCCTTCTTTAAAGGTGTATTATTTGACACAGAAAAAGCAACATCATGCTATTTTCGATTGGGAGTTGTCTGGCAGTATTTAACACCAAGAATGTCTCTGACTTCTCAAGGTAACAATATATCCTCTTCCATAAAGAGGAACCCCTTCCACAAAGTATTACTTCTTGTTGAGAGACAGCTGTACCTGCAGCACAGAATGTCTTAAACTGACTTCTCATGCTAATCTCATTTATGAAATTGTTTTTTTTTTTTTCTTTTGACTTTATCAAGATCAGGAATAGAGTTAAAAAAATGGTATAATGCACACATTGATCTGCTTTGAAGCGTATGAGGGTAATCTAAAGCTTGTGCTGAAAAGGGGCATATATCAAGCTCTCAAAATAAACAGTGACAGTAAAGACATTTACCATGTTATTTTTTCTATTTAAAACAAATGTTGTTCGTTTAAACTTTCTAATCATCAAAGAATCATGAAAAAAATTGTCAGGTTTACACAACAACATAGCACAAATGTTTTCAACATTGATTATAATAAGAAAGGACCAAATCAGCATATCATTAATGAGTTCTGAAATATTATGTGACACTGAAGACTGGAGTAATGGCTGATGCTGTCATAGGAATAGATGACATTTTACAATATAATAAAATAGAAAATAGTTTACATCGTAAACATATTTCTGTTATTTAGTGTTTTTTTTTTTATCAAGACGCTTCCTTTAAAAACATTAAAAAAAAAAAAATGTACCAAACCTTTTTAACGGTAGTGTACCTGTTTAGTTCAAGTTAGATGTTGTAAGCTATATGAACCTAAATAAAAGAGTTATATAGAAATTGTCCCCTTTTTGGTTTAAATTGTGCAATATTTTAATGCAATTATTAATTTTTACGCAATCATACTAGGCTATTAATTATGCATGTCCAAATGCATGCTAGGAAAACACAAATTTGACTTTTTTCAGTGTAGGCCTATACTGTAATCTAAAAGCTATAATTTGACAATAATCAATTCTTTATAGAATACTTTACAGTACTTTTATAGAATATATGTTTTGCCTTGCTAATGTTTTTAATTACTGGAGCTTCATACAGTACAGCTTCTTCTCCCTCATTAACGCACATCAAAGCCTTTTTGTACGTTCTGCTCTCCCAGCAGGGTCCAATTCCACAGGCTTATTCAACTGTAGTCATCTCATTCAGTCTACCAGTGATGGGCTAATTGTGTAACAAACTTCTCTTCTCGGCAAAAACACTTAAAAAGGCAATCCATCCTTAACGTTTGTAAAGGTTATGTGTAATTGACATCATCTGTAAACCGTTAAATACTTATTAACAGGACTTTATTATTATTAATAATATATTAATTATCATTATATTCATATTACTATTTATGTCCTCACTCCCATTATAAAGCTAGGAAGAGCCAGGATATTTTTAAATATATTTCTTATTGTGTTCATCTGAAAGGATGGCTTGAGGGTGAGTAAATCCCCAAAAATGTTCATTTTGGGTGAACTATCCCTTTAATGTGACTGTTCTCAGGAGACTCACTGGAGCTGGTTGACTTGTAATGAAGGATCAGGAAAGTGTGGGTGAATAGAGTGGATTACGCAATTATGTAGTTTACAGTATGAGCACATCAGTCTCAAAACGTAAAACACCACAGCAATCACAGACAGAGGCACACAATAATGTATTAACATTATTAATAATGTAGTCACACGCCGGATATTATTATTACAATCATGTCAAGCAACCAAGTATGCCATCATAACACACAGACAGCCAAAAAAAAAGGGCTAAATCGGACTAAACAGAGTGACTTTGACTCATAATGAAGGCTTTAAATGTTTAATAAATGAGATCTTTTTTTGCAAATTTAATATTTAAGCTCCTTATTTTAGGAGCATTCTTAGCATTTTCCTGCATATATGTTCCACTTTGGAGGCTGTTTGCACTGAAGCTGGTCTACCTTTAGGCTATTGTCTGAGCAACAATTTGCAGATGTTTGAACTAAACTTTTCTACAGCTGGTTACCAAATGTGCCTGAGTCTTCCTCTTCCCACATACTCATGGAACACCAGCTTGTGTGTGTGTGATGTTTAAAGACTGTTGAAAACGACTGACTGTGCAGCATGTAAAAAGTAACTATACAATCTTCAGTGTGAACAAGTAATGTTCTTGTTCTCTAGATTGGTTAAATGTTGTTATAGTAAGCATGTGAAGTCTCTCAGACTTGGGCTCACACCTAACACTACATTTGTGTGGTTCTAGCTTTGGCTTTGATCTACAGCTTCTGTCATATTCCTGTTAACGTGTTCAGACCCGCCACCATAAAGCTCTTGCTTCCCCCTCCTGCAGACACACAGCAAGAGACATTCTGGTTGTGGGGCTGTCAAGTCATTTCTGTCAGGATTTTCTTAGAAATAATTCGGTTAAATGCTCAGGATACAAACTGTAAACATCTTTGTAGTATTGTGTTTAAAATCGGTCAACATTGTATCATTACTGTAATACAGATTAAGAAAAGAACAGTTGACAACCCTACTGTAGATGGCAGCATTTTACCATTCTCCTTTTCTCATTTAATAAAGAACATATCCCAATATAAGATCCCACCACTGAATGGCTGTTCCATTTTCTGAATTTTCAGGCATTTTATTAATTAAACGACTGTTTAAAATGTATTAACATTCTGGAATAGATGTTTTATGGAAGGTAGATTGATATTACTTCACCCTAAACACTTAGTGTGTGATTCTGCTTGCATATTCAATCCGGTGTTTTGTAGCATGTAGTTTGAGTTCAGTCGATGTTCTCTGAATCTGAGTGGTGTGTGTGTGTGTGTGAGAATACTGATCCCTCTCGCTCTCTCAGTAACAGATAATAGATCACATTGACCTGGATATAGACTATGACCAGTGCTCAGAGTGCTGCCTGCCCTGATGTACATAGACAAACATGCTGATCCAACACAACAATGCTAATGCTAACTCTACCTATAATGGCACATTAACCCTGGACACAGGTGAGTGAGACTTATTGGGGAAAAAAGAGACACAATCTTTTCCTCAGACCATACAATTCTTTCTAATAATTTTGTCTTGAGTTTAGATATTTTGGAGAAAGTATATTTGGTGACCATCTTTTCCTGAGCTTATGAAATGATTAATTGCAAACATTAAAATATAAATTATTCTTTCCCCTCTCTTAAATGAGGCTCATGTCAATCTAAACCACTTAAAACAGTTAGATGGACAGGCTAATGTATTTAATGTGGTTGTCTATTGGAAAAAAAAGGTCTAAGGGTGATACAGACCAAACTGCTTAAATGTTATGAACTTGACAAATTTAGCAGTGATATCTATCACAGAAAGCGTATTAAACCTATGGTATACGATGTTAAAAATCGGTCGAGAAAGCCTGAGATGGTAGGGAAGTTTTAAAAAACTCATCCCGCCCCTCCATACACACACAACCCTCCCCTCTGTGCTACCTGATCCCTGAGCTATGTCATGTTTGAGTTCACGTCAACGCAAGACTAGCAACACATGAAATGTTCTTCTAAGGTTCTGAGTAATTGTTATAGCAGCACACAGCAGAACTTGTTCAAATTCTGTTCGATCGGCTCGAACAGAAACCCGCTAGGCATACTGAAATATATTCAAGCACTTCAAGAAATATAATTAGCTACTTTGACCCGTGATTGGTGATGCTAAACAGCTAACATTCCAATGCCGACCAGCAGCATGAGCAAGTTGTCAAAACATAACATAACATAAAAGTATAAATAAATGTTTAGCACTACCTGCTCAACAAAAAGTCAGCCGTGTCAGCGTCGGTTTTCAGTCCCAGATCACCCTGAAGCTTCCTCCAACGGTCAATAGAGTGCCGAAGTTACGACGTCACTCTGTAGGCCAAAAACGCGGAAGTGAGTTAGCATTTTAGCACTCCAGATTCCCTCGCTCTAAAGTCTAAGGGATTTTTGAATGGTTTTTTGCTAAATTGCCTGAAATAAGGTCTGTGGTGAACAAAGCCTCTAAATATTTTCACGTTTTGATCTATGACATACAGTAGAACACACAGTTACATAACCTGCTTGTGGTTTTTTAAACTTTATTGTGTCTGATTGTGTTTTTTAAAATTATATAGGGTTAAAAATGTATAAATTTTGGATTAACTTTTAAAGATTACCTTGATAGACAAAATATGTAAGGGTCACAACTCTTTGTTAAACACAGATCTTATTGTTTTGCGATTTTCCAAAAGTCTATGGGGAAAATGCATTGCTTTTCGACGGAGGGAACCTATGCGCCGCTAGCTTCCGAGTTGTCCTACAAAGTGACGTCAAAGATCCTACTTAGAGTCCGGCGTCACATTTTTTTTATTTTTTTTTTATCTCCGCTCTTTCCTCCACATACTTTCTCTTTTGTCCAAACTTTGCAATAGGGGTAAGCAGGCGTTTATATTTTTATACATTGCTTTATCCAGTGCTGATATGACACTACTTAGCTAGCTACCATAGACTGTCAGCTGCACTTGCTTGCGCAAGGAGGGGGGCGGGGTCTGGTGAGGTTGGGTTGGAGACGCGAGCGCCAGGCGGAGTTTCAAGTAGAGCTGGTGATTGGATGAGAGCAGTTGACCTCCGGCCGGACAGCTTACATTGGTCAACTTCTCTGCGGCTGTACAGCCAATAGAGTGAATGGATTTTTTCTCATTATTTTTTCTATTCATATTGTTAGGATTGTACTATATAACCATAACCAGCATATAAACGAGGATATTAATAATGAACAACGGCTCTGTATTTGGGTGCTATGCTTGTGTTTGTATTGACATTTGTTGTGAAAGCAGAGAGTGTGAGGACACAAAACATTCAAACTGATTAAGTGTTCTGATTCAGTGACCCGATTAAAGGACAAAATGAAATAATGATAGAAATGGAGAGGGAGAAAGATTCAGGGAAGCAGAAATACAAAATGCGTTTAATGCTTGATGCCAGTCTTAGAAAAGAGTTCTTGGGGAGCTGCCTACTAACTACTGTCAAAAATTATCAAATGTATAAAGTCCTGTAAAGATTGGGTGCAAAAAAAAAGGTTAAACTGCTTTTTCTTTTTTTAAGAGTACATTATAAATAAAGAGTTTTTATGTGTTTTTCTCTGTATCTTTACCATATCAAAATGCCATTTTCTAATTGAAGGTTGGGAATATCAGCCTAATAAATATAAACAAAATCAAGATCTCCACACTCCACAAACTTTTACATATGTGAAGATGATTCCAAAAATATATAACTACAATGATTTTATTTTACTCAGTTGTAAGAGCGTAAAGAGCAATGTAAGAGCGTAAAGAATGGGACATAGCGACATTAACTCAGAAGGCGTAGGACAGGAAATTGCACAATTGTGGGTGAAAAAGTTATTCCGAGAAAATAAACTCCACCCTAAAGTGAAAAAAAAAAATTGGTAAAAAAATCCTTCATCAGTTGATGGGAAATAAATGTTATATAATATAATGTTATAATAAATGATATCATATGTGTGATTATACAGTGGAAAAGGATAATAAAAACAGTATAGCAAATTAAGGATGGAGTGGGAAGAAGGAAATTTAAACACTATGGACACCATACACATATACACAAAGAAGATTATTTTCATTAACTCAACTACATATCAACGACATATGTCTGTTAAATCCAGTAAATAAGTTGTAAATGTCCTCCACCTCCAGGTCACGGCAATCATAAAGAAGACAGTCCCTTTCTCAGCAGTTCAGACTCAGCATCTAAGAGGAATGACTTCTACGACAGAAACCTGGCTCTGTTTGAGGTTCATTTTACATTTTCCTTTCCTTCTATTTGCAGTATAACCACTATAATCTAAAAACTCAATAATTTTAACACTAATATCAATAACAACACATGAATAGTGGAAAATGCTTTGTGTAGAATTCTGCTACACATCTTAGTATATGTGGTACTGAGGTGTATGTTTCCTTAGGAAGAGCTGGACATCCGGCCGAAGGTCTCGTCTCTACTCAGCCGGCTGGTCAATTACACAAATGTTACTCAGGGAGCCAAAGAACATGAAGAGGCAGAAAGTGCTGATGCATCCAGAAGACAAGTGCCCAAGGTTTTTTTAAAAAAACGAAAATTATATTTTCGCTCCAACCAAAATAAAAAATAAAAAAGTCTGAGAGAGTTTTCTCTTTCCTGCTTTTTTCTAGTCTCCGAATATGGGCACGCTGATGGGAGTGTACCTGCCATGTCTGCAGAACATATTTGGTGTGATTCTTTTTCTGCGTCTCACCTGGATTGTGGGAACAGCAGGTGTCGTCCAGTCCTTCCTCATCGTTCTCATGTGTTGTTCATGCGTAAGTTACTGCAGACACACCCTCAAAAGTACACTATCAGGCTGTGCCTGTGTATCTATCCTGTAAAAAAAATAGCATGCATTGCATTTAAGCGGTTCAACACTGGCAATGGACAATTGTGAAAAACAAGACACAGACAGTAAATAATATGCTTAAAAGTATGTCAGTATGTCCAATAATATGTCTTCTGAAACTAAAAATAAAATTATATGCTGTGCTTACATTACAGGAAGGGACTGAGGAAATAAATTAATACAATTCTTGGTATTTCTCTTTGTACCTTGATTTCTAAGAAAGATAACTTTTAAAATGTACCACTCGAACCTTTAACCACTGCATCCTGAAAGAGTGGTTTGTAATACAGTATAAGATCATGTAAGACCTGCAAGATCATGTCTAAAGACCTTGTAATACTCTTAATAGTAATATTACCTTAGTTTGATTCCAAGTAAGATTAAAATTTTATGCAAACACATTTGATTTGAGACAGGATACCAGACGGAGATACAGTAAGAAAGATATAAGATACTATGTCTCAACTTTTGGAGATGTAGCAACAAAATTTAGATATGTAGGCCTACATCTTCAGGACAAAGGTTAACTATGTCAGAATAGGATAAATTAACTATGAGTATATAATATAAAAAGATATATTGAACAAACAGAACATTCATAAAAAATATATATATTTGAATAAATTCACATGAAAGATTTCGCATAGACTAGTCTGGTTGTGCATGAATACTTTGGTGACTTCTGCTGCATCACACGTTGAGTGCAGTCCTTTATCTGTATATATATATATATATATATATATATATATATATATATATATATATATATATATATTTAACAACATCCAACTAAAATGTCTCAAGAAGTCTCAAAAGTTGTTTTTTTAGAAGTATCAAAAGTCTCAAATGTTTTTGTGCTGATCTTTTGAGAACATTATTAAATACCAGTATACTGTTTTCAAAGAACATTCTGTTAATATAACTGGAAGAAAATGTCTTCATAACTTAGATAAGAGAAATAGATAAGAGAATAAGAGAATGTTATCCTAAGTTATGAGAATGTTCCCTGTTAGCTGGGTTTTATTATTATCATTATGATTATTATTATTAATTAGAGGTTTCATGAATCAACCGGATTACATTATTAGATTGAGTTGCTACTTTCAGAAAAATTCCTACCCGTCAAATGCAGCTGTTATTGATGAGTCAGGCAGGCAGTATAGTATGAGCTCTGTAACTCTGCAATCATTGCACAGTGAGTTTGATATACAGAAAGCAGAAAATAGTCATGTAGGTTAATATGCTTAAATGTATGATTTAATCTTATTTTTAACAGACAATGTTAACAGCAATCTCGATGAGTGCCATAGCCACCAATGGTGTAGTTCCAGGTAATTTGTAGTGTTTATACACATTTGTATGATATAATATTTCACAGTAACACACACAAATGTATTTATCTATTTTTTTTTTTTTAAATTGGCAGCTGGTGGGGCCTATTTCATGATATCTCGGTCTCTGGGCCCTGAGTTTGGTGGTGCAGTTGGTCTCTGTTTTTATTTAGGCACAACCTTCGCTGCTGCCATGTACATACTGGGAGCAATTGAAATATTTCTGGTCGGTCTCCTTATATTATGACAACACACACACACATACACACAGAGATCTAAAACCTAAAATGATCCAGCTGTGAAAATATTAATTCATCAACTCTTTTGTCTACAGAAATATCTGATTCCCCAGGCTGCCATATTCCATCCCGCAGATATTCATGCAGGGAGTGGTGCAATGCTGAATAACATGCGAGTGTATGGCACAATATGTTTGAGCCTTATGGCTGTAGTTGTCTTTGTGGGGGTCAAGTATGTCAACAAATTCGCCTCCCTGTTCTTGGCCTGTGTCATAATCTCCATTGTGTCTATCTATGCTGGAGCGATCAAATCCATCTTCCACCCTCCCGAGTTTCCGTAAGTCTTTATGTTGCTAGACAAAACAAAACAAAAAATGTAATATTAAAATGAAAATGTAATTAGATAAAATCTGAAAAGATGAAATGAAAATCTAATCATACATGATTTATATATTTATTTTTAACCATGTGTAGGATCTGTATGTTAGGAAACCGGACATTGGTTCGTGATTTGTTTGATGTTTGTGGGAAGACAGTAGTTGTCGGAAATGAGACGGTTACCAGCAAGCTTTGGAAGAACTTCTGCAGCTCTGAGAATTCCAGCAGTGCTCATTGTGATGAGTACTTCTTTCAGAACAATGTTACAGAGATCCCAGGCATTCCTGGGCTGGCCAGTGGGATCATTAAAGGTAAGGACACACTTGTCTGGTTCACAGCATGTCATCTAGGTAAAAAAATAGAAAGAAAACAGATTTGAAAATTATAACATATTTAAAGATGATGAAAAAGACATTTCTTTTCCAGGCACTTGCTCTTTGACATGCATTATATGTGGCTTTGTGTATCTATTTATTTTATTTTATTTTTATGCATGTATGTGCAGAAAACATGTGGGGGGATTACATGGAGAAAGGGCAGATTCTCGAAAAGGCAAGTCTGTCCTCTGTCGATGTCCATGGCTCCATGGAGACCTTTGGCTTCTATGTGTCGGCTGACATTGCCACTTCCTTCACCCTCTTAGTCGGAATCTTTTTTCCTTCTGCCACAGGTAAAACTCATATGTTCTCTTTGGTTAAAAATGTATTTATCATTTATTACACCCTCGAATACTGTTTAAAGCAACACCAAGTAAACTGTGGTCGCCCTAAAGGTTGGAAGCGGAATCGTCCATTTCTGCTGTCGTAAATAATTTAGCCTACCACAGCGTAGCTACTGTCACATGTGCACACGCTCTCTGTTTATCCAACACTGGCTTTGGAATCATAATGACAATTCAAAAGCTACCTGGCTATCTTAGATGTAGTTATAGTCTACTGTCGAGTACACCCCACCTATCGGTAATTGTAACACTTGCTGTAAAGCAAGTCAAATTTGTAGTTTTCTTATGTCTCATCTGGCAATCTTACATAGCGTGGATATATCAGATAAAGGACCGCAAAGCGGTGGCATAAGTGCATTTCATCATGTCACGACTTTATGAACAAGTAAAACGATTTTGAAAACATTATTTAAGGTAAAAAATCTTACTTAGTGTTCCTTTAATTCTGATTGATCAATCGAGGAATCAAGTTGTGTAATATTATTAGTATTTACTAGGAGGCAGAGTTGCCAATCCAAGGTATTGTAAGCAACTTTGGGATTGTTTTTCAATAACTTGTTTATAGATTTGGTCAGTGGCTAGTTATAGCCTATTTCTTTTTTGGGCTTATTTCCAGAATACAATCCAACTAAATTTCCACCCAGTCCCCTTAAAAAATTGCAATTATGATGCTAATTTCATTTTTAAATTGGCAATTAAAAAAAATATCTTGTCATAATATTCATTTGAAAATAAAACACTAAGCACTATAAAAGGGAGGAATGGCTAATGAGTGGTCATATGCAGCCATCTACTGGTTAATTTGGTAATTTCATGTCATTTTCATGTTAAAAGTGTTTATTTTCCACCAGGTGACATATTAAACCATGGTGCATTTTCCATGTTATCTCCATGAATGAAAATGAGAAACGTAGATCTTCTTTTAAGTTAATTTTACTGCACAAATGTAGAGGTAAAAATAGTGTTTAAAACATTGTGTTGAGAAAAATATATGAAATATATTTTACCCTTTTCACCCCTGATGCTTTTGCATCTCTGCATTTAAACTGCTTGATTGAATGACAGTGACAGAGAAAAAGAATGTGGATATATTTTGTTCTACTAAATAATGACCCAGCAGCTGGCTGTGACATGCATTTATTAGCATTAGAGTAAAGGCATTATTTGTTTCTGATTAAATCTGAATTATAGATTGATGTGTTATTTTTTAATACACAGAAAACAAAAAAGGGAATGATTTAATATGGGACCGATTAAAAATATTGCAAATCTAGACAGCTATATAAGGGTTGTCTATTTGTTGGTTATTTGAAATTATTTGAGAAAAAACTTAACACTTTATGGTTATGTGTGATAATGTTTCTCTATCTGTCGGTGTCAATGCCATGGCAACTGGACAGCAAGTGGCAACATTTAGCCAATCTGAAAAGGCGCAGTTGATGTAAACAGCATAGTGTCAGTGACAACGCTGTATCCTGTCAATCCACTCTGTTACATGTTATAATGCACTATTTTTTTCTAAGTGAAAGTTTAAAAAGCTTAGCCGAAAATAAGTCCAATCATTATTTAATTCCACCAATTTATTTATTTGGCGAGTACCTGTGTAATAATAAGTTGGATAATAAATAGTCAGCTGACTGCACTATCATTTAAGTATCCAAGTATTATGAGTTAATGAAAAATGACTTTAATTTCACTATTTTTTTGTCAATCTTTGTCTCTGTGACAGGCATTATGGCAGGATCGAACAGATCTGGAGATCTAAGAGACGCACAGAAGTCTATACCAATAGGGACTATTCTGGCCATTACAACTACGTCTCTTGTCTGTATCCTTTATTTCTGTTAGTACTGATATTATGTTTTAAATAACCCATCTAACTAATACTCTTTGCAACTGTATGTTTTATTTTTCTTTTCAAACAAACTGTTATACAAAGTGTGAGCGGTCCTATTTTGCATTAAAAGTTACATAGAATTCCATGACTCATTTGATAGATTTCAGCTCCGTGGTTCTATTTGGGGCCTGTATTGAAGGTGCGGTGCTGAGAGATAAGTAAGTTATCTATCTAGAGAGAGCAAATAGAAACTTGAAGATGGAAACAAGCATGTTGTGTCTTACGTGTTCTTGCGTATGTCTTTTAGATTTGGAGATGCAGTCAGAAAAAACTTGGTGGTTGGCACACTGTCTTGGCCTTCTCCTTGGGTCATTGTGATTGGCTCATTCTTCTCCACAGTGGGTGCAGGTCTTCAGTCTCTGACAGGAGCTCCTCGCCTCCTGCAAGCCATTGCTAAAGATAACATCATCCCTTTCCTTAGAGTGAGAGATCTTCTGATTTATGATCACAAAATACCTAAATAACACACTTTTTCATCATGTTGTTACTCATTACAATAACAAGTACAGTACATAGAGTAAAATAGCAGCATTTTTATGTGGTTCAAAAAACATTGTAGATATACTGAGTTTTAAAACTTAAAACAAGACTGATAAAGTTGAATTCCAGTGAGATGTAAATGTGCGTATTGTGAGTTTCTGGATTATAGTTACTTCCTTTTTTGTGCCAAACCACAAATGCCATAAAAGCAAACATTTGCATATCATATGCAAAATGTTGTTCCCAAAATGTAAATATTGATGCTAATAGTTGAATATTACTTTCCATCCCTGTGTGTTCATGTTTTTGCACTTGCAAAGGTCTTTGGACATGGAAAAGCTAACGGGGAGCCCACGTGGGCTCTGCTGCTGACGGGACTCATAGCAGAGCTCGGCATCCTCATTGCATCACTGGATATGGTCGCTCCTATTCTTTCCATGTGAGGACACACCACAAATATGCACATAGAGATTCAATTCACACAAAATAAATGATTTAAACTGCGTTTTAAGATGTCCTTTTTATATTGAACACCAAATGTTAATGGGTTTTTATTTATTTGTTATCGTTGTTATCGTATCGTTGTCATTTTTGACAGCATATTTTGAAATATATATTGAATTCTTTTGCAAATAGATCTCATTGGTAAAATGAAAATATCAATTTACAGTTGCTTATTAAGTTGTCTTTTTATTTATATAGCACTTTATATAATACAGATTGTTTCAAAGCAACTTCACAGCTATAAACAGAAAATGAATAATTAGTGATGCAAAGTTGATCAAACATGAGACTAATTCAAAGGATGCTGTAACGATGCTCTACAGAACACAATAGTGTCATTATTCTGCTTGTGTCAGTTGAGTTTAATAGCTGTGTAAAGTTTAATTCAGCTATAATCAGTTCTATGAAAGTCAAAATTGTGTCGTTGTTCAGCTTGAGTCAGCTGTGTTTAATCAATAGGTTATATGCACGCATAACTTCTGCCTTTGACGCAAGGCTGCTCTTCAGTTTCTGGTTGGGGAGATTTAAAGTGGAGGAGAACGAGATTATGGCAGTCATCAAAATTCGCTGTCCTCTCGTCTTAGAAACGAAACTTTCATACGTATATAGTTATGTTTATTTAATATAATAAAGCATATAAGCGTAAAGAAAATGAATAGTGGCTATTTTGTCTGTTTTTGTGACTAATGTTCCTTTAGTATAGCCAAAGAGTACAGAAGCCAATATAAATTCTGGGTATAGCAGCACTCTATGATTGGTGGAAGTAATCCAGCATCCTTAGACCTTCACTGGAAATACGTCATGCACCGCCATGCATAGAGCCTATTCTGTTCAACAATGGTGTTGATGTTGCAACTTTCAAATGGGTAAATTTAAAACAAAGTTGAATCAGAAGAGTTGTGTCACCATCCATCTCAAATCAGTTAAAGTTTTGTTCTTAACCGATACTGTCAGTGAAGTCAAATCGATGATTGTATGAATATTAAGTGTCTTTTAAAGCAACGTATAGGCGCAGCACAGATGCTACATCATCTTCTCAGAAATAAAAACGTTTTATTTATTTACCTGTTTAAATTAATACCATACATATTTTACCTGGATTGCCATTACATGTATTACATGTTACTTATTCTAATATGTATAAATGCTTGTTCCCTTGACAGGTTTTTCCTGATGTGTTATCTTTTTGTAAACTTGGCATGTGCAGTACAAACACTTTTAAGAACACCAAACTGGAGACCACGGTTTAGATACTACCACTGGTATGTTTGCATTTCGATTGTGTGTTCATTAATTTATGTGATGATCATATTTGTGCATGTTCTGAGAACTTCTCTTGCAGTGACATTTAAATTCTGTTTAAACTATGATCACAAAACTCACTGGAACTCAACCCTAGATATCTGTTATTCAGTTCCTGCAATTATTTAAAGATAACCTTTAATAACAACAGGTCACGCTTTTGAAGAGTAAAGTAAAGTAATAGGACTTTTTTATGTTGTGCTCTCTCTTTCAGGGCTCTGTCTTTTCTGGGCATGAGTATGTGTTTAGCCCTTATGTTTATCTCCTCTTGGTACTATGCCATTGTAGCAATGGGTATTGCTGGTATGATCTACAAATACATTGAGTATCAGGGGTAAGTGATTCCTAGTTACATACATTAACCTTACATCTGAAATTTAAACTGAAATCACAAATTATCCAACTTTACTTTACAAATCTCAGTCTTATATATTTTTCCTCTCTTTTAGAGCAGAGAAGGAATGGGGGGATGGGATCCGTGGGTTGTCTCTTAGTGCCGCCCGTTACTCACTTCTTCGCCTGGAAGCTGGACCTCCCCACACCAAAAACTGGAGGTTGTGAAGCTAATGTAAAATATTATCAGCTGATATTTTCCAAAAACGTTTCGGTTACGTATGTAACCCTCTTGCATGTAACGTCTTGGTTACGTATGTAACCCTCTTGAGACGTGTTGTCGGGGAGTTCCCTGATGAATTGGGATCACGCTAGGGAGCCAACTGCCTTCGAGAGAATTAAAAATGAGAATTAAAAGGAATAAATATTGGCATGCAAGATTTGCATTCTGCGAGGCCCCTACTAGCGCAGAAATAAAAAGCGGAAGTAATCGATGGATGACGCTTTTCGCTGAAGAGCCGAACAGAGTCCAGTCCTCCGTGAAGGTACAGCAACGTGGCGAAGGGACAACACGTATAGGGAATGAGGGTTACATACGTAACCGAGACACTCCAACGTGTCGTCGGGGAGTTCCCTGACGAATTGGGATCCCTAACAAAACGCCATGGTGCTGGCCCTTTCCAGCACCCAGCTAAGCTACCCAAAAGCAGTTTCACAAATTGCAGGAGCTAGCTAGGGAGTCACACCACTGTTCTGCAAGACCCATTCAGTGGACATTGGATAACACTGGGAAAGCGTGCCCTAACCGGTCACAGGGAAGGGAACGCTGCGAAAGCCAGCTGTCTGATGAAGGCCTGGAATACACATATGTACTAGCCCAGGGAGGTAGTGAAACATATGGCAGTCCCTGAGGTAGTCCCAATCCAAGGGGAGTGGGAGGATACTCAACAGGGACGACAGGATGAGTCTGTCAGGGGGAAGACACGGCTGAACTGCATGTGGCATTATGGGTCACCAAAGAGACCACTGGACAAAACACCCAGTCTACACAACAACTCCGTTAGAGGTAGTAGACCGGGAGCCAGCAGTCCGCCACGCCTGACACCGAAGGGGTGATGGAGGAACTCACAAGGCTAACCGACGTAGGGCGCCAACGGAGCAAAAAGACGCACCCCAATTCGGGTGACAAAAGGGGTGCGTCACCCGAACGTGTGGTGACTTTCGTCGCCCTGAAAGTGAAGTCCGTCGCCGCATGCAGCTCCTGCAGCAGGGCTGGGTCAGGACCACCCGCCTGCAAGTCATGGAGAACCTTCGCTTGATGTACTTGCAAAAGCGCCACGGCATGCAGGGTGGAGGCGGCGTCTCCATATGCCATGTAGGCCTCCCTGGTTAACCCAGATGAGAACCTGCAGGCACGGGAGGGGAGCGAAGGGGCACCCCGCCAAATAGAAGCGGCCCTCGCACACAGGTGCATCGCGATAGACCGCTCCACCGGGGGGATTCTCTCGCACCCGTGCGCCACCCCGCTGTCCAAGGTGTGAGGAAGGAGGAGCGAGGTTGTCTCCGCCTGTATGCCAGAGGTGCCGACCAAGACTTCCTCAACTCCTCATGCACTTCGGGTAAGAAAGGGACACCAATCATCTAACCGCAAAGGTTTGGGACCCAGTGAAGTTTCCACAAGAGCCCGACATTCGCGGCCACCCATTCGAGCATAGCGGCCATTTCCGGGTCCGGCTCAGCTGAGGCAGCCCCGCTGAGTCATCACCAGATGACCACTCTTCCTCCGATGCCGCGATCGACATCTGATCCTCAGGTGGCGCCCTGAAGGAGACAACCCGGAACTGCCCGGGGGGGGCTCCGGCCACTCCACCAGAAGCGCAGATGGCAACACGCTACTAGAGGCATGAGGCGCCCGACGGTATCTTTCACCAGTCGGGTCCCTAGTGTGATCCCAATTCACGTTGGATTTCCCAGGACGAAAGGGAACGTAAATTATTCCTGTGATTGCAAAGCTGAATTGCCATCAGCCGTCACTCCCGTCTTCAGTCTAATATGCTTATTTGGTGTTAAAGAAACTTTTTTTTCTTATTTATTTTGAAAAAGGTTGTCCTTAATATTTTTGTTGCAAACATGATGCACTTTTTCAGCATTCTTTGATGAATAGAATGTTCAAACGAAAAACAGCCTTTATATTAATTAGAAATATATATTACAATATAAACAGCTACTTTTTAATGTATTGCTTTTTATATAAATAATTACACTGCAATCACATTAAAATAAAATATTTTTAATAGGCCACAGCTGCTGGTTCTACTGAAGTTGGATGAGGATCTACATGTAAAGTATCCCAGAATGCTTACCTTTGCCTCACAGCTGAAGGCAGGGAAAGGCCTAACCATCGTAGGTTCTGTGATACAGGGAAACTTCCTGGAATGCTATGGGGAAACACAAGCATCAGAACAGGTTTTTACATGCACTTTTATCATCACCTTGTGCACTGTGCTCTTAAATTACAGATGCAAATACTCTAGTGGCCAAAAGTGATGTCCAGCTTAGGAAAATTGACATTTTATGGATATTGATTTTGTAGTTGGTTTCCATGGTTGTGCTGTGTTTGTACTCATCACCAGGCAATAAAGAACATGATGGAGATTGAACGGGTGAAGGGCTTCTGTCAGGTGGTGGTAGCTTCCAAAGTGAGAGAGGGGCTCGCACATTTGATCCAGTCCTGCGGTCTGGGAGGCATGAAGCACAACACAGTTGTTATGGGATGGCCATATGGCTGGAGACAAAGTGAAGACCCACGGGCTTGGAAAACCTTTATTAGTAAGAAAAAGATTTATATGAATGATGTGCACTTATAATTGTCAGCACTGAAACACAACAGGCTGATTTTAATCTACTCCCCTTTCATATTCTCTCACCTGTAGATATAGTCCGCTGTACTACAGCTGCCCACTTGGCTCTGATGGTCCCAAAAAATGTGTCATTTTATCCCAGCAACCATGAGCGCTTTACTGATGGATATATTGACGTCTGGTGGATTGTCCATGATGGTGGAATGCTTATGCTCCTGCCATTCCTTCTCAAACAACATAAGGTGAACAATAGCAATTTAAAATAATCTATTAACATTCAAATGTAACATAAAATTGCTCACAGTATTTTAAAAAAATACTGTTGACAAGAGTAATAATTAGATTGTTATAAGAATTTTATCTGTACCAACATTAAAAATATAACAAAGAAAATATCTCAAACAGGGGTACGTCTGGTACTCACACAAAAAAAGGGTGCTCCAGAGGGGGAACAAAATATAAAAAGTGCGATGTTGATCGATCCACTTGTAGAACAAGGAAAGTTAGAATATAGTTAGAAAGGTAAAATGCCTTTGTTGTAAGACAGGGCTACATCTTAAAGGGATCATATAATGCCATTTTCATACAAGTTAATTTGATTCTTTAGAGTCTAAATGATAAGTTTGTAATATACTTTCTCATTAGTGTTGTGTATTGAATTGAAAACACTCATTTTACCTGGTCAAAAACAGCTCTTTATTCAGCACACCGTTTCAGTGTGTATGCCTTTAAATGATAATGAGCTTCGTTCACTCCGCCCCTCTGTTCTGTGGGCATTTTGACACGATGCACGTAGAGCGTTGCCTTGACAGCAGTTGAGGGTATATTTTGGAGAAAGAATGGCAGCGGGAGTCTCTGAGGACACATCTTTGCAATCATATCAGTTTGAACCTGAGTTGGACCCAGAACAAGATGACTGTTGCAAAGAAGTTCAACAATTAACGCTCGAACAGGACGTTTCTGAATGGTTGGTTAACGTAATGTCACTTTGATCTATCTTTGTGTACTGGCAGAGTAGAGTAAAATACGAACGCTATGTGTTTAATGATGTATACATACTCAGTTTGTAATAACACAATAATCATAACGCATTGTTCATTATAAACGTGGGATTATGAATTATGTTGAGAACTTCGTACATAGAAAACATGTCGTAATGTACCCTGAGTGTTAACCTTAGCATGCGTGAAGCGTGTAAGCGATTTGGAAAGATTAATATAACTTAAAGGTTAATAAAACTTTACACTCACTTCTTCTGGAGGTGCAGCAGGGACATGAATAGTTGGTACTGATTCTTTTTTCAGGAGCAGCTTCTTAGCAAAACCAGCTTTATACTGACCCTCGTTTATAAAGCAGTCAGAGGAAATATTCACGAATCGCGCAAATATGAAAGCATTGAAGTTGCTCATGGGGAATATTGCCTTCGAAAACAAAACTCAGCCTTTGTGTCTTCAATGGTTCGGATTTAGGAACATCAAAGTGACTGTGTTCGTCATTACATCCAAATTACAGATGCAACAGAACACCACAATCACTTAGAAGCCATTCTGCTCCAGCGTATGAACAATGACGGACTATGATGACATCTCGGTCAGGGCGGGGCTGTTGAAACGCTGCTGCATGAATAAACAATCATGGGAGGGGCGTCCGAACAGCTCGATTTGAGGCAGGAGAAAACATACGAAGAGATTAAAACAAAAAAACTGGATAGATTTCTATCATTATATGATGGTTGCGGACAGGCACTGTCAACACACATTTCAGTACAAACAACTTGAAAAAGTGCATGTACCATTATATGACCCCTTTAAAAAAAAAAAAAAAAAACACTAACGCGTACAGTATTGGCCCAAACAGGCCTTCATTAGGCTTTTCTTGTTCTATAATAGGATCCGCCCATCATTTTTGATATAAAAAATACTTAATTATAACCTCCTAATGAACCTGCAATGTATTATGCCTTCTGTAATGTTAGATAGATTTTGGAATGTGAAGTTTACATATTCAACCTTGTATGTTGTACAGGCTCTTGAAAGTATGTAACTTTATAATTGTAATGATAAAGTTATCCCCCCTTTGTATTATTGTTATTGTATATTTGTAAGTACTTTGTGGTTGAGCTATGTTTATTTAAATTTGGTTTTCTTGTACTTAGGTCTGGCGTAAATGTAAGATGCGAATCTTCACTGTGGCTCAAATGGATGATAACAGTATTCAGATGAAGAAGGACTTGGCAACCTTCTTGTACCAGCTAAGATTAGAAGCAGAGGTGGAAGTGGTTGAGATGGTACACAGAATACTTTCTTCACTATTAATACATCACACACATCACAAATATTTATGAAATTTTAATTACATGCTGTCAAATGTTCTTATTTGCAGCACGACAGCGACATATCAGCATATACGTATGAACGGACACTGATGATGGAACAGAGGTCACAAATGCTAAAACAAATGAGGCTCTCCTGTGCAGAGAGAGACAGAGAGGTACTGAAACCTTCACATTCATTATGTTTGCTCTGTACTAATATTGACTTTTAGCAACAGAAGAATAATACAGAAGTCATTAAAGAATATTATGAAATGACAAATGATATCCCACATTTTGTAAAATGCAAAGTCAGGAAGTCAGGAATCTGTGATTTTTTAATTATCTTTAACCTTTATTTAAATGAAAATACTATACAAATAACAAAATGTCACTAACCAGCTTAAGTGCATTTTTGTAAATATAAATACATTTTGATGGCTGCAACACACTCTACAAAATTGTGAGAGACAAAAATAGTATGACCACAGACCACTGCCACCAGCTTCACTACCAGCTATCTTCGGATGAGATTGGGGAAATATTCCTCAAGCAAACCTTCAACAATTAGTATCCTCAATTTCCATAAAAAAAAAACTTTAAAAAGTGTAATTAAAAGGAAAGGTGATGTGACACAGTGGTAAAAGGAAAGGTGATGTGACACAGTGGTAAACATGCCCCTCTCCTAATGTTTTTGGAGTGTGTTGCAGCCGTCGAAATCAAAAATTGTTTATATTTACAAAATACACTTAGGTTGGTCAGTGAAAACTTTGAAAATCTTAAATAAAGGTTAAAGGGAATTAACAAATCACAGATTCTTGATTTTCTTGCATTTTACAAAATGTCCCAACTTTTTGGGGTTGTGTAAAAATAAAAATACATTTTTAAAAAATTAACTATTAATTTTATTATTAACTATAAAACTATTAACTTTTAACTAATATTATTAACTATTAACTATTAATTAATTATTAAGTTATCCTGAAGTAAAGTTTTTTATTGTAACACTATTTTTGAGATCCATATTGTTTTGTGGACACAATGCATATTTAATACAGTATAAAATTACAAATTTGTGGACAAAAGGCATTTTGTGACATATTGGGTGTATTTTGTTTTCTGCTATTCACAAAATTCAAAGTGCATTCACCATTTTGTCCATGGAAATCAGTTTGTTATTTAGAATTTTGTTTACCAAATGTGATGACTACATTTCGGTTGAAAAAAACAACAGCAATAATTGGCTTTTGTGTTTGTGTACATAATGCACTGAAGTGTAACCAAATTTCATGAAATGCAGCATTTCGTGTCACAAACATAGACTGTAAAAAATATGGACAAAGCGTCTGTTAAGTCACCCATAGACTTTATGAAGAACGGGTTTGAGGCTGTTTATGGGGAGTATGGGTGGCGCCATACTGGAAAATCTTGGGAAATACAAAATACAAATGTTCAGAAAGGATACAGAGGTGGTATGATGTGTTGTGTCAGATCATAGCCGAAAAGTCAAATTCCACGCGGCGCAGCCCGTTACCAGCTGTCAAAGTTAACCACCCTTATTTGTCATACATTTTATATCTAAATACGATACTAACGAGTAAGAAAAACTAACGAGTTACAAAAAAAAATTCACCCCCTCACAGTTGTCAGGCACGCAGAACATGCGGATTACAATAAAAGTCCATGGGACCAAACTGTAAAAACATGAATTTATGCTGCGAAAAAAGGACATTTTAACATGGGGTATATGGATATTTGCTCCCTTTTGGGTCCGGCCTCTAGCGGATTTTCAATGTATTGCAGTTTTGCGCACTTCCAGGGGCTTCATTTTTTCAGATTAGAATGTTGCCGCTTGGTCACAAAATAAAGCAGGTCATACTTGGTGACCCATACTAGTACTGACACACTTAATGTCTTGTTGATTGTAAAAGCCAAATATATGCAGTGGCAGCTCTTTAAAATGTGTTCTCTTTACTCTTTAATGTAGGCCCAACTAGTGAAGGATAGACACTCGCTGATCAGAATGGGCAGTTTATACTCTGATGAAGAAGAGGAAACCATTGAAGTATTACCAGAGAAAAACCAGATGACCTGGACTAGTGAAAAAATAGAAGAAGAAAGACGGAACCGAAGCAATGCACCAGAAAACTTCAGAGAACTAATCAGCATTAAACCGTGAGTAGGCAAGCCAGAACAAGAACTGGAATGCACCACTGCACAGTATCTGAAATAAATTTTATAAGTTTGACTTTTTATCTCTGAACAGTAGACCTATTTGTTTTTTAGTCGTAAGCATAAAGAGGATCACTGAAACATGTTCCTTGTTGTTCTTCCTTTTTTTACATGAATAAACTATGCAGGTGTACATGCTTGCTTACTTTTAATGTAGCACTGTCTATTTTCCCCAAAAGCAAAAATTAGAGCCATAGTACTTTTATTTTATTTCACATATTTGCAAGAGATATTGATTTACATTAGTTTAAATCAAAACTATGTGTGTGTGTGTGTGTTTGTTTGTTACAGTGACCAATCAAATGTTCGGCGGATGCACACAGCTGTGAAGTTGAATGAGGTTATTGTTAATAAATCCCATGATGCTAGACTTGTGCTGCTGAACATGCCAGGACCTCCACGTAACACAGAGGGAGATGAAAACTGTATCCTTCACAGAGAATTTTATGCTCTAAGTACAATTTTACAGTTATATATATATATATGTGTATATATATATATATATATAATCGCTTGGACACATTTCTTAATACTTGGGTCACTTTTTATAAATGCACAAAGGTTGTGGTTTGTGTGTGCTTGTGAATATGTCTGTTAGAATAAAATAAAACATAACTGACAGATTCATGAGATGTATAACGCTGTGTGTGGTTTATCACACCAGATGACACACATGATTTGTGTGTCATCTGTTTAGAAGTGGAGGGGCTATACTCACTGTGATACCATGGTGGTTGTGCAGGTCTACAAGGCCAATCTTTTAAAGGATTCTGACCATGCTGGAATCGGGCGGATAGTGTGGACATAGTGGTAGAAGGTGGACATAGTCGCCATTGTGACCCACTCTCCGTCTTCTCTGCCAATACTTTTGCCAGCGGTAATCTAACGTCTCCTTCCTGGAACCATAGAAATGGGTGACCATTAACAAGTATTTCAGTAATGGAGCAATTGGAGAAAGTAATGCTTTTTATCACCATAGAAGTACCTCTTTCTGGGAAAGTGAAGTGAAAGTGGCATGTAAATGCTTTAGACACTATTTAGATGCTTTTCAGTAATCCCTCACTAGGCTTCCAGAAAGCACTTTGTGGTTTTTCTTAGGTACAGCAGCAGTTGAGAAGGGCACAGATCTCTTATGAGGACTCCATTCAATTCCTTAGGATGGGATGCAAGAGGATTTTTTCCAGTGACTTCTGGGAAAGATCAGCTGACAACAGGGGAAATACCTTGTGGTGGCTTGAAGAGACAGCTGGCAGGAGAGAATGGACCCCGATGGGAAAGACTAGGGCAAGCTACCCTAGCTTCAACATTTTCAGCATGTTGGACAGCACACCCTCTACAGCTACTTAAACACATCAGAAGAAAATACCCCTAGAGTTTGCAAGAGTGGTGGTGCAAGAAGTTTAA
The DNA here is from genome assembly GCA_038021265.1 of Cyprinella venusta. Lineage (NCBI taxonomy): Eukaryota > Metazoa > Chordata > Actinopteri > Cypriniformes > Leuciscidae > Cyprinella > Cyprinella venusta. The sequence continues at coordinate 36,158,742 of CM075864.1, forward strand.
TTGGCTGACAATAAGGTAATTGATTCTGCTGATTGCTCTGCTAGACCCAGGTCTTTCCATGCCTATCTGTTCGCCGAGGAGGCTACCTTAAACAGCTGATTGAGCTAACCAATACTGCAGTTAGTGGCGTTCCTGTTACACTAGCTGGATTTCTTCTCCTGTCTCACATACGTATTGTACTCTGAATGGACACCGGATTAAATTCTTGACACACATTCTCTTGCAAATGCAATATTATTCCCATGAAGTTGCATTCTCTGTGAGGCTTCCAGATGAGGTCCAGCGGTAACAAAGCAACAAAGCCAGGCAAAAAGGGTGGAATTAGAGCCAGACTCAATAAGGAAAAATAAATTTTGCACTCCCTTTTTCCCTGCGTCCCTTCTATTTACCAAGATAATTTCCACAACTGTTTTTATTTGTCTACATTCTAGTCTAAATTCTACAGTTTACAGTCATCCCAGAGCTACAGAGTCCTTAGCCATTGACTGTTTTAGACAAACGCTAGATAAACTTGTATAAAACGTATATCCCCAGATGCCCCTAAATTCATTCTAGGTGATTTTAATCACTGCTCAGTGGGCAGATCTCTTAAAGGTTTTTATCAACATATCAACTGTCCAGGTAAGGCACTGGATAAATGCTATGGATCAGTGTCAGAAGCATAAAGCCAACCCCCTGCCCCCTCTTGGTTCTGCTGACCACCTTGGCATTTTACTAGCCCCAGCATACCTACCAGTTGTGAAGAGGTCAGAGAAAATAACGAGGGACATTAAGCAGTGGACTGCAGACAGCATCTAGGAGCTGCAAGGATGATTTGAGACCACCAACTAGTCCATACTGACATCCTCTTCTAAACTTAAAGGAGCAAGTGGCTTTTCGTGACTTAAAGGAGCAAGTGGATACAGTATAATCTTATGTCTCTTTCTGTGTGGACAGGAATATACCTACTAAGTGGGTCACAATATTCTCTAATAACAAACCCTGGGTGACCAAGGACCTAAAGGAGATTTTGAATAAAAAAATCCTTCTTAACTTTACCAGTCTAAAAGAGGAATTCAAGTGTATGAAAGTAAGATTACAAATGATGTTGAAGGAATCCAGAGATAGGGTAGTAAGCAGCAATGCACCAACATTGAGATCTGGCACAAGTGGGGTCCAGCGAAAGCAATAGAAGGGGCAATGGCATCCTTAAAACATGCAGACATTGTGGGACATGTCCGATAAGGAAGGGGAAGCTTTGGGTTTGTAACAGCTTAACCAGCTGGATTAAGTCCACAGCCCTGGAGTGAAGGAAAATTGTGGTGAAGGAAGTACGCCATCAGGAAGAGGCTGTACGGTGGGCCAACTCAGTCTCTCTTGGAAAGCAGGGGCGGTGGAGAAAGTGGGAAAGTGTCAAGAAGAGGAATTTTACCTGGAAGAATCTGTAGGTGATGGAAGCAGGTTGGTTGAGTTTTACGATCATCATCATGATCAATCATTCATGATCCAGAGTTTGCCCTCTGTTCCTTGCCAGCTTCCCTAAAACATATACTTATAGCCTGTAAGGCGAGTCTCACTCACGGACGATACACCTGGCAACACAACCAAGTCCTTAAGAGCCTCGCCTCCATCTAGGAAACTAAAACTGCTGAAAATCCCCTTCCACCATAAAACCTGCACAGGCGATTGCTTTTGTCAGAGAGGGGGTCAAGACAACCAAAAGTGTCTCCCCACCATCAGAACAAAGCCAGCAACTGACTGAGTAGACACCAAATGCAAGTTGACATTGGCCAACAGCTGGTATTTCCTTTAGAGATTGCTGATCCCTCCTTAAAAGCTAATTTGGTAGGTTTACATTGTCGAACTTTGCCCTGGGAGGATGGGGTGAATGAGTCATTTGAACAAAGACATTTGCACAATGCAGAGCTAGCAGCTGAGGCACCGTATGGCAGCTGGAGCACCAAAGTGTACCCCGTGAAAGTGGGGTGTAGAGGCTTTGTGGCAGCATCAACTACCAGACCCCTCAGGGACATAGGGATCAGAGGCCGGAGTTTACACCTCGTCATCAAAGCAATGTAAGAGTTAGCAGAAAGAAGTAGCCAGTGGCTATGGATGAAAAAGCAAGATCCTAGCTGGGCCCCACAATAATTTAGTGGAAAGGAAGGAAACAGAGGGGGCAGGGGGGTGATTCTGAAATGCCAGAACAACGCCTATGAAGGCGTTGTGGGATTATCAATGAAACGATGAAGGAGGGTACCCACTTGAGAGGTCCTCCGTCATCCTTTTCTCACTAACTGGTCTCTGTGGAGCTGCTTCAACCACCAACAGCAGTTTCAGGTATATGTTAGCGACAAAGCAATGATAAATTATCCAGAGTTTAGCCCACATACACAGCTGTTGTGCTCACTGTGTAAAGAGTTTTGAAAAAGTGACAAACATATTGAGAAATGTGTCCTAGTGATGGTAAAAAAAAAAAAAAAAAAAAAAAAAAAAAAATCTATAAAGCTTTCTATTGCTGGCGTGTTTAGTTCTGGGAGAATATTGATAAATCGGCCATAACAGATTTCCTCATTTGGGCAAAACTGCCCTATTATCTATTGTATTAATTTATCCATACTTGTCAGGCTGTTTCTTTAACTCGTAGGTTTCAGATATGGAATTTCTTGAGGTGTTGACTGAGGGTCTAGAAAGAGTGTTGCTTGTGAGAGGTGGAGGTCGTGAGGTCATCACCATCTATTCGTGAAAGTCCAAAGATCAATTCATAGACCACTGTTACTTGTGTGTTACTGTAAACTATATTTAATGCCAAGTCAAAAAAGGGGTATATGCATACTGAACATCTTATACCAGCCTAAATATATAATCAATGATAAACTGAAAGGCTCTATTCAATACATTAATTTCATTTTAAATATTTCAATAGCATGTTAGAACCATTTCAGATGTGTATCTTTTCAGCTGAACTCATTCCACAATCATGCCATAACATTTGGAATCACATTGGAATGTAGGCCATGTTTACTAGACAAAATAACAAGATGATTCCAGCAACAACAATGCTTACGTAAAACATTAATTAGAAAATCTCTTTAAAACAATTGAGCTTTTTCCACCACTACACTACATATCTCTGGTGTGGCAACATGCACTTTCAAGCAAGCTAACAATCAATTAGAAAATTGTGGTTTGGGCATGTAAATACATAAAAATATTTCACAACCGTTAACAGTGACAAATTTAACAATAATAATAAAACAAACTTTACATGTGCTTTTAATATATACAAATACATGCATGACATTTTTTTAATATATAGGACGAAATACATGACTTTCACTGGCCATGTAACAGATCTAGAGCTTTCAAGTACATTCAAGACTGCCATTCTATTGCTGAACTTAAATTTCCATTTGAGCGCTTCTATTTTTCATAATTTATTTTGTCTTTATTATTTATTTGAAGAAACTCCCCATTGTATTGGATGTATTAGCTTTAGAAAACAACCAAAGGAGCTGGAATGGGATATATATTGGATATGAATAGCTCTGTAGATTTTGTAATTTATCATTTATTTTTAAGAGATTGTAAATGAACAGTTTTGTTATTTTCACTGTACTGAATTTTAGTACGCAACTCGCATTGAGGAGGAGACATTTTGGATACTGATACAAAGTCTTTATTCTTTTTTTAGGGCATGATAACTGTACAGACAATATACATTTGTTATACAAATATAAGAAAATATGAAAGACTTGACTAACAACATTTATATCTAAAATATAAAGGCAATGATCTTTTATCGGTTGTATAGTGTTACATCTGTACAGTGTTCCATGTTGAAGAGAAAGACTAAACACTACAATGAAACATGCAGTTGACTTGTGTATAGTATTAAGATAAATATTCTTTAAAAACTATAAAAATATGAAAGTTGCAATAAAATGCACTATGAATTGCAAAATGCTATATGTATTGTATAATCGTATTTTTGCCAGAGAAAAAAGGCAATCTTTAACTGCAAACCTCGTGGTTTAAAAGAAGGTAGCTAAAAGGTGAAAGGTGAGTATTTTTTTCCCTCATTTAATAATTTACATTTAATATAGTATTATCGTATCATATTTTAAAAAGTATTATTCGTTATATGCAGATAAATACAAGCATACTTTATGGGCTCCCTTGTGCTTCCAAAAGATTAGTTTCTAAATTTGAGCAGTTCAACGTGTCAACTTGCTCAGTGGTGTGTGTTAACTTATTGGTCCAAGGTAAGAGAAATGTGTTCAGAAACAAATAATAAAAATAATTATTGTTATACGATTGATAAATAAACAATAATTTCCTATATTTAAAGCTACTACTGCCACAAAAAAGAAACAGAACGAAAGAAACAGATGATGCATAATGCAACAATGCAGATTGTTTGTTACTTCATTTTGTTATCTCGTGAACTGAACACAAAACACTATTTTTATTCATTTACAGAAAAGTCATCTGCACACTATAATGGTTTATTAATATACAAAGCTAAAGTATGGTCTTCTTCAGAAACTGTTACAAAACATTCCAAAACAACACAAGTTTCCAATATTCCAAAGTATGACTTTCAGTCAGAAAACTTACTTCAACTTCTTGTCTTAAGATTTAAAGTGTTGGCAAGGCAATCTCAAGGCAGCGTCTCATACAGCATTTGATTTGTATACTGTCTCTGGAAGATTCATTGTCTTAATATGGATTACAGTAACTGGATCAAAAGTATGATAAACCAGGGGATAGCTCTTACAGGCATCAATGAAGCTTTTCCATTTCTATAACTACGGTCGACCATGACTGGATTAGTAAGTATCAGACGACAGCTGTTGTTTGCTTCCAAAAATGGGATTTCAACTTCGCTGGGTAAAATGTATTGCATATCATCACGTACCTGAACATAGGGAGAGAGAAAAAGATGTGAAAGGTGTTGTTTATTTCGGAAAAAAACATCCTTAAAGTGGATTAAAGGACTAATGATTCATTTTCATTTTTTTTAAAAAAAAGTTGTTTTGAAAATTTCCAAATATATAAAAAGATGCCAATCTACAAAAAAGCGAATTTAAGTTATGAGGAGAGAGACAGGGTTTTGAGCTAGAGGAAGTGATGCGTAGGGCTAATGAAGAAAATGGTTTGCATTGGTTGTGGTCTAAACTAAGTGCAGATAGATTGCATCTCTTCAGACTGAATGTGCAGAACCAGTGTAGTGACATTTGGAGGAAGCTTATCACACCTTATCTAGAAGAGCATGGTATGGTGCGATATGTATATTTTTTGCGTCATGGTATATGGTCTGTTTGGTTTTGAAGCGGTTCACTGATAACCAGGGATAGTGGGTGATACGAGAGACAGATTTGAGATGTAATGCTCTTATTGCAATAACAAGTGTAATTTCACAGAAGGGGTCAGGTGATGGTGGAGAATGAGAAAATATAAAGTTTTATTTGTTTATTTATTTATCTTTTTCGCAGCTGTAATTAGTGTAGGTCTTAAGTTTACAGTGTTTTAGATAAATTATTGGGGGTCATTGTGTGCAAGATAGAGAGACAGTACGAGTTATACTAGGTCTGTAAAGATCATCATCATAGTAGTAGAAGAAAGGAAAGGGGCAGAGGAATAATATAATCTAAGAATGTGTAAAAAAAAAAAAAAAAAAAGCTTAGGCAGTGATTTGGCAGGACTGTCTTTTGAAGTTGCCCAGTGCCAAAAAGAAAGTAGTCAAGAAGAGAATACCTTTAAAGAATTAAAAAAGCTTTTTGTGTGGACTTTGACCAAAGATAAAATAATCAGTAGTCAGGAAGGCCTGTTACATCAGAACAGTCAATCCTGTAGCACTATAGAATTCCGCCACAAGTGTAAATGAAAAGCTACAGGTGTCGGATGGGTGCTTAGGATCGCGCCAAGAAGAAGCACTCTGAGGACACAGTAGCATCACAACAGAACGTTCAACCCAGGGGGACCCCAGTGTGCAGCGGCCTCGTCGAGGGAAGGAAGGGTGGAGGAGATCAACGAGGGATCGCTGGAAGACATGGGGTCTTTCGAGGATATTGAGATCTACTGATGCACATCCGGGAAAAAAGGTATTGGAGTGGACGCCGGCAGGAATCAGCGGCCACACCCAAAAACCAATCGTCCCGGGAAAGCATGACTATCATCTCAGGATCTGACCCGACAAATACCATGTGCACACCCGAAAGTGGCAGCACTGTCTTATCTTCACTTCCTGAAGATTCTAGCCCACCCTGTGATGCTGTGATGGACAACAGATCCAATTCTGGAGCGTCAAGGGAAACCCGCGGGATATCCAAAAATAGACCCAGGGAATCCCCTAAGCACTCGCAGGTTGCATCACTGAAGAGGGGGGAGTGGTCCACTGACTAACAGTCAGCGGTTTTGTTCCACTCACAACCAAGGGTCACTCTGGCCACCAGCCGAAGTAGCACCTCACATGGAGAGGGTTAGATCGGGGTGTGGATGAGGGGATTCTCTGTCTAACAAGATCATTGAGTCTCTACCGTAATGACACGATAGTCACGTCTTCAAACGCTGCTCTAGCGTGATAAAGCCCAAGCACCCAGAGCAGAGAATGTGCCCATCAAAATAAGAAATGAGTTGACCGCAACCAGAAATGCACGGGCGAGCCATCTTTAAAAAGACGTGCCACGTGCAAGCTCTTTGGTGAGAGGAGAAAAAAACTCTGCGATGTTGAAGCGAGCAGGGAGAAACACTGGCAGATCACTGCACAGATCAGCAGGCAATGTCATCTCGGTGCAGATCGCAGTCACACCAACACCAGAGAGAGTGGCTCGTCTCGTAGAGTGAAGTCAGAAATGGCTGTGGAATGAAGAGATACTCTTGGCTCCGAAGCGAAAACATGTCTTATTTCAGCCGGCGTCCACCTTTTATACACACGAAGTAAGGCGGAGATACGCTAGGCCAATTCCACAGACCCATGGCATTTCTTTGCCATTGGCTCATTTTATATTGATCGAAGCTGATAGGCTTTCTAAGTGAAGCCTTGTTTGTCGTCATCCGACGCAACTCGGAGTGAAAACGAAAGGGAACTATGGAATCACAAACAAAAACAAACCCCAACACATCAAGACCTTTTGGAAGTGGAACCTTTATTTTTAAGAGTTAAGTTTGTTTACTATGTGTGCACTACAGAATATATTTGTACTAACCATAAAGATGACCTGATTGATAGCAACTTTTACTGACCCAATTGAAATGGGAACTGAACACAAGAAATTACTTTCTGACCTTCTCAACCTTTTGGAACACTCTAAGGAAGTTCAGTCTTAGCACTCCTGCCAGCTCTTCCTCACTCCAGTTCCTTGATATCAGCTCTTCAATTAGTGATGGATATTTGGAGACATCCTCAAGTCCTTGAGGGAATCTGTGAAAACACAGACACACTTTAGTTAAGGGGCATAAGCCACATGGAATCTATATGCTTTACTTTGTGATTCTTAGGTATATGTGTGGAAATCATTGGGATGAATTTAAATATTGTAAAATGTGTTTAATGGTGCTGAGAGTACTACAGTCTTATTGATAGACGAAAACATTATCGAATCAGTCAAATATCTATAAATGGGCATGCAAGGGGTGTAGCATGCCCATTTTGTAAATGTAAAACAGTTTGGCAGAAATCTACAGTATGATGTTTTCTGCAGAATACTGCAAGCATGGACTCCGTAGAGGCACGTTAGCAAAGAAGTCTCCATTTAATGTGTTTTGTGTAATGTAATTATAGATGTAGATTAAATTTTTACTTGCCCTTGAGCTCCATCAAAGTCTGCTCCAATCCCAATGCTTTCAGTGCCAATCACATGTTTTATATGATCAAAGTGATCTAAAAAAAAAAAGTTTCTAATTAAAACAAAATTTAAAAATGTACTTTTTTATTATTATTATGTCTGTTGTCTTACCAGCCACAACAGATACGTTTGTGGTATTTGAACATGCTACAAAACTTCTGTAGAAATTCACCATGATAAGCCCACCATTCTCTTTCTAGAAAGAAAGCAAAGTTTGTCCTTTTCATAATATCCAACATGTTATGGAGGTAAAAGTAGAAAAGAGCATTTTAGAGATTTGGAAACTGGTAATTTGTTTTGTTTTGTTTTTTTTTACTATGTCTAAAGCCCTATTTGGACAGGACTAGTTTTCTAAATGAGTTACAATTCTTATCACCCGATGTCGAATTCACATACCAATTCAGCGGAACTAACATCTTTGTATTTCTAGATGTGTTTTCTAGATGTGGGCATTACATAAGTTCTTCTGCTGTGCAAAACCCTATATAAATAAACTTCACACAAGTATAGAAGTGGCTGTTTATAAAAAACAAACACAAGGGAGCAGGGAAAACTCGATTGATCTTATTTTGTTGGAATATATAGAAATTGAAGCATACGGAAGACTGGCGTGCAAACAGTTTCTCAGGTAGGTAAATAAACAAAACAAGGAGAATCCCTGGGATAGCACAAAATCAGCAATCACAGATATTCGCATTTGGACAGGAACACAGACATTGCCGTTTCAGAGGGTATTAATTACAAAGTATGGCTGTCAAACACAAAATTATATAACGTCCTCCAGGAAATCTAGTCCTGTCCACATAGGGCTTAAAGGAGTAGTTCACATTAAAGTGAAAATTTACTCACCCTCAAGCCATCCACATGACTTTCTTCTTTCAGACGAATACAATCAAAGTTATTTAAAAAATATCCTGGCTCTTTCAAGCTTGATAATGGCAGTCAACTGCTTGAAGCTCAAAAAAGTGAATCCATGCATCATAAACAAACTCCAGATGGTTACCTGGGGGTTAATAAAGTTCTGTTATGATGGATGGATTCACTTTTTTGAGCATCAAACTGTTTGTTGCAATTCACTGCCATTGTCAAGCTTGGAATTCGAGCCAGGATATTTTAAATATACGATTGTATTTGTCTGAAAGAAGGAAGTCATTTACACCTAGGATGGCTTGAGGGTGAGTAAATCATGGGGTAATTTTAAAGAGAACTACTCCTTTAATATAGCAAACCAAACAACAATCTCACCAGACGCAGTAGCAGGTCGTCGGGTACATTGCGAGTATTGTTACAGATAGCATAGGCTGACGAGTGGCTGAAAATAACTGGAGCGGTGGAATGGATTAGCACTGCTCTGGCTGTCTCCCAGGAGCTATGGGACAGATCAATCAGCATTCCCAACCTGTTCATCTCATTCACCACTGCCTGGGGTAAGCAGGTAAAGATCGACATTAGGAAATTGTTAAATTTGTTTGTTACTAATGCAAAGCAGTTAGTTCTGATCTATTATGTTCAATCCAAGTCAGGGCAGTTAGTGTAAATTTGTATGATGTACATCAAACTTTATCAGTGCCAAAGTGAATTCCACTGGAAAATATGAACTGATAATTGTTGTTACACTTCAAGAACAAGTATAGGTCTCAAAATTATGAAAGCAATAGATTCAGATTTTGAAGAGCATGCTGTCTTTCTAATGTACTTAATTCATATGAACATAATAGGTGAATTGTCCATAACAACATAATGATGTTTAGTCTTTCATATCTACTCGGTAAAAAAAAGCAATTTTAGTACACATATGCTCACAATATTTTTTTAAGAACAATGAACTAGTGTACAAACAGGATATAAAAAATATGATCATGAATATTTTCTCAAAGATCTAAGGCATTGCTTATCAAAAAAGAAAAGAAAAAAGTTTTTGACCTTTTACTATTTTTTCGTCTCTAAAGGACACAAGAAAGGGATTGGGAAATCAAAATATTCCCCATTAAATACAGCTGTAACCTTCTATTTTCTATCTAACTTTCAACTATACCAATCTCAAATTAAACTTCATCTTCTAATATCTTCTAATATATTGATATATTGATTCATTGACTCATATTGATTCATATACATCAATAAGAATGTCACAGAATGAACATCAAAAACCTTACCTTTCCAAATTCTGTCAAGCTGTTGCTTTTCCGCTGGTAAAATGGGTAAAAACTAGATGAAGTCTCTGCCCTACAAGTGACATTATAGAAGAAAGTTAAATAACTGAACTATAGAAAATAAAATAATAAAAATAAATATAGCTGTGAGCAGCGATTATGGGCCCAAGTCGGTGGCACTGCAACCCGGTGCCGTCGGCTTTGGCCCTTCATCATATATATACAGGGGCGGACTGGCCATCTGTGTGATCTGGAGAATAACAGAACGGCTGGTATAGGACGGCCGGCGGCCATTTTTAGTCATAAAATTCATTTCCTCGCAATGGCCAAACAGTTTGATATATCAAAAATCCATCCGCAATTTAGCATCCTCAATGTCTTGACTACATGCACACCGAGTTTGGTGGTGATTGAATTAATTTCCTAGGAGGAATACAACAAATTACAAAGCATGCGTTTATCAAACAACCCATAATAGCCGACTTCCTGTTGGACTAGCGTGAAACTTAGAGCACGAAAGTTGTTTGGCCTGATGAGATTTATAAGTATACCGAGTTTCATATTAATTCATGCAACACATGTTTGATATATGCATCAAGTTTTCAGACCCCATTCAAGGCGGCGCTGTTGAGCCCCCCTGCCACGCCCGGGTACCAAGCAAAGGGTGCAATGTTAAGCCCCCCAAAAATGCTAGAGAAATTGTACACAGAAAAGAAAGGGTTAAAAAAAACTGACAAGCCTCCCTCCTCTCGCTCATACACACAGACACTGAGAGACTGGCAAAATTCTGAGATTTTCTCCACATTCAAACCAAAATATCTGAATTCCTGTTGCTCGGAGCTAATGACTGTAAATTAGAAAGTCGTCCGGCTTGAGGAGTACAATATACATACATACCGATTTTTGTAACTGTAGATAAAACTATCAACCCCACTTTCGTCAAAAGGTGGTGCTACTGAGCCTTGCCATGCCCATTTCTGAAACTTTGCATGTCTACTGGTTAATAAATGTGATGTGTCTGATGAGTTTCATGCCATTTCAAGGATGCTAAGAGTTTCAAAAGCATCCAAAAAGAATATTAAAGTTTAATATGTTGCCATAGCAACAGTATTTAAGATAACAATAATCCTTTCAGAGGTCTACATCTGGCATGTGTTTATGTTATACAAAAAGTTTGAAGCAAATCAGGTTGATGATCTAATGAATTCCCTAAGAGAAGCGTTTCAAATTCCTGAGCATGCATTTCCAATCAACCCTAAATAGTGACTTCCTTTTGGGCTGGTGTAAAACTTAGATCACAAAAGTTGTTCGGCTCGATGAGATCTATAAGTGTACCGATTTTCACATTATTACATGCAAGCGTGTTTGATATATGGACAAGTGTTCAAACCGAGCCCCCCAGCCACACCCGAGAACCAGCTTCAGCCCGGCCCTGATGGCCGCGGGTTCTGTCCTGCATGCAAAGTTTCAAGAGTTAGAGCACGTTAAGGGCCCCAAAAGTTCCCAAAAGGTAGTAAATAATAATAATAAAAAGAAGAAGAATCCTAAGGAAAACAATAGGGCCTTCACCTTTTCTAGGCTTGGGCCCTAATAAAATGAAGAAGAAGAAAAATCCTAAGGAAAACAATAGGGCCTTCGCCTTTTCAAGGCTTGGCCCCTAAATAAATAAAATAAAATTCTGGGACAGTATGTCTGGAAGTATGCAGATTGTGTTAGATTTGGGTTCCTCTCTCAATTCAATATTAATAAAGCTGTTTTTATGACTGTACATGTCAATATTATTATTTTTAGCATGTGTTGTACATGTATGGTGAGTATTTACCATGGTGTGTTGCAGGTGTGTGTGAGGGCCATGGATCTTACTCCAAGCTGATAGAACATGCGTAGTGCTGGTAAACTGCTGTCGATGGAGTGGCCTCCCTCCACACTGATGAGACATGCGATTTTTGTACTATTCCTCATTCCTTAAAACATACACACAAAACAATTGAAATACACAAATATTTAAAACCATGTGTAATCCTTTTATTTTTATCTTCTCTCCACATCAATAATAATCTGAGCTTAATGGACAGGAGTTTTCATTGTAAAACAAGGCGAACATCATGGCTGAGTACAGGTTTTCGCCTTATTCACCTGGTGGCCATTTTGAAAACGCAAACGCCGTTGAGGGGTACACAAACCGGAAGTTTGAGGTATGTAAAAGCAAAGAGCATGAGAAGTGATAAGGTCTGACAGGGACTGATCCTGTTACACACTGACAATGATAAGATGCTATGGTAACAATACAAGTTCACATATTTGTATAGATTCATAAAGAAGAACAATAATGATGGTTAAGGATTCGTATAGTTTAATAAAGATAAACAAAAATGATGGTTAAGGATTTGTATAGATTCTAACATAGTACACACAGTCAACCACTCCATATCACAGCTTGCTACCCCTTGCTGCTACAAGCTCGCAGAAACTGAGGTAACTTGGCGTTCATTCTTACGTTCAATGACGTGGATAAAACCGTCGATCCAGTAACTGTATCCCTTAACACAGCCCGGGGGATGTTGCAGTCACTGGCTCATTGCTTCACATTTTGAATCGTTAATTCGGGCAGACAGGAAAGATTGGTGGTCCACACTGGAGTTACCATTGCTGGTGCTGCTGCGTCGGAGTCAAACTTTCGGGTTTGTGTACCCCAACGGCGTTTGCGTTTTTAAAATGGCCGCCAAGTGAATAAGGCGAATAGCTGTTGCTAAACCAAGCACTTGCCATTTAACTCAAGTCATCTGATGCTGTTCAGTCTATAAGAAACTGCCCATTATCATGTTGTTATAGTCTTATGTCGTACTACATTATATTAATCCATATGGCTTGTAAATGCAGTACGAGTTTTGGTGTGTGTGGCCCAAGTATTCCCTATATTGCGGAGAAGAAAAGTCCTCACAAAGATAGTAAAACCTGAAATTGACATTGTGGGGACAAAATTTAATTCCCTCCCCATGAGGAAAACTGTTTACAAATCATACTTTTTTTGTTTTTTGTTCTGAAAAATTTTGTAAGGGTTAGAGAATAGAATGTAAAGTTTGTAGAGTATAAGTATCATGTCTTTGGATAAAACATATCTTCATTAAAACAAAACGCGTGCGTCTCTTGAATTGATGGTTGTTTGAAAGGTGAACCTCAGAGTCAATTTTTGTTACAGTATATTTTGACTATATTCAGACATCCTCAATTTAACCCCATCACGTATAAATATTAAGAATATACATTTTCTGAAACTCTGACACTCCAAGTACAACACATTTCACACAAAACTCTTGCAGACACTTCTATATACCACAGTTCAAAAGTTTACAGTCAGTAGAAATTACTACTTTTATTCAGAAATGATGCATTGAATTGATCAAAAGAGACAGTAAATCTTTTAAAATTGAGTAATTCCTGCTGAAAATTCAGCTTTTCCAACAAAGCAATAAATAACATTTAAAATATATCTAAATAGAAAAAACAAGTGTTTAAACTGTAATAATATTTCCCGATATAACCATTTTTACTGCATTTGATCAAATAAATGCATCCTTTGTGAGCATAAGAGACTTATTAATATATATATATATATATATATATATATATATTAATATATTAACAGTTTAATATTTTACTGACCACAAACCTTTGAACAGTAGTGTAGGCCTATATGAAATGCAGTCCAGATGTTAGTGTTACATATGGCATGCATTGGTCCAATCATGTAGAGTGAGGAAATCCTCAGGAAGGTAGCTGTAATATTGCATAGTATCTCTGCTCATTTCACTTACACTGCAAATATAGGAAAGATTCTTGTAAATTTGAATGTGTCGGCGATAACTAAGCACACATCCTCTCTGGACTTCCATTATCTTTAGTAACAATGAAGGTACTTTTATCTCATTAAGATTTCTATTTTCCTAGTTTCTCTAGAGAGACTATCTATGTGCAAAACAAAGAAACTTAAAGGCATAGTTCACCCAAGTCCAATTCTGAGGGGGAAAAATACTTTATAGCTCACAATTCTGACTTTATAACTCGCAATTGCGTGTAATAGTCAAGCTCCATTTACACTGCCAGCGACTTGTCGCTGTATGTCGCTAATCTCAAGACTTCAGAATTGTGATATAAACTTGCAATTGCATTTGTAGTTTATTTCATATCACACAATTCTGACTTTATAACTCACAACTCGAGTTTATATCACAATACTGGGCCTTAATTTATTTTTTATTCAGTGTCAGAAACAAGCTTCAATGGCAAACCACTGCAAGGAAAAAAAAAAAGGAGTTGACATGGGTGATTAAATGACAAAATTAAATTTTTATCTGGGTGAACTATCCCTTTAAGCAACAAACTACAAGATACATGCCATGACATGATGGTGAAGCCTGTGTTCAATGGCAACAAATACTTGAATAGAATAATGTATTTTTTTATAGATTATTCTGCAATGAATGGAGAAGACATGTCTAAACTAGAAGCAATATCAGTCACGGGAAGACAAGACTGGGTCAAATATTTTTCTACCAGCTGTATCTCCCTCAAAAAGTGTTTTTTTTTTTAGATGACATATCAATCTATAAACGTTAATATTACAGTAAGCATTTCAATTAGAATATTACTTAAATTAACTAAACTGTTAGTTTGAGGGTGGTAGTACCTTCAGCTGTAGTGACCAGTTCCAGCTCTGGGTTTTCAGTACATACACGACGAATTAGATCAATCTGTTCCAATGTCAGTCTGACAGCATCCTTATCCTGAGCCGTGCACAACACGTACGCTGAAAAAACCTGACAAATATCAAGGACTTATTTCTCTGGAACAAAGTTGCAAAAAAAAAAGTAGAGATGCACTGATAACTTTCCAGGCCAATTCCGATTTTTCTGAGTTTGACCTGCCGATACTGATTATAGCTGATTCCATTTAATTTTTTCACACCACTTTACAGCACACACATTTATTTTTCTCTCTTTTCTTAAGTAGAACATTTTGAACACAGTAATCACTATAAAATAGGACTATATAAATTACTCCTGATGTGGGAAATTCACACGCACCTAAAGTGCAGTGTTATAGAAGAGCCATTTCCTTCTTTTCACATCCAATATCCAACAAAAAAAAAAAATTGTTCATTTTAAAAAGAAAAATATATATATATATATATTTTTTTGACATATAATCCAGTTCTTGTTAAAACACATCTGACATGCAAATTCTGTGCATTTTGGACACTTTTGTGTGAAATCATTTATTTTGTCCATAAAAAGTGTGCTTTCACTTTAATTGAGCGTGAGCAGTGCAGCAATAGACTCTGCGCTGAAACCCACGCTTCACCGCTGCTCCTGCTCCTGGTGTGAATGAACTCATTGATTTACATGCACACTGGAAATAATATGCGCCGCTCACGTTTGTGTTGGGAAATCTTTTACTGTCTATGTGTGAAACGGCCATAATTCACAAGGTTTCCTACATATGCGTTCCTTGTGCACGTGTGATGCTGATGTTGCGCGATGTTAATCACGCAGCGCCCGAGTGCATTTGAACGGCATAAAACCGGCGTATATCAGACTGACCGGCCGGTCGCGATCATGGCAGATCACGTGAAAATCGGCCAATTCCGGTCACCAGCCGATCAATCGGTGCATCTCTAAAAAAACACTCACTTGTGGGCCCAAACTGTTCAAGGAATAATTAATTTTAAGAAAGAGTAATATAACAACACTTTTTTGAACAATTGGTGGTTCAGTGAAAATAATAACATAAAGAAATTTCGGAATAATTTAATCTACGCACACCCCTTATGTTAAAAAAAAAAAATCAAAGAAAGATAAATAATATCAGAACTTTTGCTCCTTCATTAAAAATTGCAATATCTGGAAAGCCAATGATAACCAAAGTGGCACATTTCAGACCAGTGTCCGGGCTCCGGCTGGGCCATTCCAAAACAAATAAATCTTCGCTAAAGCCATTCTTTTATTGATTTACATGCATTTCAGAGGAGAGTGGAGTTTTAAGACAACATAATGTTCGTTAGTGTGAGGGGAACTAAATTCTAGGTGTAAGAGTTGTTCAATAACAAATTATATAGTATACAGTTAGTGTGAATTTCTACAAACCTAATAATTATATATTTCTTATGAAACAGTACAATTTAGAAGCTATGTGTGAATTTGGGGGGTTTATGGTAGAACAACTTTGAGCACCCAGCACTCGATCTGCGTCTATAACAAGGCAGTACACACAAATATAGGTTTGTGACTTCGTGAAATTTACAAATTGTAGTAGGTAGCATCTCTAAGTACAGGATAATTAAAGATATAAATTAATGTCGGGATCGGAAATTACCTGCCCTCCAACATGACCAGCAGTGAGGCGCCTGATATCTGTAGCCACATGAGGAATGTTGTGCATATTGATCCGGCTCAGTTTGTTGTTATAAATTATTCTTAGACGTAGTGCAAGGTCATTGTGTCTAAGTAAAGAGAAAGAAGCAGTGTAACTGAAGTGTAATGCAAAAAATGGATTTTTCCACCTATTTTGAATTGTACTCGAATACAAATACTTTTCCCCCCTCAACAAATACAGGCTGCTTTGCATACCCCTTATGTATGTATATGAATGTGTACGTATTTATAGATATACACTTTAAAGTGCACATTAAAAATAGAAGCAAGTAAAAAAGTGAGTCCTACCCGTCAATTAGTGGATATTTTGTCATTATATCCAGTGCTCTAGTGGTTTCGGATATTACTCCATGAAGAAGTGAGAGAAGGCTGCATATGAACCACAGTTTCCATGTGCCTCTGATGCCGGCTTCTTTAAATATTAACATCCTATGGTGCTGATAATAAAAAGCCATAAAGGATTTGCTACATTAAAAATAATTCAGAATTTGCAAGAGAATGACATGCACAGTAACAAGTTTCAAACCTGTTCAAAAGAGCATGCATTTATATAGATATAGATAAAGGGGAGACCTGGACTAGTTGTCACTAGTTCTATATTTCAGCTTGATTATAAAATCTATTTTTAAATCTTTTTTTTTTTCAGGTTGCTCATCCTAATTTCAAAAGTGTCCATTATTTCCATTGTTTTAATTATTCATTTTATTTTTAAAATAGACTTATCGTTATGGAAACACACTGTAACTTTCAGACTCCATGAGATCTATAAAAACAATGATTTAAATAGATAAAAACAATGATTTAAAAAGTGAGAAACAGGGTAAAATATATTGTTAAATTCAATTACGAATTTTCATTATATACATTCACTGATAAAAATGTATGTTGGCCTGAACAACGAGCTTATGTGCTTTTCATGTTTCATAAGCATTGAAACGTTCTGGAACATACAGCTTACAAAAAACTAGATTAGCTACTTTGTCAAAACATTAGCCCCATATAGCCTAATGTAGTGTGATAACATGCCTCGTTACGAGTAGGCTAATGAACTAACGTTATATTATTACCTTCTAAACGGTGAAGATGTTCCACTGGTCTGTAAAAAAGCAGTGAACGCTAAAAGGTGAAACGCCTCATATCTCCCCTACTCCGTTATGTCAAACTGAATTAAACACGCCTGAGTTGAATGTCCATGCGTAAAATACATCATTATAAAGATCACTAACTACTCACCGAGTCAGGAAGCTTGCTTAAATGTACTCATGAACGTGAAAAGATGTTAAATGCTCAGTGGTGTAATCGGTTTTTGTTTTTTTTTTTGTACGGAACTTGCACGTGTTTTTTTTTTTTTGCTATATGCAAGGTTGCCAAGTTTGCGTAACAAAACCCACCCAACCTCAAACCAAACTCCACTATCACGTTCCGGGGGTACCCCGGTAAACATTTAGTAAACATTTTTGTGCTTTTGGCCAATATGTAGCCTCTTTTAGCCTTATTTTCCAAAACAAATTAATTAAATATAGACTACAGGCAATGTAAAAAAGTATATACAAAAAAAAAATCATTAGCCTACTAATCTCAGAAAACAAAGATACACAAACATATCATCAAATGTATGTACAATGTCGTAATAGGATACGAACCATTTAAGAGGAAATCTTCTGATTAACATCTAAAATTTAAACTGTAAATGTAAATTCAGACCTGTGAGTCTGCCAGACAGCCAATTAGTGATTTGGAAACCTGTAAGAAGAAAAGGGGATATTTTAATTTATAGCCTACCAAAAACAATCCTAAAATATTATTTAAGAGTGAATGCAGAGAAAAAGTCTAAGATTCTTTGAAGCAATGATCAAACTCTAAAAAAAGCATAATAAAAAGCAAATGTGCCTATACTGTGTCCATTTACAACCCATTGAGTCAGCAGCAGGAGTTCAATGCATTTTGGCGGTTCACTTTGAGTCTTCAGATAGGGCAATATGAGCAATTACTCTGAGTAGTGTATATGTTTTCAATGTGTAAAAAGCTGTACCATCAAAATAGAAGAGGTGATTTAATTAATTGGAGCTCTGTTTGTGTTTGCCACAGCAGCTGGCTCCAAATTGACTGACAATGATGCCCCCTCCTGTCCATTTCTGGTATGACTGTCACTCATATTTAAAGACATCCTACACGTGGGACATGACGTATTCTGCTCTAGCCAGGAACGCAAGCACTACCTGGGAACACACACAGATACCAGTATCTAAGACCATGTAAAAAGGCTTCCTAGAAAATTGTCCAAATCTGAATAATTTATAGTCACCCATTCAACTTAGTGCTGTATGGGAGATTACATTCACATTCAGTACCCAGGGTAGATGAATAATAAACTCTTCTCTGTCTGAATTGTAGTAATTTTCATACTTCGGAAAATGGTGCCCACAGGGCAGTTTGTATGCTGTGTACATCTTTTCCCAGCAAACAGCACATCTGTCATCATGATATGTCAGCTCTTCCAATGTAGCCATAGAAAACCTGCCAAGAGATATTATGATTTGTCTTTTTTCACTTTAGCAAATTACTAAAACAGAATGCACATACAACAGCTGTTACCTACTTATGTACAAAAATCAACAACCAGCATACAGCATAATAATACATTACAGGTTTCAGAAACTTCCATGTCACTAGCAATATTAACTATTATTCAATCCTTTTAACAGACAACATTCCCACAGTATAACATAGTAATTCTAGCAATGTTTTTAATAATTACATTTTTAAAAATGTGTGTACATTTATAAAACTATACTTTTGAGTTATAATACCGTATAACCAAATTACAAAAAGAGTAAAAAAAATAAAATAATATACTTATAAAAAAAAATTATCTTGCATTGGAGAAAATGGGAACACAAAAATCCTTTTTTCTGTAGTGTCCAGTTCACCACTATAGAAATTTAACCAACTATGTCTCAAGGCTTAAAAGTCCCATGACACCTACCTCATGTTCATAACATCATATGGCAGGTAGCCAATGAGAATTGAGTGATTCATTAGGATTTTTACATTTCAACGAGGTTTTTATTATTATTATTCAACTTTTACAAAAGCTTATAATGACATTTTACAACAAAAGACAAAAGGGGAAAACACATTTCAACGAAGTGCGTTGGACTTTAGCTAAACTGTTGCGGCACATTGCTGGGGTAAAGAAGAGGCCAGCTGAAACAAACAACCAACAAAAAGATGAGGATGAGAAAAAGAAAAGTAAAAGATAGCTATTTTAATACAAAGTGGACAATTAGCGGCAATGGCAAGGTTCATGAGCGGCTGATTTATGACAGCGACTATTGTTTCGTAAAGTTCATGCGATCAGAAAGAAGATGAGGCCCTTTTCTGACTACGTTTGTTGCAAAGTATTAAACTGTGGGTGAGATGGGATGAGATAATGTAACGCTGATGTAAGCTACAGTAACGTTACAATGACAGTTGCACAGATGTGTGTACATGTGCAACTGTGCATGTTGGGAGTTGGGAACCGGTGAGAAAATGTCGGGTAACCGTAACTCTACAAGTAATAATTACAATATTAATTTAGTTCATAGTGGTTCCTGAATGCTGTAACTAAAAGCTGTTAAGACCTATCAACGTGACTGGCGGATGTTGGTGAGCCTGGGTCAGGCCAGTTTGAGTTTTTATTTAATGGAATTTGATAACAGTAAAGAACACACAACAGCATTATTTTGGTTTAATCAACTTTATTTAAAATTTCGTTTGGAGTTAAGTGCGCACACTCTTTGAAGATTAGTTTAAGCTTATTCTTACCGTTCCTTTTGTTTGTTTGACACATCAGAGTCCCATGAGCTGGTGCACCATCAAAAGGGGTTTGATTGGAAACATTGGACTATTTATATGGTTCCGGTCGATGATCGGGCCACAACCATTCCGGTTTCTTCTCCTGGGGGAACTTCCATAGACATATACACTAGACCTCACATTGGGGCTCTTAACATGCGTCAAAACCGCTGCCATCTTGGAACAGGGGTCTTGTCATAGGAAGTAGCTAGGTAAATCTGCTATCTCTGCCTTTACTTCGAATTCATTGATGGTGGCGGACTTTTGTGCAGCGTATGATGTTCACAGATGAAATCTGAACTAGGAAGAATGTTTTTTTTTTTTTGTTTTTTTTATTCTTTCTGGAATCAATGATAAATAGATGTCTGACCGTTGGAACAAACCAAAAAAAAAAAAAACAAGAAAAATCACGTTCATGATGATTTCGTTTTATTTCTGTTAGACATGTATCTACTACATTGACGCTGATGCATTAAAGTGGAGGGGCTCCACTGTTTCAAGATGGCGGCTCTATTGACGCATTCGTTCCAATGAACTGACGTAGCCCATAGACACATACACTAGACCTCACCTTGGCTACAGCAGTTCATTGGAACGAATACGTCAATAGAGCCGCCATCTTGAAACAGGGGAGCCCATCCACTTAAATGCATCAGCATCAATGTAGTAGACAGGTCTAACGGAGATAAAATCACCATAAATCATCACGAATGCGATTTTTCTTTTTTTTTTTGTTGGTTTGTTCCAACGGTCAGACATGTATTTATCATTGATTCCAGAAAGAAAAAAAAAATTATTTTTTTAAAAAACATTCTTCCTAGTTCAGATTTCATCCGTGAACATCATACGCTGCACTAAAGTCCGCCACCATCAACGAATTCGAAGTAAAGCCAGAGATAGCAGCGTTACCTAGTTACTTCCTATGACAAGACCCCTGTTCCAAGATGGCGGCGGTTATGACGCATACTTAGAACCCCAAGGTGAGGTCTAGCGTATCTAACCAGAGCTAAAATCAAGGGGGTAATCCATCAGCCGGAAGCTGAAGGTGCCTCTGGGGGCAGTCATTGTCGCTCACTATCACCTGTTGCTGTTAGCATCCCATTGACTCCCATTCATTTTGGCGTCACTTTGACAGCGACTAACTTTACATCTGAGGCGTCCAAAGACTCCATTTATCCATTATTTATTTCTAAAGAAACACGACAATGTATAAAAGGCTCCATTACTTTGAATGTTGCGTTATGGCCACGTAGAAGCCGTTCTTGTAAAAATAGGCTAAAAATTGCGTCACAACCACTCGCCTGTCCGTCGCACAATAAAAAATTACCGTATAGACAGGAAGAGAAGCTCGCACAGCCTCGCAGGCAATCTTTTACTGTCTAAAGTCAGCCCATGGCATAAATAGAAACAAAATGACAAAATAACTAATCAGAATACTTACCAAAAGTTGCTCCAGGTCGCGCTTCGCCGCCTCTGTGCACGATTAAAATTTCTCTTGGCACAGCTACTATAAGTCGGTCAGTTTGCTCACGTGACAACTACGTCGTCAAACTCAGTTGGAGCCTGCGCAGAACGCTCTGCTATCAGGAAGTGAGTGCCCATGTTGAGCTTCAGCTCTCTCCGTTGAAATCAACGGGGTCGCTGTGTCCATTTCTTTTACTGTCTATGGCTTAAATATGCTAATAACATTTTAACTAAACTACTCCCTAACATAAGATCAGAACACTCTTGTCCCATACACCGCACGACCCAGAGTGTTATCAATAGGTGGACTGGTTTAAGAAATCAACGGGACGTGTTAAGAAATCATGAGCAAAGTAGACAGGCAAGCCCCTATTGCTTTACACATCTCTCTCCATGACGGTGAGAGACACATTTTTACAGCAGTAAATGAACTAAGAACATCTGATCTAACTTGAACATTAACACACATATCTTTACCATCACAAAAACTTTAAGTTCTTACTGCAATAACACATAAATCAACGCTCAATAAAAAATTACCCACAATGCACCTAGCTGCTAGCGCTGACTGCCAGGTCATAACCTGCAGCAGTGTGTCCTCTCATTAACAACAGTATTTTTGTCTTTGACTACTTATATTCTATACTTGAGTTTACATTTTTAATGAATTTGACTAATAAAAAGTTTGCATTGGTGCTTTATTCCTGTCTTTTTTAAAATAGGTAAATGAATGATCGCGAGGTGCGATCGTAGATCAGAACCATATGGCCGTAGCGTGAGGTCTAGTGTCAATGGGGAACTTCAAGGACTATTTTGCTTGCTTTTCTTTTGTTTGTTTATAAGAAACATATTTATTAAGTGAAGTCATTTGAAGTTATTAGTATTATTTGAGGTGTTGTTTATGTATATTGGGTGTTTCCATATTCGTTTATTGTGTGCAATGGCCATATATCTGTGTATCCCCCTTTATGTGTTAATTGGTGCTGGCCACCAAGGTATAAATGTTTCGGTATGTGTTAGTGTTCTGTGAGAGAACAGGTTCTGTAAGCCCTTGACCTCTGTAAATGTTTGAGAGGCAAATGCAGTGACCAATCGTTATTGTAATTTTTTTTTATTTGGGTTTTGGTATGTTTGGTTTACCACCATTGGGTTAGCATTGACTTTAGTTTTGTAACCCCATCCTGTGGAAATAAACCCCTAGACGTTGCAGTGGCCTGCTGCCTCTGTTTTTTATCCTTTACTGGTCACATTTATATTTCTATCTATCTATCTATCTATCTATCTATCTATCTATCTATCTATCTATCTATCTATCTATCTATCTATCTATCTATCTATCTATCTATCTATCTATCTATCTATATGCGTGTGTGTGTGTGTGTGTGGGTGTTGTGTTGTGTGTGTCAAAATCAATAAATAATTCATTCAATAAATGTGTGTGTCAAAATCAATGAATAGCCCTGGTCGTGTTGCATAACTCTTCGTGAAATAAAGTGTTTACATTTATTAGAGAATGTTCTGCAAAGCGCCACAAGGTGGTACAATCGAGTCAACATTAGTCTCTGTCTGAGTGAGGTTTCCTGTGAATGCATTGAAAATTATCTCATGTCTGTGTATATATATTTGCTTTTATTTTCACATCGTTTAATATTTCACTCCAGTATACATCAAGCTTAATGGCACGTGATTATCATTGCTGTTACGTGCTATTGTTGTAGCCTATAGGCTAAGCTAATTTAAAAATAATATAGCCTATGTGACAAGACAGGCTTATTCACATATAAATGTACAAATGTGAAATGTGACACATGATACTGATATTGAAAAGCAACTCAAGGCTAAACAGGCTAATTATTATTGAATGATGTCTTCTTCCACTCGGTGCGATTTCCAGAGCAATGTCCTGTGGTTCTCAAACGATTCCGAGTAGCCAGTTACATCAAGCGACGTATGACGTCGGCTACACACGTTTTTAGACGCACAAAGTTGTGTTCAAAGTGCCACCAAAGCAAAAGAAATAAAACATGTTGGCATTAAAATGACCTTTTATATATCTATAATTTTACATTCACCTAATATTTTAGTATTCCCACGTTAGGCTACAGAACTGTGTCTCGTAAAGTTAGCTCCGTGCGCGCTGATGGGACACGAGTTTATTCTAAGCGCGCTGCAGTCATGCCTGCATGTGCGGCGTATTATATCAGCAGCGCCAGTCAAGCCTGTCGGGGTCTGCAATTCATGTTAACAGGCAATTCATCAGCCGGTTGATTGCAGCGCGCGGCGAGCACAGACGTTGCTAAAGGCGATTGCGACGCTGCTGTGGGATGCCATTCATCAACGAGTGACAGCAGCAACAAAGGCTCGAGCTGGAATGGAGCGAGATGTTTTTGATTAAACGCTTCCAAGGAGATGAACCAAACAAACGTTGCCATGAACGAGTGTGTTTGGTTACAAACACACAGAGGGCAGGGGGAGGCTGCCGGAGCCAGGTGCCGGGCCGGGCTGGGCTGGGCTGTTGTGTCTTGTGTATGTGCCGGTTGCCTCGGCAACAGAGGGACCGGCGTCGACGTCCAGTCTGTCCCTCAGGGCCGGGTGACTTCGGACAAATGGACCGCCGTTCTGTACACACGCTGATCTAATACGGAATATGGCAATAAACAGCGTTCAGCAAAAGGGCGTGTTTTGACCCTGTTATCAAGTAGGCATTTAGTTTTATTTATTTTTACCACCGTTTACAGCAATACGAATTGCAGTAGGCTAACTACTGTTTTTTTTTTTTTCTATACTACAGTCTATGATATTTTTGGTTGTTACCATGGTTACAGTGGCACATTTTTTGAAGCGGTCACTAGATTGGGTTATTTTAAAGTTTGTTGAGTCGTTTTTTTTTTTTTTGTTTTTTTTTACATACAGCTGATGTCCAGCAGCAGTATAGCCTAAATATAACTCTTATAATAACAATTATCATGTGAACTGAAACGTTAGATGTATTGTAAAACTTTTTTGTATATCTGCCGGTACTAAGAATTTAATTATAGGCTACCCCCGAATGCTGTGTCAGCAGGAAAAAAAAGGCTCTATGATGGTTTTATTTGACCAAGGTGGCCTACAACTGCTTAATTTTAATTAACATAATTTCATACTTCATGCAATTCCCATGGACCCCTGGTTGAATTTTTTTTTACATGATAACATGATGGATGTGTCAAGCATGCTGTATGAATGTGAGACAACAATTTATCTCTTTATTTTGGAACTAGTGATGCAAAATAGTATTTATATCAACACAATATTTTGTGTGTTGTCTGTTTCAGTCGTTTACATCTGCAGTAATAAAGTTGTGCTGCAATAAAGTTTGTGTATTTTATTTGTTTTTTAGACCAAAGTACAAAAACAAAACTTAAAATAAAACACACCAAAAGATATTTAGTAATGGTTTATACAAAGGCAGTTTCCAGTTTCAGTAATACAGTAAACTAACTAAAACAAAGATATGACATTGAAGTTTTGGAAATAATTTTAGCAAACAAAAGAAGGGTAATATACACATATAGCTGATTCACCATTTCATTTGAAGATTGACATTTTAGCTTTACTGACTTTTAGCAATGAATCATGGTAGAATTTAGATGACTGCAGTTAAGGGATAGACGTACAGACTTTGTTCATCAGCTGAACAATCGGTATGTCGTTAGACAACATTGAACTATTCTATCCCTCACAGCCTCATTTTCATTTCTATCCAAAATTAAATATGGCACTACCAAAGGTCTATACATATGTTAGAAAAAAATAAATCGAAATCTCTTAAATTGGTTATTGTGTTCACTTATCACTCTCTAAAGAATAGTGATGTTCAGATGCACATTTCTCATAGCTATTAAACAGCAACATAAAAACAAACAAGTGCATTACTTATCTGTTTCCCTTCAACAGAGCCTCTTTACTTCTTCTTACCCTTCTGTCAACTTTATAACGAAAACTGACTGTAATACTATGTTCTTTATCCTTAAAGACGAACATTTACAACACTTCCTGTGTTACACTGCATAGTGGCTGTGGGATTTTACAGGTCAAAGTTCAAGTTTAGCTTTGGTCCAGATAAGTGCTGATGAACATGGAGCTCAGAGCATAGAACATGTTGACATGGAGACAGTGGGGCCTTACTTGGCCTTTGTCTTCTCCTCGTAAGTCCCAGCGTTCTTGTAGGCCCCTACGTAGCCTGTGTGCTCCACAATCTCCTCCCGCCCACCTTTTCCTTTGCCTTTCCCACTCTGATCAAAGCGCTCCTTGTGTGAGCCCGTATATTTAGATGTGTCGGTTAACCTATCCACCGCAGGCGTTTTTGCCACTTTCTAGAATGGTTAAAAAAAGAAACACACAAATGAATAAGGAAATGAGAGAGAGAGAGAGAGAGAGAGAGAGAGAGAGGGGCCTGTTTTAAAATCAATAACAGTAATGTCATAATGGAAAATCAATTTAAAAAAAGAACTATAAATCACCCATAAAATGTGCTTCATCAAGCTAGCACTGCTGTTTCAGCCTGCCCCACAGCAGAACATTTTCAGTCACATATGCATCACATATTCCTGCAACTCCTTTTGAACTTCTAACTAGTTGCCAGAATTGATTTATTGCTGTTTGATTTGTTACTGCCCTCTAGTGTTGAACCATCTGAGGAGCGATGTGGCAGTACCTTTTTTGTGTTTCGCAATCTTGCTCTTGGAGGCTCACCAACACTACTCAGTTTTGGTGTCTCACTAATTTGACACTCTACAAATGAGAAGATGAGTTGAATTATGTGTTATACAGGAGACATTCAAATGTTCAGTGTTGAGGGACCTTCTTGAGCAACAACTGCTTGGCATGTCTTGGTTTATCTAACATTTTTAAATTTCAGGTATACACACACATTTCTGTCACAACAAAGTTGAGGTAGCCTAATAACTTGTTGAATTAGAATCGATTTGCAGTGTGATAACTGTTGCAGCCTGAACCAATAACTGTTGTTTCTTTCTTGCTTTTTTTTTAAACAACCATTCAAAAGTTTGTAAGATTTTTGGAAAAAATGGCTGGATTTATTTGATAAAAACAATAATACTGCTAAATATTATTACAATTTACATTAACTGATTTTTATTTGAATATATGTTAAAATGTAATTTATTCCTGTGATGGCAACACTGAATGTTCAGCAGCTAAAGTCTTCAGTGTCGCATGACATGATCCTTCAAAAATGATTGTATGATGTTTGTCCTGCTTAACATTTTTTTGGAAATCCTGATACATTTTTCCAGGATCCTTTGATGAATAGATAGAACAGTTATTCGAATTAGAAATCAGTAACATTTAACTGTCACTTTTGATCAATTTAATGTGTCCTTGCTGAATAAAAGTATGAATTTCTTTAAAAAAAAAAGAAAAAAGACAAAAGAAAAACTTTTCAATAGTTGTGTAGCCTATAACATGTATTGAATTGAAAACATTGCTTTTGATACACAAGTGTAGTCACACTTATTTATGTCAACATTAATTTCTAAGTTTTCATACAAAAATACCTTAAATAAATACTTGTTTCTGAATGGTTGCCTTACCGTTACACCAACGTTGGTAGGATCTTTGCCTTCAATTAGCTGATATATAGACTGCAATGCCTCCTCTTTGCTTTGACCTTTGAACCTCTTTGGGGCCAATTCTTCTAGAGCTTTCTGGAACTCCTCAAATGTAATAACCCGAGATGTCTTTGCTCTGAATCAAATGGTAAACATATAGCCTTTTCAATATTTACATTGCCCGGACAGTGCAGTTTTTGAAAACTTAATCTCTGAAGATATTTTTAATATTTTTTTTTTTACATTGCATGTGTGCACAATAACAAAAATGTATATTACAATTTGTTAAAATGTGTTTAAAAAGTCTCCAGAACCATAAACAAAACAAAAAAAAAATTGAAAAACTCACTTGACTTTAGTGAAGACAATATCTACATCGGTGCTGGTGACATTCTTGCCATCAATGACTTTGCAGTCTTTGCACAGCTTTGCCCAGTTTTTCCCATTCAACTCCTTCCCGGTGGCTTTGGTGTCACCATGAACAGCAAACTTCTTAAAGGAGCTCAGAAGCTGGTCCATGTCTGTGCTTTCTGCCATATTGGGTATTCTGCTAAACAAATAGTAAGACTATGACCTAATGGAACAATTTTTCTTGAAAAAGAGGTGTTTTAGCTGACCATATAAGTCCTCTGCAATAGGCATGACAAACAGACATTGCTGAAGCCTTAATTTGACAAACAAGATGAAAGAGAAGGCAGATTAATGTGGTACACTAGACATAATTAATGCACTATATTATATAATCTTCAGAATCTCAGATTACACCAATAACGTCTAGTCTCGGTCTGTACATATGAAGTTGAGCCTATAAAGTACCTTAAACTCAGATTTAGCCTTTCTAAATGAGCCACGTTATCTGCATTATCTAAATTGTCCTGTCGTTTTAGCTTAACGGTCTTCTTGTTGCAGAGTTTTGGCAAACTTCTTTAGCAGGTCACCCTCTTTTCCATTGCGTTTTGAATGGCCTGAATGAATAAAATACCAATTAAAGCACTAGCCAAAAGTAACACATTAGGTGTATGTGGAACGATAGAGTCTGATGTAACATTTAAGGGCCAGAAGGATTGAGCTAATGAGGTGAATATCAGCCCTCGGTAGACTGCTATTTTTTCATTCAACACACATAACATGGATGTTAGAATTTCCTAGACATTTTCAAACGGCCTCTTTTCTTCCTTCTTTCTTCCCTTCCTTCATAATTCTGTATTTTCTTTCTTTCGATTGCGTGAGTGAGACTTTCTTTGTGTGTCTGCACAGCCCAACCATTGTCAATGGAGGCGAGAGTAGGTGTGTGGATGGTCTGATGTGTCTTGGAGTTATTGTGGAATGTTTCAGATGGATGTCAGAAGTTTGGCAGTTGATGGCCTCATGGAGAGGTGATGAGTGTACAGCAGTGATGGGTGGGCCTGCCCTGGCTTCAACTCCAACTGCTTCAGCCTTCTGTAATCTCCTCTCAGCAATAACTTCAGTGTTACATAAAATGCTCACTAGATTTATTTGGTCAAAAATACAGTCAAAACAGTAATATTGTCTTGTTCTCTAGTTGTTGTTTTTTTTTAAATATTAAAGGGTTAGTTCTCCCAGAAATTAAAATTATGTCATTAATGAGTACTGACTCACCCTCTTGTCATTCCAAATTACTAACTTTCATGTCGTTCATCTTCGAGACACACGAAGATCTTTTTGATTAAATCGGAGAGCTTTCGGTACTATCCATTGACAGGGACACAACTACCACTTTGAATCTTCAAAAAGTGCATAAAGAGTTACTTATCCATATGAATTGAGCAGTTTTAGACCATTTTTATTTTATTTTTTATTTTTTGAAGAGACACGATCACTTTATATGATGAACACATTTAATGTAGGCTTTTATTCACTTTTAAAAATTGATCAGTGAACATAAACAGAAGCTCAACCGAACCTGCTGGACGCATGCGTAACGTGCGTAACGTGCTGCGTAACACGAAAATGAATCTCATTGGTTCTCGCACGTCAGTCGAACTTGCTTGAGCTTCCATCTATCATATAACTGATATGAGTTGATGAATGTTTATATGTGAATACAAGCCTAAATTAAATCATACTGTATACTGTGTCTCTCACGAAAATTTAGACTAAACCTCTCAATTCATATGGATTTGTTTTACCATCTCTTTATGAATCTTTTGCTGAGTCAATGGGATAGAAATCACTCAAATTTAATCAAAAGATCTTCATTTGTGTTCCGAAGACAAACAAAAGTCTTACGGGTTTGGAACGACATGAGTGTGAGTAATTAATGACAGCATTTTCATTTTTGGTTAAACTAACCCTTTAATAGATTTTAAAATGTGATTTATTCCTGTGATGACAAAGCTGAATTTTCAGCAGCCATTAATCCAGTCTTGTCACATGATCCAGCATATCCCAAATATGCTGATTTGGTAAGAAATATTTCTTATTGTTCTTAATGTTGAAAACAGTTATGATGCTTAATATTTTTGATGGGATAAAAATGTTCAGGAAGGCATCTTTGGTAATATTACAAATGGCTCTACTGTCAATTTCGATCAATGTAATGTGTCCTTGCTCAATAAAAATATTAATTTATATCATAAAAAATCTTATCTTGAATAGTGGTGTTCATTCAATTTTTTTTTCTATTTCAGTATTTGTTAAGGATAATTAACCCCAAATTGTTGCATAATGTTGTAATCATCACTGGTTTGGCAAACAATTCTTCAGTCATTGAACCATTGAAGTCATAGCATTTTATATGTCGTCATGCTTAACATGTTGCACGTGTGTGCTGTGTATTTCACAGTGTGTGAGGATCATGTGCAAGCTGCTTCTGAGGTTATTCCCACACAGCCAGCTGAATAAAGACATCATTGTATGAGCCTCACCCTTCTAACACACATGCAAAGGCAGCCGTCCACATAAACACACATTGCCCTCCTCCCAAGAGATCCCCTCACACAGGACAAGACTTTGTGGAAGTGTCTTTGGAAAATTACCATTGTATTAAAGAGGGAAACACACACACACACACACACACACACACACACACACACACACAGTAGACTCATCAAAATAACAAAGGCATGTCCTGAAGACTTTCTGATTAGATCTCAATCTTTCTCTGCTTCAGCCCTATATGGTTTTGCAGCTAATCCTTCTTTGTGGTCCTGCCTGCAAGATACTTGTATTCCCCAAACAATGTTTTTTTTCACACTTATTCTGTATTCCATAGATATAAAATGTGATACTCACTTCATAAACCAGCTGATATATATGAATATAACTGATATAGACAACTTAATGAGTGTTTACTTTTTGATCAGACAGACATCGACCCTATAATTAACCTGATAATGTCAGCAGCAGTGTTATGTTCAACAATTATATGAATAGCATCGGGAACACTTCATGCAGTATAAAGCCATAAATAATTGCAATCTAAATAATTTTAGTCAGTGACAATTGTAATAAATCTTGAAAAAACAATGACATATAGTTTATTTATTTATTGCAATTACATTTTTTTTCTGTCCATTTCACTTGTGTTATATAATATGTATGACCAGCAGAAGGAGAAAAAAAACAATTTAAAAAGAAGTATTATAGCAATGAATGCAAGTGTTGCAACTTCAAATGTAGGCTATTTTCTATGTATCAGAGGTAAAAAAAAAAATAATAAAATAAAAATAAAAATTCTTGAAATACCACCACTTTGTTTTTGTTATTTCAATTTACTCACTGAATTCCCACTCCATAGTGCAGCAATATCCATATGCAGCATGCCATTAACAATTTCAATATTTAAACCACATATGCTGTGTACCAATGCATGGAATATTATGGGTCTGTATGGTGTTATGATTGCAAGCATATAGCGAATAAGATGAGCGCATGTTCTGTATGCATGTTCACAGGTGTGGAGTGCATTTGCTTATGAAGAGCACTCTATCACATTAGTAGCAGTGAAATCACTCTTACCTGTGCTACTGACTTCCAGCTGCTGGCAATCCACATACATGCACACTCCCTGGTCTGCACAACTTCTGTCCTCTCTCCCTCTCTCTCTCTTTCTATGTCTGTCATGTTACTCCCTTCTGAAATGGGCTTTAAAAGGCTGAGGGGTTGTTATCATCTGTTTATTCCTGTATCCATGGAGACGTCCTGTTTAGCATCAAGGGATGGCTATAAAAGAGAGAGAGAGAAAGAGAGAGAGAGAGAGAGAGAGAGAGAGAGAGAGAGAGAGAGAGAGAGAGAGAGAGAGAGAGAGAGAGAGAGAGAGAGTGTGTGTGTGTGTGTGTGTTTGTGTGTGAAATATATATATAAAGAGAGAGAGAGGGAGAGAGAGAGAGAGAGAGAGAGAGAGAGAGAGAGAGAGAGAGAGAGAGAGAGAGAGAGAGAGAGAGAGAGAGAGAGAGAACTCAAGTTGTAGTGACCAGGGTCATTTATCAGTTGGGGTGAACTGGAAGCTTGAGCATGGCAACAAAGAGAAACCAGGAAAAGACTTGAGCATTTGTGTTTTATTAGTGGTTTGTGCTTATCCTCTGTTTTGGCGTGTTGTGTTTGTATGTAAATACTACTCATTCAACAGTATGAGTGTGAAAGAAGAGAGCGAGGAATGCGATTCATCCAGCACGATATGTGCTAGTGTCCGTATATGTGAGAATGTTCATCTAATACTGTGTGTGTGTGTGTGTGTGTGGTCCTGGTAAACACTACGTTGTGGGAATTAAATGTCCAGAAAGTTTTCTGTGATGGGTAGGGTTAGTGTAGGGGGGAAAGAATATACAGTTTGTACGGTATAAAAACCATTACGTGTATGGAATGTCCCCATATAACTTGGAGACCCAGTGTGTGTGTGTGTGTGTGTGTGCGCGCGCGCGTGTGTGTTCATATACACTTTGAAACCAGATTTATCCCCAGAAGTGCTCAAGCCAAATCTGACAAAACCTCTATTTGGGGACATTCCGGAAAATATGAATCTGTAAAAAAAAAAAAAAAAATTAAAAAAAGATACAACTTTTAAAAGTTGCAATAAAATAGGTGTATTGGCATATATACATCTCAGTCTAAAATATTATTGAAAAAAGAAATCTGGCATTTGTCACCAGAGGGAAGTCTGTTATTTCACCAGGGATGCACAGAATTATTATTATTATTATTATTATTATTATTATTTTTACATTAAGATCAATAACATGCATTTGGAATTTCAAGGCTATATAACACAATGTTCTGGAATGCTTTATCTGACTAGTCAATTAGGAGCATTCACCATTCAAACATTTTTAAATAATTTCCATTGTTCAGCTGGTCATCTAGGTAAGCCATGTGCGTATGTTTTGTCTTTAATTAAAATCATAACAATTATTTCAGCTCAAATCAATATTCTATGTCCAAGTATTTATTTATTTAGGGAGCCATGTAATAAGTGTAATAATGCAAAATCAGATTGCCATTATTTCATAATAAACCCGTCAGGGTGATCTGAGACCCTGATCGGCCTGTTGGAATATGTATAATGTAGAGGCAGTTTACAATAACTGCCTCTACATTATCCTCCCATGTAGTTTCTCTCAGGTGCAGCTGAATCTCACTGAGGGTCATTCTGAGGATGGCCAGACAGGTATTTTTTTAAACTAATTTTGTCTGTCTGTCTGTCTGTCTGTCTGTCTGTCTGTCTGTCTGTCTCTCCCTGCTTTTCTCTTTCTGTCTTTCTTTCTCATGTGTCCGAAGAACTGGACATACAAAACCAGAATCACAATTCAGCAACAGCCTGGAGCCAAAGGTGTTACCATGGAGCCTAATTTCACTGAGAAGTGTATTTTTTTATGATTTAAACTATTTTTGCCATTTGTAAACACTTTTTATCAGTGATACGTAATGCATAACCAGAATATATTTGAGCTTTTACAACAGTTTGTATACCAGTGCATTATGGTTGAACCATCAACATGCATGACAAATATTTGGAGCATGTAAAATTGCATGGCAATAACATACGACATCAGTTTAAATGAACTGAATAACTCAGGTTCATATATACAGGAGTGTGATGGATAATTTGCCTTTCCAGTTCTATAGTACACCACCTGTTTGCCAAACGTTGACTTTAACTCCTTATACAAAGATGACTTTTGTTCATTTGCTGAATCATGGTGCAGAAAGGTTTAGTTTGGCTCTATGATTAGCTTTGCACAAAGAAGTTTGTTTAGACTGCTTCGCATTCATCTTTCCACAGCTGTGCCACTGTGTTTTTGGAGCCCTGGCATTCTCATCACTGCACACAGCTGCTTTTTTTTTTTTTTTTTTTTTTTTTTTTACAGTGCAGTTAAGGATAATAATCATCTTCTCTTCTCCACAAAATAACACAGATATAGAATTTATGATCCATATTGTTTGATTTTTTTTTAATTATGACTTTATGCTTAAACATGCCCAGTCATGAAAAAAAAACATTAAAGATATACCACTTTTTCCTTTTAACATGGGCTTATTCTGTCGTTTTTTGCTAATTATGGCTAATACACAGGTCTTAAAACAACTGGGACTTATGGGATAATTAACTGAACACAGGTGATGGGAATAACTAATTACACAGACAGGGAAAAACTAACAGGACTAAACCAAAAATCACAAAGACGGGGAAACGAGACCACAAAACTGAACTAAAAACATTGAAGATGTGACAAAGAGACACAATTTAACTCTAAACTCAATTGTTTTTTTTGTTTTCAGATGCTGTCCCGTACCGTAACCTCATCATCTGCAGACAGAAACTGCCACTCAGAATACACACA
This sequence comes from Cyprinella venusta, assembly GCA_038021265.1. NCBI lineage: Eukaryota > Metazoa > Chordata > Actinopteri > Cypriniformes > Leuciscidae > Cyprinella > Cyprinella venusta. Next base: position 36,192,868 of record CM075864.1, read on the forward strand.
TCATGAAGGACGTAAAGACATAAGAAGATTGTGAAGATATTTCACGGTCTTCATTACATCTATATCATGTTCAATGTCAATTGTTATTTATTAATGTATTCAGCTAACAACTGTTATTAGAGCACTATATTTTTTGCTACAATCTGACCATGTCAATAAAAAATAAAAGTACATGAACAAGAACATGCTCTATTTTTCAAATGTAAAACCCAAATAGAGGCAACAAGATATAAGACCAGTCAGATAAAGGGCTAAAAAACAATATTAATAAATAAGTTATATAATATAAATAAGTATTGTTGAAAGTGTTATTTATAACACCATTCAGGTTCTATATAGGACTTTCAAAACATGGATCTTTATGGAACCATATAAAAAGGGTTCTGCTATTGTTACAAGTCGAAGAACCATAAATTGATACTGTTTAGAACCATTTTTCTTAAGAGTGTAGAATGATGAACTTTAGGTTTGTGTTCTTTCAAAGCACAACATTTATAGCCTCTTCTTTTGCTGATTCAGTTGGGTCATGTGTGGTTCATCAAATACATTGTGGGTATAATGTGTGATAATGCAAATATTTTGAGAGTTTTTGTGTGTGCACTCATGTGTCTTTTATCACTCACTTGACCAGATTACATTACAGTTGCCTCCATCAGAAACAGCATTGAGACTTGCTAAGAGAAAGGAAATCATACCATGGCAATGCATAGGATGTGTGGTGTGTAAGAGAAAGGGAATAAGATGTGTCCATATAACTGGGATTAAAGCCATTAAAAACTAAGAATATTTTTGTCAGTGTTAAAATGTTGAAATATCAAGAGTCTCCATTTTATTTCCATTTATAGTGTCCATTATAAAGGAAAACATACAGGTTCAGAATCCTGAATCTTCTGTAATCACAAAATGACGGGTAATTATTTTAAAGGGTTATTTTTTTTCAAGAAATTAAAATTCTGTCATGAATTACATCTTCATGTTCTAAACCTACAAGACTTTTGTTCATCTTCGGAACACAAATGAAGTTTTGTTTTTTTTTTCATGAAATTTGGGAGCTTCCTGTCCCTCCATTGACAGCCAACTACCACTTTTAAACCCCATAAAGGCAGTAGCATACAACACATTATAAAATACTGAAATCCATGTGACTCCATTGGTTAAACCTCAATTTTATATTAATTTCCAATGGATTTTCACGCAACAACGTCTGCTCTCAAGTCAACAAAATACACATGCGTTGTGGTGCTTTCATGAATATTTTGCATATAAACTGGTAAATTGTGTTTTTTTTTTTTTTTTTTTTTTTTTTGCGCAAACAAAGCCTTCTTATCAAGTCAATGAAGCTGAGAACCACAAATTTAGAAAATGCTTTTTTGGTGGCGCCCCCCTTTGAAAGTGGAAAGCCACTGCATTCATGCCACATTTATGAGAGTGGCACTTTATATGCTTGTATTTTGTGCTTTGAGAACAAGAGCTCATCCAGCATGAGCCTAAAATGCCTATAGCCAATAAACACCTGTCCATCCTACGATTTTGTGGCCACGAAAACCATTCACATCCTGAATTTTATAAATAAAAAATCTCAGACACACACTCTGTTATAGACATTATCATTTAATATGGAAAAGTGCTGGATTGTATTATTTCTTTCTGTAAAAACAATGATTTCGAACCTACAGATGTGTGCACTTATAGTCCTATTAACTGAACTTTTATGTTTCAATAAAGTGTTGAGTGATGTCTGTTACACATTGAGCGGCTAAGGCACACACTGTAAATCTCAAAATCTGTATGACCTTTTGATGATTGACACATTTAGTGGGTGTATGCGAGTTGTCATGGAAACACTATGTTGTGATATCAAACTTCACACGGCAAACTGGTGTGCAGAAAGTGAACGGCAGTAGCTTTCATAATGTGACATTTACTGTGCACAGCATGCCAAACAAACTGAACACTTGCACTACAGCATTTCAACGATCAGATGGGATGTGACATGCATTTCCCACATTGTTGTTTTACTGTTTTACTCTCATTTTCAGCACCTCTTTATCATCTATAAAAAAGAGCAGTTGTTATTTATTCTGTACACGCAACAAATGCATTTTATCCACAAATACAAATTGAAAACATTGAAAACAGGAAGGTTTTTGTTTTTCTAACAATTTTTCTCAAGTATGTCTTGTCAGAGTAGCTATGCATCCTCAATTTGGAATATTTTATCATCTCTCGTTGCATGAATCAATGTATGGGAGGAATTGGTCAGCAGTTGGAGGATTGCTGGGCTGCTGCAGTTTAAAAATATCTTATAACCTACTCTTACTTCTCATTTACTTAGCTGCTTTTCTATGTAAACTAATGTTTCTTCATTTTCAGTTCATTTAGTGCTGTGAAAGCAGAGAAACCCATAGTCAACAGGAAACAGATGTGCACCTCAGAACAAAAGGTCTGTGGCTGTGGGTTTCGACATGTGTGTTTGATGATCAAAAGAATCAACTCTTATTCCACCAACCACCATTCACTCATTAAGGTAGCTTCTTTTGCATTACAGAGTATAAAGTGTGTACTGTGTTTTTGAAACATACATGTATGTGTGACCATTAGAAAATAAAGTAGCCTATTTAACAATGACCACTGGTTAATAAACACAAACAGTGGGAAAATCAGAGAGATGTGGGGAGCCCTGGGGGATCAAACTAATGACATCAAACAGCACTCACTTCATATTTCATCTTTTGTTTTAACTGTTGTCATAGAGACGACTGTTGCTAGAATAGCTTATTTTCTTTCCTCTTTTTTCTGGTTAAGAACTACAGATGATGAGGTCACCGTTGGAAATGAATGAAACAGATTGAGAGACATTGATAAGTGAAAGGACACACAGTTCAGTTTAACCACTCTTTCCCTGTCAACCCCATACCTCAGCTGCATGTGGAGGATATTGCTTATTATTTATCTGCTATATTAACTGAATTGAAGTAAACCTGTAAACTGATATTTGCAGCAATATATAATATACATGCACATATTTATATAACTTTATACAGTGATTTACTTTCCAAATCCGACTTGATATAACCAGGCAATAATGCTATATACAGTATATTACAGAAGTGTACTGTATGTAAAGTTGTAGGTTGGAGTTATTAATTTATGTGGTGATATTGAAGATTAAAATTTGTTCAGTAAACAAATTTATCACATACAATCGCACTGTTGTTTTTCAAAAAATTACAAATTAGTGCTTAATTGGCTTTATGCACAGCTGCACTACTTCCGGAACTTCCGCCAGCTCCTTGTTTCCTGTCTGCCATTATTGAACAAACAGATTAATTCAGGTGTGCCGGACCTCAGTAGTCACGGCAACAATAATCAGACACACCTGGATTGAGCCAGTTGTCCAGACAATAAGTCATCTTACAAAATAGTATACAAAATTTCACTTAAATCTCTACACTGAACAGAATTTAGACTTGTGGTGAAAAAACTAAAAAAGAAAAACTAACATGGATGGAGCTTTGGACATAAGATCCCTTAATCTCACTATCACGACAATGCTAAATTCCCTTCAGTGCACACTATAATTCATGAGAAGTCATAAGGCAAGTCATAATAACGCCTTTGTTTGACTATGATGATCAGCAGAGCCTGTAAATCTGTTCCAATGACATTGATTAGACTAATAATAAATCAACCAAGGTGAATTGTGAAAACTGAGCTCGTTATCTCTGGTGAATAATTGCGTGCAGTGTACTTGGCTCCAGCCAAAAGGTTTCTGCCAGTAATGCTGCTGCTGCTGTCACTGAGTCCTGTCACAAGTTCTGCTGCATGCCTCTCTTCATCAGAGGAACTCTGACTGTCAGTGCTACAGTGTTATAGGATCCTGATGCCATGGTTACACTGGGTACACACTACTACAAAGCCACTTGGCTTAAGGACACTGTCTGAGAACAAAAATGTGCAATTGGCTATTTTTAGAGAGCAATTTAAAAAAATAATTTAAAGGCTTATAAAAAATATATAATCTATCCTATCTTTAAAAGCAGTAAGTGCAGCCCTTTTTTATAGTAGTTTGACATTAAATGGATGTTGGAGCAGAACATGATACTGAGCTTCAAGCAGGAGAGGATCGAGAGTCTACATGATTTTATACAGCTGGTTCAGGAACAGGATCTATCTTTTTGCCGGTGCTATTTTCTAAACCAAAATAACAATAGTCCCATTCTCAAAGCAAGGAAATCACTAGCGTATCTGCCTATGACATCATACTTCAGCTGTTGGTTAACCACACTCTTATTCAGTGGTTGTCAGGACTCTGACAAATTCAATTACATGCTCTAGGCTCAATTTGAAGTATAAAAATATTTTTCTCCAACTCCATGAGTTATCTATTTACCGACATTATGGCCTTGACAACAGGCTGTCTGGCAACTTTCTGGCCTGGCAGAGAACAGTATAATGTTCTCAACAGATAAGCCTATGAAAATGTAGTATTAAAATATACCAGGAGCTACAGCAGGTGTTTGGACATGATCGTGTGCAGGTCTTGTTGAGGTCTATGCTACATACTGAATGCTCTTTCTCACTACAGTTTTACACAATTACAATGTCAGAAATAATTCTCAGTTTTAAAGCAGTGTAGTTTGCTGTTAATTCTGGATATTTAGATCTTTTTGGATCCTTTCTCAACAAAGTCTGCATATAATTGTGTTACCCGATGTTGCTATGTCACTAGAAAAAATATTCTATATCAAACCTTAAAGGGATTAATGAGGCGCTTCAAGGGATAGATCACTTTGAAATTAATTTTTGATATGTTTTAGCTTACCTCAAGGGCATCCAAGATGTAGGTGTCTTTGTTTCCACAGCATTTTTAACTTTGACATTTTTTGGTCAAATCGTTGTTGTCTGTCAGTCCTATAATGCAGTTTTAGGGGGTCCACCTCAAAGAGCAAGCACAGAGAAGTCAAAATTAAACATGATTTAATGACTCATGAATGTAAGTACACACTGATGGCCAAAGACATGAAACGAGCGGTTTGAGTGAGAAAACAAACAGTATTTATATAGTTTTCACCTCTTGATAACAGCCGTCGAAATGATCTGAATCAGATGTCCAACTGAACCGTCTCCAGACGTTACGCCGGAAGTGATCCCTCGTGCGTCTACGTCACGCATGGTTTACACAGAGATTTCGGAAGTTTTACCTTTCACTAAACATATTTAGATATACAGGAAATTGCAATGGAAGACGATTTCGATATATCTAAATATGTTTAGTTTAGATTTTTTTTTTTAGAATTTTTGCTTAAAATCAAGCCAAGAACCTTTGGGTTCTATAGAACCTGAACCTAAAGAGATACACTCTTATACTACAATGGGAGTAGGAAAAAAGATCACGTGACTAACATTGTGGCTATAGGTTTATTCTGAATGTATGGACATCTACACTGAACTGTAGAACCGTAAAAAAGAAATATGTCTATTACCGATTCAGGACACATAAAAAAAGAGAAAAACAACCATGCAAGGCTACATGTGCAGTTTTTATTGAGTAAAAATTGAGGTAAAAAAGGAAAAGGTACAAGAATAACAATAACGTTCAGAATAGCATACCATCGTACTACTTCTGCAGTATATATACTGCACATAATGTGCACATTTTCCACATGCCTGGAATATCGAGATGATCTGCTAAATGTGCAAAACAGGGCAAAGTGTGTGGAATGTACTGTGGGTTACAGCTACCCACTTGACTTCTTGACCTTCCAGAACACACTACCAAATGTAATTTTTAACATCTATTTGATCATACTTCTATTTGACATATTTAAATTGAATGTAGTAAACTAAAATTCTTTTCCAAGCAAACATGGCTTGAGTTTGAGATTCATTACCTTTGTTAAAAAATTGTCTAAATTAAAGAATAAGTGTGACTAGATTTAAACCTTTTTATTAATCCATCAGAGGGTTTCGAGCATAGATATCATATAGAGTCCGTGCCAAAAGGCTGTAGCAGTCGATAGGGCGTCTCTCTATATGATGTCTGGTTTTGGGTGTCCTAAGTTCAGGTTCCATCTCGTGGAATTTTCCCGATCCCCCCTTCTCTCCTCCGCCCCCGCTATTCTATACTATCTCGAAATAGAAATTAAAAACTGAAAAAAAAAAAAAAAAAAAAAAAATTAAGTCAAATTTATGAAAATTCATCACTTGTTCTTTACATTTGATATAATAATGTAAAAATGTATAAATAAATGAAAATAACATGATATTTAAACCATTGATAAATAACCATTGATAATTAAACAAAACGTGTATAGGAAAACAGTTATAGAGAAATGGATTTTATTTGTTTAAAATTAAGCAACAAAAAAAAAGATATTGCTTCCCCATCAAGCCATCATTCAGCCACTCCCTCAACTCAAATCATTGTGTACCAAGAATGTTTCCATTCACAGTTTGAACATTAATGTGTAAGTGGGTTGTTTGAGCAGCAATTAAGATGGGAGTAGATTACACACATATGGGCCGACATCATGTGGCACTGTTTTTATATAAGATGTTCATTTAGAAAGCTAAGCACTTGAGTGAGTACTAATGGTGTGATAACAGAAAACAATAACATTAGATTCACATCCCACTAGAAGCACACTCTATAGTACATAACTCAAGTTCACTCAAACACAACTGGATCGGATTCCAACAATCAGCCCTAAAAAGCTTATAAAAACAACAAAAAGGAAATGCAACAATTAATGACAACAACAATAATTTAAAAATAAGGTAACTTAATGTGCAACAATGTACACATGGACTAAAAAAACCCTGAAAATCAGTGGTCACATGTGTTTCATCATAGAAAATTAAAACTTTGGCATTTAACATATATAAATAAATAAAATAAATAAAAATGGCAGCACTGCATGAAGTATTTTAAAAAAAGAAATATTTGTGCAATGCTGCAGCAAAGTCATAGTGAAATATAATAAAAGGTTAAATAAATGTATATAGTGTATTGGTTTCCTCACAAGAGTCATTAATATGTGAAGGGCCCAAGTCCAAGGCTTCAATCCATAATCAACTTTTTACCACAATTTTATGAATAAACATGTATATAAGTTATTTTGATCATATTGCTATATCATTCAATATGAGGTCTTTAGAATGATCAAAATCCACTGACCAATGACAACCAGCATTCGATGTTTAGTCCAGCAAAAGGTCAGACAACAAAATCCACATTGCTGACATTCAGTGGTGTTTGCATAGGTTGCATTAGATTCTGAGTGCTACATCAGTTTTCATGTGATTGTACCAAACAAGCCAGTTTTTTAGAATATAAAAACAAGACCAACCAAGGGCTGATGAGTCCTGACTAGTAGTAATCTCTACACCATTGGATTTCCTAATCTGGAGCTGGGCTTTGTGTCCTCCATATTTCTCTTTTTACCTGTCTGTTTGCGTTTTGCCCCACGGGGACTTTCCTCTGTGACAATGCCCTCTTGGGACATTACAGGCTCCCCGCTTTCTCGACTCGTCAACACAGAAGGGTTATAGGACACCATCTCAAACCTCTGCTCAGCAGCTTTACGAACGGCCGCTTTCCTCTTGGTCCTGGGCTGAGGGGAGGGTAAAGCTTGTCCTGCTGCTGAGGAAGGCAAAGCACACTGGAGAGAAGAGGAATAACTAGTGGCCGAAACAGCAGCAGCGGTAGTAGCGCAGGTGGGGTTCGGAGCTCCGGCCAGGGCTGCGCTGCCAAGCCGTGCCATTGCTACAGGGATCTCCTCCAGAGATTCTGCGGAGTCAGAATGATACTCAGCAGGGGGGCCAGCGGCTTGTACGGGTGCAAGAGGGGGGAGGGAGGCCCGCAGGGGAAATGCTGGGAAGGGTAAGCGTTGACCAAGAGAAGAGGACACAGTGGCGGCAGCTACAGAGGACTCTATTTGTAAAGCACAGACACAGATCAAAAAGGTAACTACTCACACACTGTTTCGTCTATATTAAGACCACTTTGCTACACTAAGGGTGGGTTGCACCAAAAAGGATTAAAATTAAGCAAAGTTTACAGCTAATCAAGGATTTGTAGATCTGGGTTTTGTTTTAAATCGAGTTGTGTTGCACCACTTCATTTTAAACATTAAAATTTTAACCAGCGATTAAAAACCTTAATTTACAATTCATTTTCTCCACCATGATGGATTCACAATTGTAATTAAACAGAAACAATGTTAATATTCTATTTCTTTCTTTACTGACCCAGAAACTCTCTTTCTGACTTAAGGAGCTCTTGCTGATAAAGGAAAAAAACTTTATAAACTGCTAGACTGAGAGACCTTTAATGATCAAGGAAGCAATGAAAACATTGTGGCAGTTTGAGCAGAATGCATAAGCCTTGAAATATATTTACAGTATCAAATAATGGAATAATATGGAAGCATAACATATGACAAAACAAATGAGACAAGAAAACTGGCATGATTGTCCAGTTGAGCACCGCCCTGCAGCCATGCATGCATGGAGGGCATAAGAAACCAGAGGTGCAGAAAATCAGATGGCGCTCACCTCATTATCGCCAATGCTGTTAAATGCTAAACATATTCCTCTCTTCTTTTCTTTATCCGACACCAAGTGCACAGAGATGAGCGACGGAGTCACATTCCGAAATCGATAGCAGGCGTACGTTTATGGCCCGCCACGACCCTCAGCCAGCTCAATGTGCTTTATTTTTCATTTTTACAACACACCTACTTTTTCTGTATTTGTTCAGTCAGACACATATTTTAATTTGGGTGCACTTTATTTAAACCTCCTCCCCTCTAAAATTCAAGTTTATAATTGTTTATAATATTTATAAATATAAACCTGCTTATCTTTAAACAAAGTTTAAAGTTTGGAACCTTAATTTAATCTAGATTTAAGATTAATCCTTATTGGTGCAGCACCCCACCCCAAGCGGCTACACTTGTGTGAATAAAAAACATTTTTTTATGGAAGCCCAATTCCACCACATAAGAAATAACTATGATTTTATAATTATATAATTTGTACAGCACTAGTTGTTATAATGGTTACATTTTCAAATAATGACCACATTGCCTGCTATAATTTTGACTTTGTCATTGTTTTTATGTAATTTGTGCCAATTATGTTTGCTTTTTTGTTTTGTTTTTTACTTATTGGCTCGGTTTTCACAGACAGAGTTTAGATTAAGCTAGGATTAAACCTTAGTTCAATTAGGACATTTTAGTAGTTTCTATAAGCCTGCCTTAGAAAAAACAAAACAACAACAACAACAAAAAAACAGCTCAATTGCATTTTAATCTGGGACTTGGCTGTTTGTCATAATTATGACTTTTTTTTTCTTATGTGGCAGAACTAGGCTTAAATAAACACTAGAGCAAAAGGTTCCCAGGCTGTTTAAAGGAATAGTTCACTTTGAAATAAATTTTAGGTATGTTTTAGCTTACCTCAAGGGCATCCAGGATGTAGGTGTCTTTGTTTCCACAGTAGTTTCAATGTTGATATTTTGATCAAGTTGATCAATGTTGAGCATGGACAGAGAAGTCCAAATTAAACATGATTTAATCGTGAATGTAAGTACACACTGATGGCCTAAGACATGAAATGAGCGGTTTGTCTGAGAAAACGAACACTATTTATATCTTTTTACCTCTTGTAACCACAGCAACATTCAAGTGATTCGAGGGCGAGGGCACTTCGGTGATGCTCCGGAAAGCATCGTTTTCTCACACAAATCACTTGTTTTGTGTCTTAGGCCATCAACGTGTACTTACATTACTGAGTCATTAAATCATGCTTATTTGGGCTTCTCTGTGCCTGCTCTTTGAGGTGGTGACCATAGACCTTCATTATGACTGATAGACAAGAACGGTTCAACCTAAAAATATCAAAATTGAAACTACTGTGGAAACAAAGACACCTACATCTTGGATGCCCTTGAGGTAAGCTAAAATATACCAAAAATTCATTTCAAAGTGAACTATCCCTTTAAGACCACATGACAATTCAAACACTAAATACAACTGAATACTGCACTGGAAGCTAAAATAAAGTTATATATCAGGTAAAGAGAAATGCTCTATTAGCAGGTTTCAACTTTCATTTTATAGTTTTATCTTCTTCATACAAAACTCCAGTCTTAAGCAAACAGGGTGTTGTTCAGTGATGCAGATCTACCACACTATTTAATATTATAACATAGCAACGTTTGCCATAACATACTAATCTCCTAAACCAGTGACACACTATTAGGATTAGTCAATGCTGCTAATGTTGCAGCACTGTACATGATACCTGTAATTGTGAATATAAGCATGTTACTATAAAATGTTAATATATAACCACTATAAAATGCATATTATAATATTAAATAGATATTATTAAATTAGTAAATAATAATTAAAGAGTAAATAAAACATATGCTTTAGTTATTGCATAATAAATACATGTATAAAATGAATGCTTTAGCTATAACTTTCCCATACCTTCAGGACTGACTTTGACTATTTTTTTTACTCTCATCTCTATTCTGGCCTATACCTATTGCAGCACTTCTCATGTCCTAGGATGAATCAGTTTGTTGTATTAGTTATTTGGAGAGAACTTTGCTAAATTAATAAAAGTACACTATTGTTCAAAAGTTTAGGAAGAGTAAGATTTAAAAGTTTTAAAAGAACATTTTATTCAGCAAGGATGGTCGTTCAAAACAATGAGATATTATATTCACCAGCTGATTGTGTATGTTTGTCTTACCCTGCTCAGCAGGAGTCTTTGGCATGCCTCTGTTGGTGCTGGTGTCAATTGATCTGTCACCGTTTACCTCAGCTGCGAGTTCACGCACTTTCCTCTTTTTTTTCTAAGAAAATAAATAAAATGGTTTTAGTGCATATTGAGGCAGAAAGAGGTTACAACATCAGTGGAGTGTACAGGCCATTGGTGGTGTAATTAGACCTTGGAATTAATATAAAATCGATTTTTTGTGTCGAGTGGTTTTGACGTGTCCTACCTGTATGCGTTTGTGCGAGTGAGATGATGCTTTTTGCTCGGTTAAGACAGCAGGGAGGAGCTGCTCCTCACCCATATGCTCAGACGAGCTTCTGACCCGGCCGTTGCCGTAACGCCTGCAGAGAGACACGCATTACTCAAATCTATTGTACACAAACAACATTGTTAAGTGACTTTTATTACTTTAAATGTTATAACACAGACCATAGCTACTTTTCCACTGTCGGGCCGAAATGGTCTCTTTGCTTTCATTTATTTCAGCTATCAACTTAAAAGGTGAAGCTAATATATTATATAGACTCACTAGATGCAGAGTGAGATATTTCAAGCCTTTATTTGTTCAAATTTTGTACGAATAGGTTCAATTTCAGGTTACAAGGCATAAATCTTTATTTCGATTTGCACTTTGACATTTTATACACATGCTAAAGTGTCTCATCCACCTGCCTGTAAAATTGTGGAAGGAATGAAGCAGGAAGTGAATCCAATCGCAAGCACATTTATTAACAAAACAAACAGGTAATCCAGGGTAAACGGAAAACAAAGAAACTCAGACCAGGAACAAGGAAACAGCTAACAGCAACCATTACAACATTAAGAACTCACACCGACTGGACTAAAACACAGGGCTTAAATACAAAGGAACAGATCAGTGAAACAAGACACAGCTGGGGCAACTCAACTAACAAAACAGGTGGAATACATTAACCCAAACGAGGAGCGGGAAAACTGGGAACAGGACTGAACCAAATACACAATAAAGGGGGAACACATGTCAGACCAGAACAAGACACAAACCCCACACCGTGACACTGCCGAGCTGATGTTCACTATGGGCTCTATGCAGGGAGGTATTTCCAGTAAAGGTCTAAGGATGCTCGATAACTTCCACCGATCGTAGAGTCCAATGCAATAACGAAAATTTATATTGAATTTTAAACTCCATGGTTATACTTAAGAAACGTTAGTCACAAAAAGAGACACCCCTTGTTGCAACAGTGTTGCAAAGTCTAAGGTTTTCCGGCAGAATTGGCCTACGTTTGCAAAGTCCACGGGTTGAAGCGACACCAAAACGCGATATTATTTACCCCCCTGAATGAAATTTTTACCAGGAAAATTCTACCAAAAAAAAATCCCCCCAGAAAGCGATTGGGATAGTTATGCGTAGCATAACAATATAGCAATATAAAAATAATGATGACCAATGAGTCTGCTATGTTAGCGATTATAACGGCAATAAGACGTGTGCATGTGTGGTCCAATATTAGACTAATACAGTAGAGTATTTGTGTTGGAAATTGCTCATGATGTTAAGTGGCAGATCAGTGGGCTTGCTGCAGTTGAATATCTAAGTAAGAGACGTCTTCTGTTCCAGACGAAACCCAAAATACTATGTGGAGGACGCAAGATAATTTAATAATTATAAGTAAGGCTTTCCTCTGTGTACGCATATCCTTACAAGTACAATTTTGGATGTATTATTTGTGTAAAACTTGCTCTCAAGTAATTTTATGGTTATCGTTCCCCCCACTGTTAGAAGCCATGTAACTCTGTGTCAAGAAGGTTTGAGCATTACTATATGTATGTATATATATATATATATATATATATATAACTTTATGGCTCAGGGGCAGCATTATATGCCCAACAGTAATATTTTATAAACTATTTAAGCATTTTTTTTTTACTTTTTTTAACAGGCTGTTATACTCTCAATAATTGTTACTGAATAGAAATTACAATGCATCTGTGAAGCCTTTAATGTACAACAACCTGGAATTTACAATGTCATGGGAAACAATTTTGCCACTATGACAACAATGCTATTAAGCATTATGAAATACTGTTATTGGTGACTGTTTCTTATTACGCAATATGACACATGAGTAAAACAGACCCTTAGTAACTGCTTCTGCAGAACTGGTCCAGCTAGTAGCCTGAGAAGTTTAATATCTAACAAACACTCCGTTCATGGGCCTTTCTCAATTAAAACAAAAAGCTTGGCAAAATAAGAACTATTGTAAAAAGCATAATGATGTATAAGGAGCTAATGGATTAGTCCATACAGGTATAAAGAACAAATATGTAAAACTTCTTTAATCTGCAACTGGTGCTCTAGCTCACATTTAAACTGCTGCACAAAAGCATTAATATCCTTCATTCCCTTTCAGAGTTCTCAGAAGACTGACATGATACCATAATTGGCCAATAAAATACATTAGATTATTTCCATTTTCACTGTTAAAGGAATCAATCATCCCCTTAAGCCAGTTAGAACAAAATGTGCAGAGTAACATGGATTTGGCTGGGCTGTAGACATTAATGTGGGCAAAGCTAAAGGGGATAGAAAGCCAAGTCTTGTCTGAACGGGAGACTGTTTTTCTATTCAATTATTTATTCACTATGTTTAGCTAAGTCAGTGACATTTACTCACTTGCTTTAACAGAGCTGTTTGGCCACATTTTAACACCTGTCTCATAAAATAATACACATCTGTTCAGTTTGGAAGTTCTTTTTTGAAAGAATTCTCTTATGCTCACCAAGGCTGTATTTACTTGATCCAAAAATACAGTAAAAAACAGTAATGTTGTGAAATACAGTAGTATTACAATAATTACAACACAATAACCTTTATTGTATACTACCCATATATTTGAAATGTATTATTTGCTTTAAATTAAATTAAGATTGTACTTTTGGCACAATCAATTGAACCTGAATTAATTAAAAATGAATGTGCTATATTTGTTTTCAATTTTAATAGATTTTAAAATGTAATTTACTCATTCTAATATACCGATTCAGCGATCAAGTAACATTTAATCTTATTATCATAGTTGTAAATGATTATGCAGTTTAATTTTTGTGGAAACCGTGATACATTTTTTTCATGATTCTCTGTTGATTAGAAAGTTCAAAGAACATCATTTATTTGGAAGATATTTCTTGTGCATGTAAACTTTACTGTTGTTATAGTCTTTACTTTCACTTTTGATCAACTGAATGTGCCATTTCTGAATAAAAGTATGAATTTAAGCAAATAAATACAATTAAACACTATATGGAAGCACTTTAAAGCTGCAGTCCACAGTTTTTACTCTTTGTCGCCTTCTTTGTTCGAAATCTGCAATTGCAGGCTTTTGTGGAATCAACAACTTTACGTGAGTTGTACTCGACACAGCACGGATGAACACAATGTTTGAGGAGAGTGTAAGGCTGTCAGTCACCGCGCCGGTCTGGATACTAGCATTCACAATCACAGATTATTCTTTTTGGAAGTATTTTTTCAATTCAAACCCTCATAAGGTGTCGCCAGGCGACCGTCTTTATGAATCAGTCATTGATTCATTCGTTCAAAATCATTCAGATATGAGAAAACACATTGCTTTGAGATGTGCGATGGTTCTGCTGTGATCTTTGTTTAACTATTTTCGCTGCTGAAACAGAAAAAAGTCAATATTGCATCTAAAATGTAAGTGACTTGTGTGTGTGACTGTATTTGGAGGGAACATCTATGAAAAGAGCATTACAGTAGTCTATACGTGAAGTGACCAGTGCGTGAATAAGAACTGCAGTATTATTATTTGAAAGAAAGGGATGGAGAAGGTTAATATTACGCAAGTTGGAGTATGCAATCGGTATGATATTATTATTTAGGTAACTAAAGGAACCGGGGTTGCGGTGCCACCAGCTTGGGCCCGTCATCGCTGCTCGCAGCTATATTTATCCTTGTTTTCACATGGGTCTGGTTGCAGCCTCTTTTTTTCTGTAGCCAATCCGAAGTCCAAACGAAATCTTTACCCGTCGGAACAAGTGAATCTGTTGTCACTGGTGATTGTTGTTTGAACCTTTCTGGATCCGCCATCAAATTGATAAGTTCAATTATATCAAGAGATGTGAGAAAAGGCTATAAATCTCTACCTCCAGCATCCTCACATGCAATATAGCCTACTAACCAAGACTCCTTCTTTATGTGCACAGATGTGACGTTATGACACAAAGACATGCTTGAATCTCCCGTGGAAATCCACCAGTACCACTGGAATTAAAAACATTATTACAAGCTTACAATTGAATCGAGCTAAAGCAAGCGGATAGTTTTGAACACTGGCTGGTTATGTATTTCCTCAAATATGTATTTTGGATCATTTTTAACCCCAAAAAAGAGGGAAATACGGACTGCAACTTTAAAAAATACATAAACTAAAAACGATCCTAAACTTTTGAATGGTAGTGTACGTAACATTAGCTCTTAGTCACTGCCACTGGCCATGTCATTAGTTTTATTTTGGTGTACTATTAAATACAATTAATGTAAAGCATCACAGTCTCACCATCTGAAGTCAGAGTATTTCACAAAGCTAGATTTTTTAAGGTTAAACTTTTAGGTTAGATTTTTAAGCAGGTAATCACATTTTTTTTAATCTAGCAGGCAGAACTTACACTGTTCCTTCTTGAGAGCCCATGGCGGTTGGATCCTGTACCTCCATCTCAGGGTTGGTGTAGCCGAGCGTCCCACTGTAACTGACCTGCTGCTGCAGCAAAACAATGATGGAAATCAAATCATGATGAGAGAGAAAACAGGCATAGAGACAGAGATACATGTCTATTGCTTTGAAAATGAGCAGTTGTCCCACACGAAACATTAGTTGGTACACTGAAAAAGCATCATATGCTTAAGATCCACATTATAATGAATGTGATGCACAACATCAACACAACCTCTTGTCCAATAAAAATCCACAACATTTGCAGAAGTAAACATTTGGATGATTTTTATTTCTTTCTTTTTTTTCATTTTGAGAACAGGAGTGTAGAATCTAAGAGTATTGTATGTGTGTGCAAGTTTGTGTGTCTTATGGGTGTGGGATACCAATGGCACATGTGTGCTTGTGTATGTGGCAACATGTGTATGATTACAGAACTGGTGGCCCTGCCCAACACAACAATTTACATAAGGAGCCAAAGCAAACAGTTCTTAAGAAACAGTGAAGTCACATGTACACTTCACAGTAAAGGCTGGAGTCAACTTACATAACCCTTCAGGAAAAGCACACATACTACAAACCCAGCCTGTTTAAGTAAGAGATTCTTGCAAAATGGCATACAGACTTGTAAAAAGCTAATATTGTTTGTTACAGCCAACATAATTTTAATATAATGAGTACTGATTAAAAGTTTGGGGTTGGCAAGTTTCATTCTTTAATCAAAATTACAGTAAAAAATAGTAGTAGTGAAATATCACAATTACAAATAATAAATGCAAAGCTGTATTTTCAGTATCATTACTCCAGTCTTCAGTGTCACATGATCCTTCAAAAATCATTCTAATATGCTGATTCGGTGTTCAAGAAACACTTCTTCTCATTATAAATTATAAATAAGAATAAATAGAATTATATGTAGCCGTATTGAATAAACGTCTTGATTTAAAAAATGGTAGTGTACATGCACAACACAAAATAATTATTAAAACCTTACAATAAGGTTTCATGAATTAATATTAGTTAAATCTATTAGTTAACATGAACTTATAATTAACAATACTTCTAAAGCATTTATTTATCTTTGTTAATGTGTGATTTTAACATGCAATAATACGTTATTAAAATCAAAAGTTGTATTTGTTAACATTAGTTACTGCACTGAAGTAACATGAACAAATATTGAACCGCTGTATTTTATTTATTAATGTTAACAAGATTATGCTCCTGACATGCTGGCTTACAGCGTTATATTCAAAGTGTTAATGTCTATCAAGGCAGAGTCAAAATGTCTTCAGAATACACATCATGCGCTCTGTGTCAGGAAGTAACTCATGGTGTGTGCTCATTTCCTATAGTTCAGTGTGAGCTCAATGTGCCGCCCCTGTGAGGATTTGGCAGTAGCATGGTGGAGTAGTTTTCCTGGGAATGTGTTAATTGCTCTGAGAAGCAACTGTGCAGATGATTTCGTCCCCACACAAGGTTGTTTTAACAACCTAGTTGTTACAACAATTAGGTTGCCATGAGCTATCCACCCTGATGATTACACATGTGGGCAACGCAGTACACAAGCCTACATTGGGAATCTGACAGTTTTGAGAACAGATATTGTTAATTCAAAGGCTAAAAAACTGAACCACTATGGAATGTTCTTACACACACTACTGTTCAAAAGTTTGTGGTCAGTAAGATTTTAAATGTTTTAGAAAGTAGTCTCTTACACTCACCAAGACTACTTTATTTGATCAAAAATACAAGTAAAAAACTAACTATTGCTATGTATTCTATTCTATGTATTTCCATGTTTTAATGCAATAGTGAACTACTGTAATATTAGTATGCTGATTTGGAGATCAAGTAACATTTCTTATTATTAACATTTAAAACAGTTGTGCTGTTTAATTCTTTTTTTTAACCGCAATGCAATTTCTTTAGGATTTCTTTTTGTAACAAATTAAATGTCTATTAAAATGACAGTTTAACACATCCTTCCTGAATAAACGTACTTACTGACCTTAAATATTTGAATGTATAATTTATGTTAAAAAATAAAACTAACAGGTGTTCCCAGAAAATGCTTTAGAATAATAATTCAGTTCCTTAAACCTGTGCATTTGATGCATTCCCCAAATATTAATATAGAATCACAATTATAATACAGATTTGTGTAGAGCCAGCATTCTTTTCAGTGGCCTAGCAACAAAATGGTGACATCTGACTATTGAATAATCAGCTAAATAGAGAAGGAAATTGATACAATTGGTTTTATGTGGGTGGAAAAAATATTAATTGATCAATTTTTTTTTTATTTGACACAAAAAGAAAACAATGTAGTACATCAAAATATAAATAACCACCATTAGCTGTGCTAAAAATATGTTTATGTTTGTCAATGTTGTACCTTGATGAGATTAATCTTGGGAATCCCAGATTCATTTTCTGGAGGAGGCTTTCTGGAATCTTTGGCCTCTTGTCGATGCCGCTGTCGCACGATATACTCATATGTGCTAAGTCTGTTCCACACTGAAGAGGAGAATGAGATGGAGAGAAAGAGACAGAATCTCACACAAAATGTCTACTGTCATATCAACCATGTACATCACATCATTCATATTATCATTCAGGATAGGAACCATATCTACATATTAATCATAGTTAAGGCAAAAACCTAACTTAAAGTTCTACTGCCACTGGATTTCCTCGGAATGCCCCCTTGTGGCAAACCCATAGAGGAAAATGTTTAATTATAATAACAACCACAGCAACAAGACAAGATTTGTTTTTAGATAAATTAATGCTTTTAATCTCCAAGAATGAAATGATTGTTGACCAAAAGTGACAGTAATGGGTTTCAAATTGTTAAAAAAAAATCTATTTCAATTTACTGTTGTTCTTTTGCACCTGCGGCTGTCAGTCATTCTCCATTCAGCGTTCAAACAGCACGTTGCGTTCGGTTACGGCAGTCAACAACGATGAAACTCTCTCCAAAATGATTCAATGTTAATAATATTATAGCTGATCTGTAGATAAAGCTCTATGGTTTCGCATAAAATTACTATCTTGCTCGACTGTAACTTACTGCTGTAACGTTACCTTAATCATGTTCTTTTCTACCATGTCAGTTAACTTGGATCATAACACTGAGAGCACTAACGTTATAGCCTCCTTGTTCTTCATCCGCGCACAGTAAAATTTAAAACTGTTAAAAGAAAAGGCTCAATAAACTATTGCATAGATAGATAGTGTCAGTATGCATCGATATGTCTTTCTCTTTCCTTTGTGCTTTTAACTTTTCAATGCGGCGGGCTCGAAGAGCTGCACGCTGTGACTCTGTGTTGCTTCAAGTGCATCATTCTGCACTTGGGATACGCATGAGGGCTTTGTGCCGCACTGTATTGGAGTCTTTCATAATCATATCATAATTCTTTTTCACAATGAAAGATCATTAATAGCCTTTTTTGTTTTGTCTTATCGATGGTGCTGCCTCATTAAACAGCTGTGTTAAACAGCATATATTTAAATGTCTTAATTTTATAGTAGACTATATAAAATAATTGATATTTCAGATTTTTATCTTGTTTTTCATGAATGTAATTTCATTATATTTTCCTGCTTTTTGTGTCCTTAGCCAATCACATGCCTGGTTATTGTAAATTGCATTAATATTTCACAATGTTACCATTTTAAAAGGCCTTCTTTTAAAAAACCTCGGACTTTTGAAATGGTAGGTTCGGTACATGAGTGTACTCACTGAGGTATATGTGGAAGCAGAGTAAGTGGCCCAGTAAAAGTGCAGACAGTAGGCCCAGAGCAATGGTGACTCCTGCAAGAGCGGGAATGGCTGGACCTGCTGTAGTGACTGGAGCCACCGGCAGAAACACAAACCACACCACAGATTCATTCCTAACTGCAGACAAAAAGACAAAGAGAAATAAAAAGGATGACAACATTGACAGAAATGTCACATTATCTGAGAAAACGTACTGTATTATATGATGATGTGTGTAATGGGACCCATTTTAGTACATTCAATCACACAAAACACTTCTTACCCTGTTGAAAGTGCTTGTCAGATCGAAGTTTTGATGGGTCCAAAAAGAACTCTATAAATACATAACTAGCAATAACTACAACAAAAAAAATCCCCAGGAGAGCAGAAATCACACTATTGAGAAAAAGCCTGTCATGAATAGAAAAAGAAAGAGAAATAATTAAATGGATTAATCTTCAGCCCTTTAAAGAGATAATGCTATTTTATATGTCTATAAAGGTGAATTTGTGGTTGTCATGCCGTTTGTACATAATGCTACATAAGTTAGGTCACAATGATTTATATACATAGACAGATACATATTGTCATTTAATGAAAAAACATGACTTGACTGATTCATTGATAAGCATCCCAAAGGTCCCCCATTGCAAATAAAACTCACAAACAAAAATAATGTTTGTATATGATGCTAAGCAACAGCACTTGATCTCATGATTGCCTTATGACTTCGATTTGAGAAAACATTAAAAATAATGGTGGTCAGAACTATTTGCCCACTTGGTAAATAGGATCAAAGACGGCTGTAAAGCAAATACATCTGCATTGTTAATCCTTCTGATATTTTATTTTAAAGGGCACCTATTATGCCCCTTTTTACAAGGTCTCGGGTGTCCCCAGAATGTATTTGTGAAGTTTCAGCAAAAAATACCCCACAGTTAATTTATTATAACCATTTGAAAATGTCATTTTTGGGGGCTGTTTTAAAAAGAGCTGTTTTGGTGTGTACGACCTTAAATGCAAATGAACTGCATATCCCCGCCCTGCCTTTGGATGAGGGCGTAACTTGCACACCTATAAGCAGAAGGGCTGAGAGAGTGAGAGAGACCCGCTATTTTGTATGTCATTCAGCCGTACATGTTTGAATCAGAATATATAAATAGTCTCTGATCAGGCCCAGATGACGAAGAGACTCCGGCAGAATAAACACAAATGAGAATGGAGCAGGGTCTCGATATGGTTATTTGATACATTTATTTACTTATGGAGTTGTAATCGCGTCCCCTTTGAAATTATGGATGTGCAACACACACACACAAACACTAACGTTGGCACATTTTTTTGAAACTACATAAGTTACACTGTGATAAAGCTTTTGTGATAAAGAGTTGCTAGACCACACTGGCTGCGAATAATTTTTGCTGCCACTAGGGTGCGTCTAGATTTCTAGGCTAGGCCCCGCCCTCACTCTCGCAGAATCAATCGCAAGCACACGCTCCGGCACTTTTTTCATGTCACACCACCACATCAAATAACCAACTAAAAATTTATTTTAAAAACAAACTCTTGAAATTACATAAGTGTGATTAAAACTACCGTTAATGACAGAAATCATCTTTAGAAAAACGATATTTGAAGTGTAATTTATTTGTTCAGTTGGTCTCACGTGCCGTTGAATAACATGGGAAGGCGGGGTTTATGACCTATAGTAGGACCGGCCACTGGGGGGCAATCGAGATGTTTTGGCTTCACTTTTCAGGGGTTCTGCGGTTTGTATTGGCCACCTCCAGTTTTCACTTTGTTTTGCCTCCAGCTAGCTGCGTGACGTAATTGTGACGTCGTTGCAAAATGGGTCAACAGTGACATACACAATAATCTGAATGTTACTATTCAGAATGTTTAATTTTTCTGAATAGTTTGACACAGGATCTGCCTTAAAGACTCACACAGGTAAAATATCTATCCATGGAAATGGCAGAAAGTGGAAAACCAACACACACAATGACAGACAGAGAAGAAGTGAAAAGAACTCACCAGTAATTTCTGCTGCCCACACAATTATTCAACCATCGACAGTGGTGGTCAAAGCTTGCCACACACTTATTACACGCACTACAGTGTTTTGATTTAGGGCCCCTGGAAAGTACAAATGTACATGTTGTGGGACAGAATGGAATAGTTGCCTGAAAAAGTTGCACACTTGAACACAATTCATTGTTGCATTTTGGCAGATAACCCATAATTAATTATGTTTGAAAGCCGTTAACCGATATATATTTGCCATATATATATAAATATAAATATATATATATATATATATATATATATATATATATATATATAACTAATTTTGTATAAATCAGCCTGATTTAAAAACAAGCACAAAATTATAAGGTTCTCATTATTTGACTGTTAACTGATGTTCCTTTTTTGAAGGGATTCAAATCATATTTCAAGCAAATCAAAAGCATAACGGCAAACAGTGCACATATGAAGTGTCTCAGCTGAATGAAATAATCCATTATTTATCGGTTTTAAATATATCTGCCAAATTTTCTTATCGGGCTGATAACATTATAAATGATCATATATCGGCCAATACTGATATGGTGGCCGATATATCGTGCATCCCTAAAAATAATTTTTACTATTACTCAGACAGTCAGTCAGTTAAGTAGTAAGGCTATCTATCAGTTATCATCATGTTGCACTTGAAACTTAAGGAAACCGCAGTTGTCAGATTAACCACTTTTTGTATACAGTTAGTTAGTCAGCAAGCATTAGAAAGTGCTGCAGTTAGTAGTTAAGTCATCTCCAATTTAAAACTTACAAGACATCAAGGATTATACAGTGAGGTAAATAAGTATTTGAACACCCTGCTATTTTGCAAGTTCTCCCACTTATAAATCATGGAGGGGTCTGATATTGTCATCGTAAGTGCATGTCCACTGTGACAGACTAAATCTAAAAAAAAAAAAAAAAAAAAAATCCAGAAATCACAATATATGATTTTTTAACTATTTATTTGTATGAAGCTGAAAATAAGTAATTGAACACCTGTCTATCAGCTAGAATTCTGACCCTCAAATATCTGTTAGTCTGCCTTTAAAATGTCCACCTCCACTCCATTTATTATCCTAAATTAGATACTTTATTTTTATTGTCTTGTTTATTGTCTGTGTTTGTATTACAAATGTGTGGATATAACTCGGTCACTGCAAAACAAATTTACCCCTGGGTACAAATAAAAGGAACTGAACAGAACTCCATGATTTCTAAGTGGGAAAACTTGCAAAATAGCAGGGTGTTCAAATACTTTTCCTCACTGTAATTTTCAGTCTTGTTCTTATCATATTCCAACTGTAACCATATTATTAAAGCAATAAGGCTGAATAAAACAGAGGGTGTACACTACAATAATTCTACTACTGTTATGAGGGCTTTATTATGCCAAACGACATCCAGTGATAATCACTGTAACACAGCCCACTGTAGCTTGTTGATACAGTAATATATGCATGAAAGGGGCAAAGATGCATTGAATCTGATCTAGGAAGTGGTTATCTCATTGTCTATACACATACATACCTCCATAACAATTGAAAAATAGTCAGCAGCTTGTCTGTACTTACACATCTACTTCACAGAGGTAGCAGTGACAGTTCTCGATGACGTGTGCATGTTTGGTGTGGTCAAAAACCGGCATGGGTCCTTTATAACTCTTAGCTCGGACATTATAATCTGCAGGGTCGATGGAGACGGCCATCAGGTGCATGAAGAGGTGACAGACAAATGTAATTCCTGTACACTGAGCACTAAGTTAAAGACTAATAACTTGATGAGACTGTATATGATGTACATAGAGTTGTACAAGGTTCCAACTTATAAGGGAGGGTACACCTTTACAGACCTGTATAATAACAACCCATAAATGTGAAAAGAAACAGCTTCTTTGCAGGCCACATAATAACCATTGAAACAAGGATACAATATATCCGGCTGGGATCCAGTGTGTGGGGAGCAGAGGTACAAATACACCAAAGCCAGTGACAGCAAAGTAGAGATAAAGCAGCCAGGCCAGGAGCTGGAAAGGGTGTGGGGGCCAACTCCAACCATTGGTCCGAGAGCATAGGGGCACATCAGCTCTCCTAGATCCCCCCTCACTCACTGGGGCGGTGCGATTAGAGTTCTTGCTACAGACATCCATGAGAGGGGAGCCTGTTTCTGTCACTCCTGTCATTAAAATTTTTAAAATTCATTAAAAGTCAATCTATAATCAAAATTGATAATTTTTATTATTTATGGAACATTGCAGCATTTTTTATAAATAATGTTCCATGTTATTTTTATTGATTTTTATATTCTTTTATGTCAGTCACCAAACAGGTTTGAAACGACAGGATGAGTAGATAAAGACAGGATGAACTATCTTTTTAAAAGAATATCAAAATAAACACAGTGATCACAATTTACACTATATCAATCCTAATTTATGGAATGCGTCCAGAATTTATTGAAAAAGAGCTGTCTTAATATATAATTATTTTATCTAATTTAAAACATTTTTTTTAATGACGACTAAAGATTATATGGCTACAAGACTTGTCATTTTTACAGATATCCAAACAAAGTTTGTGTAGAAACTTGTTTAAACATTTGTGTTGACCACATGAATGCAACACTTATTTAAAGAAACGTGTTTCCTTTTTATTGACTTAGCTAAAGTAAACCATAAAACTCACTTGGTCAGTTAACGATGACAGGACTCTGGGCTGCTCCACCACATCCGAATCAGCCAGCATTACCTGCACTGTTTTTTCTTTACACGAAAACTACCACAAACCTGACACATTTTAAACCTTACTCATCCACAGCAATAACACAACAGCTCTGAATGAGTCTAGCTCATGGTCTAGCTCAATCTTTACTCATTTAACGTTACTGTAGCATTTGTAGCCTGAGCGGAGCGGCGTCTCAGTAAACAAATCTCTCATCACGTTCTCGTGCAGTGGGTAAACTAATCTCGTCTAGACGTAGGAATTGACTAGCAATAATGAACCAGACTAATAAGAGACTTGAAACTGACCTAGTGTCAAACGCTTGTTGTGCGTGGAGAGCACGACTAACTGTAACGTTACCGTTAACAAATCATTCTACAAACAAATCACATTTTACTGAAACGCACACATCTCGATAAATATCCAGAGCGTTTTATCCAAAGACTCAATCCAGGCTGCTTAAAAGACTGCACGAATACCAAAAAGTAAAGTTTTTAAAATAGAGCAGAAGCACTGAAAGCAATACACTCGGCATATAATCATTGCATATAATGACAAGTTGTGTACACCTACATCCGGGAAACCAGTTACTCACTATCTCCGTTTTATTTCAAATTAAAAGTCCTTACCACTAAGGTAAATTTAACTATTATTATTGTAAAGTACTATTATGATTATAAATTGATTTTTTTATTTTTAAATTAAACTGAGAGTGGAAAATACTTGGCTCTTTTTTATATTGTTATTTCGTTAGATGCAGTTACTTGCTGATATAATTTGTCTGTTTTTATGGCATCACAAGCTTTTCAGTGCTGCACTGTAGGCAGTTTTACACTAGATGGGAGCAATAGCTTGATTAAAAACAAAATACAATCTTTTATTTTTTATTATCACAAGTATTTTTGTATTACCAATGTATCTCACAACTAGTTCATGCAAATTTAAAATTCTTTCATGTATTCTTTCTTCATCACTTATTTTCTTCAAGAATCTCTGTTCCACCGAAGAAAGGCATACAGTTTTAAAATAGTATGAAGGTAAATAATGACATAACTAAACATTTAAATATTAGGCTCTTATTTCCTCGATAAGTTTTTGTTAGTGCTACTCACACAGTTAAAACAATTCTATTGGACATCAAAAAGTTCACTAAAAATTGTTGCATGAAAAAATCATTACATGTTTTTCTGTATGCCTGTTGGCCTTCCAACATAGAATTTGAATTACACGTGTTGCTTTAAATTTACTTAATAGTTGATTTTACAGTACATAGAGTTTATTCTCCTTCTCCTTACTTATGTTAAGTAACATTGGAATGCTGCAAGAAGCACGCTCCATAATAATTTAAACTTCCCTTGTGGGATCTGTTGAACAATGAGCTCTATTTCTGTCCCAGTCCAACATGGGACGTGGTTGGTGCAGGTCACAAGGTTTAGCTATAGTTTTGACTGAGCTGATGTGGTTCAGGCCATAAAAGCTAAAATGCTTTTGAAGAGAAAGTTTGGGAGGTCTCTCTTTTGGCAGCAATGTGTATCCGTAATAGAGAATGAAGCAGAGGACAGTGAGCTTGGTTGGGTTGGGCATGACAAACTTTCCCAAATATAAAACATTAATATAAACACCCATTTTCACAAGATGTCAGAAGTCAGTCTCTCCAGGATTCTACAATATTTATTTATTTATTATTATTTTTTTTTTGTGATTTTCATTTTTGCAATCAAAATGACTGACTGTGATGGTAATTTCCATAAAATTGCAAAAATGTGCATTTAAAAAAATGTAATGTGTTATGTGATATGTTAGATGCACAATACTACATGACAATAGTACAAACAAACTTCAATTATTCTCAATTTACAATTAAGACTTTACATGCCGAGGGGGAAGACAAATGTATGGTATAAAATGTTTGCGCTGGGATGAGTTCGGGATTTGGCTTGACTCCGCTGAATCCGAAGTAATGTTTGTATTTTGTTACTATTTTTTCTGTAATAAACTTCATTTTTTGAGACCTTTGACGTCCACATACTTTTTTGCAATATGTGAATGCAATATGTAAAATGGCATTTTATTCTGTATTTAAATTTACATTTCTACCATTCTAGCAACGTTTGGTGCAAAATGAAAATGAAATTACATAATTTACATTTGCCACTTCATACACTAGTTTTAATATGCATATAATAGGCATAATATGCATAACCTCCACAAAAACAGGAAAGACGTAAGCCAGCACCCCCATCACAGCCACAGATTTGCGGCTCCAGGGGCCACATTTATAAAACTGTGTGTAGGATCTTTACTAAAAGTGTCCGTGTGCCTGAAAGTCAAAAATGGTGAATGCAAAAAAAATATTCAGACTTTAAAACCATGCGTATGCCAGAACCTGCGCAGAATTCAGTTTATAAATCCCAGTCAGCGGAAGATTTTGCGCACGCAAGTCTCCTCCTCGAAATAACCATAGATGGAGCTTACAACGCCTCGTTTTACTAGGCATATCCTCATCTGCATATCATTTGCATATAATTACTTGTGATTATTCATGATGATTTGCATAATTACACTTGATAAAAGGTTAAATGTACAAGACATTAGGAAAATATTACGGATGTGCCGTCACATTACATTAATAAAAATAATTTTTAAAATAATTTAAAATCATTTTACTTATTTATTTAAAGTGTTATTGTGGACATGCACTGTAGGACTCATAATGCAGATTTACGGTTTTACTTCATTTGGCGTTAGATGGGGTATTTATTATATATTTCACTAAACGGCCCAACGCGCATTTATGAAGAGGTGGATATTTGGCTTGGTGAGTGAAAATATATTTGTTTTATCTTTCTGCATGTATAATTCTCTTTATATTTTCTGTCTAAAAGTGACCAAAAAGACATTTAAATCCAGCTCACCATCGTGTCGCCAAACTGCCCGGAAAGTTCATACGCATGGGTCAGAGTTTGCGTGAAGGTACGCAAATATTCCTGTCAAGTTTGTTTTTATAAATCACAACAAATGCATTGGAAGTGGCGTACGCTTATTTCTGGGCCTGGTTTTTTTTGTGTTTACGCAAAGGTTATAAATAAGGCTCAGAGTTGCTGTCTCCCAACACAGTGAGCGGACTGGTCTGAAAAGTGTGGTTCGACGTGGGACATGGGACACATTTCCTTGGACAAATTTTACCCCAAATCAGCTGGGCTTTCAAGGAGATATATTCGGCTTGAGGAGCACAGCTGTCCAGATCCTCTCTCAGGCTGGTCTTGAGAGTAGGGAGATGTCTGTGACTGGGCACAGATGTGAGGGCCGCCTAAAGAGCTGGGCTCCCACCACTAAAGGGAAAAGATCCTGTCTTCCAATCCAGGCAACGGCAGCATATGTCACAAAGCTCAAATCATTTCAAATTGGTTTCTTGAACATGACAATGAGTTCACTGTACTAAAATGGCCCCCACAGTAGCAGATCTCAACCCAATAGAGCATCTTTGGGATGTGGTGGAACGGGAGCTTCATAGAAATGTGATGCTCTATTTTGCCAATATTATTTTCATTAAGGAGCTCCAGTGGTTTGTATATGATGTTTATAAGGCAGCACACAGCAGGGCAGTCCCGAGTGTGTTAGTTTGAGCTTCATCTGGAGTTTGTATTTCAGGGGTTAATGTGAAGACCGGCTTGACTTTGGCTGCTCATCTTGAATTGAGCCAATCTGTAGCATTTGTGCTGATCTTCCTTTGAGTGAGAGATTAATTCTTGTGTATGCTAGTTTAGTCTAATACCCATCATTGCTGCTTTTCTCTTAGAGCATTTGCTCTAATTTCTCCAATGGTGGCCATATAGAGAGAGAAATGGGTAGTTCTTGGCAACGTCTGCACTTGGACTAAATAAAAAGGTCTGAGGCATGCTCTCTTGGAATCTGACCAAGGAATCCTCTCTGTCTGTGCTTTGACAAGCAATTCTTATCACTTTCTCTTGATAATTGCATTGGGGCATACTTTCCTGAGCCCCTTCGCCCTCTCTGTAACAACAATGTCAATACAGAAAGGGTGATTGTGCCTCTTCATTCCACCTCTTGCCACTTCCTGGCTCCCCCTTTACCTTGCATGCCAGAAACAATGATTATGGCAGCCGGGGTAGTGGATTTTTTTTTTTTTTTTGGATTGCTGTTGGTGTAGCACGCTCTTCCTCTTTTCCACAAAGGGAGATTTAGCCCTTGCTGTGTTCAGGGAAGTGGACTCAGTGGGAGGTGGTGCACCAGAAAAAGGAATCTAGAGCAAAGAAACAATAGCATCCCAAAAAGAACAGTCACAGCTTAATGTTTAATGTTTGCAGAAAGGTTCTTGCAACCCACCAACCCCCCACCCCTCAAGCAATTTCATCATTGTGTGTTCCTGTCCACCCAGGACAATGACATTTGTTGACATACTAGGAGTATAGAACAACATATCAGAAGCGGCAGCATTCTTTGTTCTAAATCCATCAAGTGTTTAATACTTACCTACAAAGTAAATCGTTTTATTTATTTATTGTTTTATTAAATATTGATTGATTTAAAGACATATGTATGATTTTTGCATTAAAATATCCATAATCCACTACCACTGTGTTTATATTTTGTTCACTTGTGTACTTGCATTATCCCAAATGTTTCCAACAATGTTTAAATGCAAAGAAATTCACAATTTTAACCAGTGTAATATCCCATTTCATCACTTGTCAATGGCATCATGTCCACATTATCCTAGTTTCTGCTTTAACTGCCATAAAAAATGGCAGAGTGACCCTCTAGAATCCAGCATTCCTGGTCTCCAGCATAAGATATGTTTTGCATGCTGGGACCAGCATGGGAAGCGGGAGAGTTGGTGAACCAGTAAACCAGCTCAGTTTTGCACGAGAAAGGCATTACTACTGTATGCTAGTCGACCAGCTTAAAAGCTCTATACCAGCTCTAACCAACATAAACCAACCTGGACCAACATGGAATTCATGCAGAAGAAGTAGTTGTAGTGTCCACCACACCACTGTTTTGTACATTCATCATGGACCACAGTTATTTGTTATCATTTGTAGCAGGTTCTGTTGCCAAAGATAACTCCAAGAAACGTAAACATACCGGCGAATAAAATTACCTAAGAAGAGTTTTGAACAAGCAGAGAAATTAAAATGTTCAAATGTACTCTAAGTATGATTGTTTTTTTTTTTTGCTGTTTGTTTTATTGAAAACGTAAAACCAAGGGATGTTAACGTGCTGTAAAAATGATCTGTTGGGTATTTTGAGCTAAAACTTCAAATACACACTCTCTGGGGACAACAGAGATTTATTTTACATATTGTTAAAAGGGGCATTACCACCCATTTAACTGGCAAAAAAAAACTCCCCGGAAGAAATCACTGTAGAGCCTGAACTGTCTATGTTTTGTTTGTTCATTCCACAAATTAGTCTTTTAGGAGGCTTAATGACTCTACTTTGAATCATTGCCAAGTCTAGTTTGAGTTACTGCAGCCTCATGTCTTCATTGTGTGCACACCCCAGGGAATCAGAGTCTTCATTCCACTTCAGGTAAGTTGACATCACTTCCAGTTCCATTTTCATTACTTCTTTCGACATCCCTTTGCACTTGACATAATTTCTTACATTCAGGTTCCCAGCGTCAACACTCACAGAGTCCAGCCTCCCTGACACAATCTGACACATCAGGTAAGTCTATACGGTTTGTATGACCATCTTCCTCAACAAAACCAGCAGGATTACTTAATATCCAATCTGCAGTTCTGTCATCATGGTCAACTTCATCTCCTTGAACAGTTTCATCATTACGGTCAACTTTGTTTCCTTGAACATCATTTTCATCAATCAAGTCATCGTCCTTTTGATCCCGTTCCTGAGGTCCATCAATCGGTAGAAGTTCACAGGTAACAAAAGATTTATATGGACTACCTTCACTTCTGTCTGAGCTGATTGTCCAAATCGTGTAAACACTGATATGGGGTACACAACGATGACTTTACATGGAGATGATTTCCATTTGTCATCAAACTTTCTTATACCTCTATCACCTCTGTTTGTAACCAGCACTCTTTCACCAACAGCCATTGGACATCCCTTCACCTTTCTTTTGTAAATTCTGCCATGTCAATTCCTGTTCTTTCCCAGATAGTACAAGGCTGTTTGATGTCCTATTTACATCTGGAAGACGTATTTTTAAGGTTGTTTGCTCATCTGCAAGACGTCTATAGGACGTTTCCTGTCAGATGTCAAATAGACGTCTATAAGATGTCAGTTTAACATGCATTCTAAATCATTACATCTTAGAGACATCTTCTAAACGTCTGACACTTAGCTGACACTGCTAAGGCCAACCACCTGAGGTAAGTTCGCATAAAGAGCCCTCTAAGGGGCTACCCGGTCAAGGAGGCCTATAAGGCCTACTACCTAACCACGCAGCCTTCATTGGCAGAAAAGCTGTTTAACAGCACCTACAGCATACTAGTACCTAATCACATCATAAAAGGCAGTATACTAAGCAACAAAGCAATACCCTTGAAGTAGGGGAGTACAACATTCACCTCTGCCTAGTGGTCCATTTTTTTGCATGGGTGTCAGCTCATGGCAATGCTCTGGCTAGGAGCGTAATTCAATGTCCCAATGGGCGGCATAGACACATACCCATGCTCTGCAATCCCCTCAACATTAGCGAAACTACCTCGCTGATGTTGGTGAATACGGGAACAGTACATGAACACACAAAAAAGCAAAGGTGCAAAGATAAAGCACTAGTTTTATTTTATTCAACCTTCATCATTAAACATGCCAAGGACACAAAATTTGATGGCTAAGATAACTAATGAAAGCACAAATGACATAAATCATAGTATCTGTGATAGAACTCCATTAACATTGGCCTCTAAAAGTTCAAGAACATCTTCAAAGTCATGGCCAAAAACCAGAACAACCAAAATGAAACACATCTCTTTAGTTTACAGAGGCAGGTGCTGGTGGATTTCCGGATAACTTCCACACACTGTGCAAAGCAGACCCAAGATCATCGTCCTTGTGATAATTATGTAAATATCAGCCATTCATCTTTCAGTCCCATTCCAAAATGAGGTAGTTGATCTCATAGTCGTAGGCAATCTGCAATATGTCATCGCTGACACAGAAGGAAGAAAACCATAAAACATAATCCAGAGACAGAATATGTGATAGGCAGTTTGTCCCTGTGCAAGCAAAATAGAGACAGTCATATAATTGCAGTCACTGGTTTGTCAATCACATTTTTATAATAATAGATGAATGCCTGGGAAATATGATTCACATATTTCCCTGTGTGTGCCACAGAGCGCAATGCAAAAAAAAAAAAAAAAAAAAAAAAAAAAAATTACATATTTATGTTACACTGTTCAAAAGATTCCAAAACAAAAGTTTTTATTATAAAACAAACTCAAGTAGTCCACAGATGAAGAACAGATAACATGACAGGATGTAAAACGCGACAATATTTTGACATTTATTTTATCGAGGAAGAATAAGCCCTTGAGATGAACCTTCTCGTTTTCCAGGGGGTCCTCGAATCTAGATACAAAAATTTACCTTACATCAGCTGTCAAATAAAACAGAACAAAAAAACAAAATAAAAAACAAATACACAAGAAGAAAAAACATACTTTACAATAATGGTAAGTACAGAAATATATAAACAAAACCCATACAAACAAGACAATCACTCATACAAGACTCTCTAAAGCACTCATCCCTAAACAAAGTAAACACATATAATACATAATAAACACATACTTTCATTATTCAGATTCAAATTGGTTGTAGTCCGCCCTGATTTCCCAAGTACATTATTAACCTATTTCCTGAATCGTTGTGGGTTTTTGAAGTCATTCGTTAAGTAAGACAATTTCAGAAATAATTGAAGAGTTCAGATGCAAAAGCCTCTAAATGCCATTTGAAATTTTCTTCTAAAATTATCATTTTTATCAAGCTTGTATATTTAAGTTCAGTAATTTCACTTAAATTGCAATGAAGATTAACTATTAATTGTCATTCAAGTGAAATTACTGAACTTGAATATATAAGGTTTATAAAAATGATCATTTTAGAAGAAAATTTCAAATGGCACTTAGAGGCTTTTGCATCTGAACTCTTCAATTGGATTTGGAGTTTCTTGTTTGCATGGTACAAATGTTTCTGAATCGTTTATATTCTTTCAGCCAACAGTGTATTTTGCACGTCAAACCAAGCCCTATTTAAATAGATTAATAAGGTCTCCATTTACCCACTGCAAGTGACTGCCTTTAACTTTAACAATAGTCCAAGGAGCATGCTTATTTATAACATTCAAGTGCTCAGTATTTAGAAAATTCCATGCATCATCAATAAATGGAATTAGATTGAGCCTATACCAGTTAACTTGTTGCAAATCACTAATAAATTAGTCACTATTAAAGAATTTGGTTTGCCTTATCTTAATAAATTAGGAAGGGAGATGTGGCTTCACAATTTTCCAAATGCAATAGATCATGAGGTGATCACTAAAGCAGTCTGGTAAAAACCCAGATTTAATTATTCGTTCAGGTTGAGAAACAAAGGCCCAATCCAAAGGAGATTTAGAGGTGGGAGTAAGTCATGTGGGTTAAGTTGTGTCAAATTTAAGCTATTAATCATATTTCTTTCAGTAAGTGTAGATGAATGAAGCCAATTAATGTTAAAGTAACCCATAAGTATCATTTCTTTATTAGAAACTAGGGAAGATACAGTAGAAATAATATTTTTAATTGATTCCAATTTCAGAGAGGTAGTAACGGACAATTATTGATAATGAGATGATGACAAATGGCTGTAATGATTAATGGGTGTTCGTGGAAACTGATGACTGGTGGGAATCAATGAACAAAGGAAACTTTTGACCGAAAAGCCATAAGAATACAACTAAATACACATATTGTGACAGAACTCCCCCTACTGAAAAGGCGCAGCCTCTTGCTGTGATGGATGGCTTGAATGGAATAAGGGTTGAGGTTCAGGAGGTGGATGAGAGACCGGCGAGGAGTGGAGCCCAACAGAGCCGTAGGGGCTGGGGGCTGTAGTGCAGCAGACAGCCCAGAAGTCCATGCCAATGGTGGAGTGACGACTGACCAGGGTAGAGCCGGTGGGATGAGGGAGCCGGTTGAAGTCAGAGTGACGACAGTCCTCGGTGGAGCCGAGGGGGCGAGGAGCCAGGGTGGAACCAACTGGTTGAAGGGCAATGTAGAACTGAGTGCTTCGAGGATCAAGGTCAAGCTCAGGATTACTCACGCCAGAGCAGGGCTGAAATCCTGAAGCCTATATGCAGATCAGGGCACGATGGGTGGAGAATGTGAGTGGGATGTCTTAGCACTCATGAGACAGACTATGCGGTCTTTAACTAGTGTTTCAAACTCCTTATCTATTCATGACCACCACACCCAGTCTATGCATCACTGTTTGAGCTTCACTATGTCCAGGTGGCCCTCATTCACCATTGCTAACACATGCACAAACGGATCCTGGGACCACTGTGCAAAACCCTCAAGCCATGCAAGCATCATTCCAGCAGGACAACTTGTCTTTAACCTGGAAAAATACAGCTAGTTCCCCTGATACATTTGATGGCCAGCCATCCCAGATGTACTGTACAGACCTATGATAGGATAGGATCCTAGTGAGAGGCTGTCTTGAGCTCCTACAGTGACGCTATGTCCTGCATCAGCTTCTGTGAGAACATGTGTGTTTCCACCAGGACTTATTTAACATATAACAAAGACATTCATGAGTCACTTCAAAACTCAAACAGCTTCACTAGGCCAATAAGGGTGCCTACAAGATTGGGGAGCCTTGTACAAACAGGATGAAAAAAGAAAAAAAAAACAAAGAAAAACGGAATAAGAACATAAGAGTAGCTAAGAGAAGGTGTTCTGAAAAGCTAAAAAGAAAAAAGAAAAAAGAAAAAAAACAGCTAACGAGTGTGGAAGGGCCTGAAAGCCATCTCTAGCAACAAGACACCATCCCCCAGCACCATGGAGAATCCACAATTGGCAGATGATTTGAATGCGTTTTATTGCAGGGTTGAACAGCTAGGTCTCACACCCCACACCTGCTCTGTCCATCTCTCCACACAACCATAAACACCCCCTACCCCCTCTGTCCCCCCTACTGCTTCTCAGCCTGAACTTAAGATCTGTGAGGAGGATATATGCCAGGTCTTCAGGATACAGAAGGTAAGAAAAGCCAAAGGCCCAGGCGGTGTCTCATCAGCTTGTCTCAAAGCCTGTACGTGCTGTCCAGCTGCATTCAATCTTCACACTGATCTTCAACAGATCACTGGAGCTGTGTGACCAATTAAAAAAAGTTAACTATTCAGTTATGGTTTGATAAAATAGGCTGAACTGTTACGTAATATCTGTGGTACAGGCTATGTGTCCGGCAGTGGTCTTGTAACTAAAAGTGAACAACTGTTGAAAAATGGTGTGACGCAATCATTTAGTAAGCATTGATTTGATCCAGATCTTGTCTGGATCAATCCCCCCTATGTCTTGGACGCTTCTATCTGATTTTAGTGACTTACACATCTACATTTGGACACCACTTGTCCAGTAAAAAGCAGAAACCAGATGCAGAAACCAGAAACCACATTTCTCAGGATGCACTGAAATTAAACAATCTGAGCCAAAACCAAAAATTACGTATGCTCTTGGTCAAAAAAACTTTAAATTAGCTTACCCTAGTGAAAAAGTATACTGTATTATATTTAAAATACATTCCCTTTTTAATAGTACATTGCAAATATACTAACAAAATGTTTTACTATCTTTAAATATATTAAAAGTATATTAGCATCATGATTTACCTATTTTCACAATACAACTTTTAACACTTTAGTAAAGTCAAAGTAGTATATTTTAGAAAATGTATTTAAAAATATACTTAAAAAAATACACAGATCGTTCTTCTCATAGGCCGGATTTTGCCACTAGGAGAAGTGACTCGGCTCATCCCCCACCTGGTTCGGTCTGGGGAGCCCGTGGTAGCCCGATCTCCTTAGGCATCATTTCGGTCATGCCGAGGTAGACCTTTTTGCATCCAGGGAGACATCACACTGTCCTCTGTGGTTCTCTCTAAGTCATCCAGTCCCTCTGGAGTTGGTCGCTATGTTACAGGCATGGCCGAGGTCACGTCTGTATGCATTTCCCCCAATTGCTCTGCTCCCAGGAGTTCTGGTGAGGGTTCGCCGAGATGGGGTCAGTCTACTGTTGGTAGCCCTGAACTGGCTGGCCCGAGTATGGTTTGTGGACCTAGTGTCTCTTCTCGTAGGCTCTCCTCTGGAGATTCTGATCAGGAGTGACCTTCTCTCTCAGGTGAGTGGGTCGATACTTCACACCCACCCAGAACTCTGGAATCTGTGGGCTTGGCCTCTGAGGGGGCCCAGCTCATAGAATGTGGTCTTTTGACTGAGGTCGTAGAGACTATCCTCCACTCCAGAGCTCAAGCCACTAGAAAATGATATGCCTTGAGGAGGAAACTTTTCACCTCTTCGTGTGGAGAACACCGGTTGGACCCAGTTAACTGCCCGATGGGTGCAGTGCTGTACTTCCTGCAGAAGCGTTTCTCCACAGGGTTATTCCCCTCCACACTGAAGGTGTACATGGAGGCCTAATCTGCTTACCAGGGACAGTTCTCTGGGGAGACACTCATTTATATCTCGTTTCCTTCGAGCCCCTTGAAGAGGTTTCTGAGTAAAGTATTACTCTCAAAACTGTCTTTCTGCTTGCCATTTCTTCCCTAAAAAGAATTGGGAACATTCAAGCTCTCTTGGTTTCACCCTCGTGCATGGAATTTCGCGCATGGCATGGTAAAATCCCATCTCCACCCAAGACCGGGTTATGTTCCTAAGGTTCAAACTAATGCTGTTAGGCCTATTGTACTGCAAGCCTTCTGTTCTCCTCCTTTTCTGATGTTGGACCAGCAGAAACTTGATCTGCCCAGTTAGGGCACAGAGCTGCCCTGTGGAGGAATTATGAACAGTTGTTTGTGTGTTTTGGACCGCCCAAGAAGGGGTATCCTGCGTCTAAGCAGAGAATGAGCAAGTGGGTGGTTGAGGCCATCTCACTTGCTTACGAGTCAGCTGGTCAGCCTTCACCTATGGCTGTAAGAGCTCACTTGACAAGGAGTACCTGCCTCTAAAGCTCTTTTGTCAGGAGTTTCATTTCAGGACGTTTGTGATGCGACAGGATGGTCCTCACTGCATTCATTCGTCAGATTTTACCATCTTGACTTCAGCTCCACTCCAGGGGCACATGTGCTTTCGTCAGAATGTGCTCCCTGAATTCACACGACGGACACTTGCTCGTAGGTCGACATGGGTGTTGGCGTTACCACAGCATTTTGAGTTTCTCTGGAGACCTACACCTACTTATATCTCGTTCCCTAAACACCGGTCACATTCACAACACACTCGTCTCTTAAAGAGGCACTACACTATTGGGTTACTAAACCTCAAACGTTTCTCCATAAGTGTTACTTGTAATATTTGTAACTCTGGTTTGAGGTAAACTTTTGAATTAAACATGTAAATAAAAGATAACAAAACTTCACAAATGACAGAACTCCACAGGAAGCACAACAAATACTAATAAAGAATAATTACATAATGTGACATGAATAATTAAAATATGAAACGGTAATGAAACAAACTGAAACCATTTCATTTCTACATGTTTGAAGTTTTTCAAAATGCTGATCCTCACTTGGAAGATTATATTATAAAGTATTGTCATCATGTCTTGTTGAACAGTCTACTATCAGTTTTGGTTGCTCTTTTTGTATTTACTTGCACTTTGACATAGTTGCAGACTATCACTGATAGTCATATCAGAGACAAGATGAGCATGCTCCATTGGGAGAGAATTCTGAAATCTTGCTTAAATGTTGACAGCAGGATATCAAGTAGGACAGCGGGCCTGTTTTGACAACATTACTGAGGCCTGGGAAAATGTTGTTCTGTATAGAAAAGTAGGGCAAGCTAGGGTAAACTAGACAAATGTGGACATTGTTTGGGCATAGTGTTTTGTTGGGAATCAACAATTTTTGGCAATTTCACCAATGATCAAATAAGCTTTCAATCAGAAGTTCTGTACAGAATGTTTTCTGTGAAATCTAAGTCACTGCAAATCATAACTGCATGATGAACATGCTTAATGGACCAACAGTCACTGCATGACAGACAGTGCATGACAGACAGTGCCTTAAAACATCAAACCAGACTTTTATCTCTCACTCTGAGGGACTGTAATTCAGAATGAGAATTAAATAGAGACCTTGTATAATCTTTTTTTCTGATTTGGCCCTATCTTCACTCTGATGTGCATGTCATACAATTTCCAGGAAAAAAGGGGTCAAGCTGACAAAGTTCAGGGAGGCACAGGAACAATGGTGGTTTTGTAAGTGTCCCTGGATGTTTATCAGTGCGCGACATTCTGAGCCTTCTGTCACGAGTACCACCAACATACAGCAACATAACCACAATGATCAGCCCTCCTTCACCACCATGCTCTGCGCTCTCTGTTCCGTGCCGTCTTTCTGTGACCCATTATTTTTATCTCTCTTCTCCCAACATGTTTCCCAGTCAGCTTCTGTAACAGAAAATCAGACAAGTATTCAGGCCTGATACTGCACTCTTTCTTCTGTACTCATTAAAATGACCATAAAGAGAGAGTGAGCGCGTGCATTTCTGTTGCATGATTCTCTCGTTCACTCAGCACACATGCATCATTTGGAATAAAACTAAATTGTATGTGCAAGTGAAAACATGAACTTTTATGTGATTTATGTAGTCTATATCGAGTTGGTCCCTACATTATTACACAAAGGCAGTACAGTATTCACATGACGATTTCTAGAAAATTTCTGTGTGTAAACATCTCAAATGTGCATCCAGAAAGCTACCTCTCAGACAGCATATTAAGCCTATTATATGCTGACTATTAAGCCTATTCGGCCTCCTGCTGCGTCCTCCGCTCCCACTAAGCCCTAACAGCAGCCACCATCCAGGCCTCAGTGTGAAGTAAGCCGCAGGAAGCCGACCCCGCCTGTCCAGGCCGCTGCCAAACCAGGAGGCAAGCGTAGGTGCAAACAACCCTGAGACGGGTGGCCCAGAGTTGGATCTTTTGTTTCCTTTTCTTTTTGTACCCACCTTTTCAAAGAAAGAGCAATTTCTGAAACCTCTGGGCCCCAAGAGGGCGCGCTTGGCAGTCGACAACGCCATGCCTTGTCACTCCCAAGCCCCTCTTTCATCGCCAGCGGGCAGCAGTAACTGTGTCCTGGACGCATTGCCGCCTCCGCACACTCACTCTGCCCTTCGACAGAAGCAGGTTTGTGTTGCACCACACACTCTGACCCCACTTCGGGCCGCTGTGTTCCTTACCGAGTGCTGTTCACTGTCTGGCCTGAAGATCCATTGTGGAGTTCCTTACCTGTGTGTTGATCACATCTGTCCTGCAGGTTCGCTGGGAAGTCCCTTACCTGAGTGAAGGTCACTGTCTGTCCGAAGATCCGCTGTGGAGTCCATCACCTGATTGCTGTTCACCGTTGTGAAGTTCTAACATGAGTGCCGTTCACCGTCTGTCCTGAGGATTTGATGTGGAACTCCTTAACACTGCCTTTGCCAAGGAGCGCCTCTTACGTCCTCGACATTTTAACCTGCCTTGGGAATTTGTTGTGAAGTTCATACCTGAGTGCTACTTATTGTCTTGAAGATCCATTGCGGAGTTCCTCACCCAAGTGCTGTTCACCGTCTGTTTTACAGAATTGCTGGGAAGTTCCTTACCTGAGTGCTGTGCACTGTCCATCTTGAAGATTCGTTATGAAGTCCTAACTCGAGTGCTGTGCACTGCCTGTCTTGCAGATTCGCTGGGAAGTTCCCAACCTGAGTGTTATTCACTATCTGCCCCGAAGATTCGCTGTCCAGAGTGCTGGTGATGGCCTGTCCAGTAGATTAGCTGAGGGATTTATAACCATTGTCAATGCCAGTGAGAGCCCTTCCTTCCTCAGCCACTTTATCCTGGGGACCTTGGAGGATAAAGAAGAGAACAATTACTTTATGCCCTGTTCTGAGAGACTATTGTAACCTAATAAAGCAACATAAT
The DNA here is from genome assembly GCA_038021265.1 of Cyprinella venusta. Taxonomy (NCBI): domain Eukaryota; kingdom Metazoa; phylum Chordata; class Actinopteri; order Cypriniformes; family Leuciscidae; genus Cyprinella; species Cyprinella venusta. The sequence goes on from CM075864.1 coordinate 36,232,085, forward strand.
TTTGTATCTTATCACGTTGTCCTGTGTGTGGTGTTCCTCTGGTCAGGCTCCTCAGGGTGGTGCACTTGAAAGGGGTGGCATTTAAGGTATGGTTGGGGTGGCATTTAAGGTTTAAGGTCTGGTGACAAAACCATCAATTCAAAGTGCATTTAAACATACTTAAGAATCATAGATCTCATTAGGGATCCACAAAGATTGCAATTTCTTTAAAAAAAAAAAGATTTAAAACATTTTCCCACTGTTCACAGGGTTTGAGTATTGTTTATTTCATTAGTCCCTGATTTTATGGTCTAAAAACTAAATTTTAACCAGGATCCTTTAGAAACAACAAGCAACACATTTCCATTTCCCTCCAAAATGTAATTTAAACAACTAGTCTTGACACTGTTGAATTTGAATTGTGGCCCTCACAGGCCTTACTTAATCTCGCAAAAGTCTGTTTGACAGACCAGCTGTGGTTCATATTTGTTCCAGCGTGAGAGCCTGACCTGGGTAAATCAAGGACACACACACACACACACACACACACACACACACACACAAGGGCTTATGGGAATACGCCATTAGGGTAAGTTTTGGATTTTACCTTAGATTATATCTGACATTAGAAAGAATGTTATGAATAGAACAGATCGTTGATGATGCATAACCTGAGAGAAAAACATATGGGTGAAAATGATATGCTCCTAGGGAATTGAGGAGTTTTGAACTACATCCAAGAATTGCACAGTGATTTTTTTTTGATGTTTTAAAAGTTCATATCAGGATGATGTAAACCTTGTATCTTGACCATTATTTGAGAACACTGGAAATGTTTCTCCACATACATTTTTTCAGCTGATACAATACTGATTTTAAAGGAAATAGGTGATTGGGAAATGCTAACTTCAGCCTGCTAGCATTGAAAGCATACAATCCCACCTTGCAAATTGCCATCCAAAGCCATGCCTCCTCCAAAACACCTGAATGCACACAGACCAAAGCGAGACGACTAGAGATAACATTATTGGATTACATCATGTGTCATTCAAACGTGAGAAAACTTTACAGTACAGTGAGGCGAGAAACAGAAGTGCTTGCTTGCATAAATAACTATAGCCCCTTTTCCACCAAAGCATTTTGAGAGCCGGTTCGGAGCCGGTGCCTGCGCGCGAACCAGTTCTTTGTGTTTCGACAGGCAAAGAACCGTTTCACGGCCGGGAAAACTGGTTCCAAAGCGGCACCAACTCTTTGCTAGACTAGAACCGTTCTTGCATGTCATGTTTATGTCGGGGGCTGTGGCGGGTTTAGATGCGTTAGGTGGCACTCTAGTAGAAACAAACAAATGACTGGCACTGTGCCACCTAGGGACACAAAACAACAGCCTCGTCATATCTTTGTATTCTACCTTGAGCCTCTGCATACTTTTTTTTCTTATAGTTAGACCACAATTGTGCAGTATATAGTGGTGTGATGTGGGTTCTAAACAGTAAGAGCATATGGAAAACCTCCTTATAAGCATGTTAGCTTGAAAATACATTTTAAAGCACTTACGGTATAGGTCTTTGTCATCCGTCCAGTCATTGGATATGAACTTCCTCAAACACAGCAAGGGGGCTATCTGACAAATACTAGGTCGGAAAAGTTGATTTCCTATACTCATTGCTTCTATCTAGTATTACGTGGCTTTTCTTAGGGTCACCGTGATTTGCCAAGCAAGACATGGTCCTGGATCAACATTTCTGTCCCAAAATGTAGTCCTTACCCAATCCCTAACCCTAACCCTACCTATAACTTTTCCCTAAAATCATAGGGTAACGATAGGTGAATAACACTGATGTTTAAGTACTTGGTTCTAAGCCTAAACTTGACTGTAAAATTGTCCCTCAAATCTGATGTTGTCCCTAAACAAAGATGTTGATCCAGTAACATGTGGTACTCGGTGAAATCACGTTCACCCTTTTCTTAGCCTTATACTTTATGTCATAATCAAGGCCATACTGAGAGCACCTTCAGCATCTGCCACAGCCCAGCACTTTATGAAGAGCAGAACCAGGTTGTCTGCATGTATAAGATGATTAACAATAGTGTTGCTCACAAGACAGCCAGTTTTTAACCTATTTAGCTGGTTTGATAATTCATCCATATAAACATTAAATCAACGCAGACGCAATTCCTCCTTGTCACACTCCATTACTAACATGGGTAAGAGCAGATACAACACTGTCCCATTTAACTAGAAACGTTTGATGGCCATACCAAAACACACACACCCAAAAAAATAGGGGCACCCTATCTAGCAATTACAAAGTATTGTTCATGATGCCTTTGTCACATCACTAAAGCAGGAATATAGATGTATTCAGGCTCAACATGACATCACGACTTTTGCGTAAACATACACGCCACTTTCGAGTCAAGTGGCGTGTTATCTCTACGCATTTTGAGCTATCCGCGTGTATCCGCGTGTATGCGTGTATGTCTACGCCATTAACGTCCGCATCATTCCGCGTGTCTGTACACGCGCGTCAAATGTCCAGTCATAAATGCCATTAACCCCAGTGACGGTTAAGAGTTTAGGGATAGGGTTGAGGTAAGTCATATCTTTTTTTCACTAGGATGGTAAGGGAACAGTCATAAATGCCATTAACCCCAGTGAAGGTTAAGTTTAGGGACAGGGTTGAGGTAAGTCATATATTTATATAACGTTAAGTCAACGGCGTTCATAAACACGCTGAAAAGCGATTATGCGTCTTGATAGCACGCCAAAAATGCAAATACGAATTGGCGTGTCATACACACGCTACTTCATGAGATCAGTCTGTCAGGCTTGTGTACCTGGACACAATCTTTTTAACCCCTGGTGGCCTAATTATTGTATTCATTGTGGATGTTGCGTATTTAAAAGTGAGGAAAGCGTTTTGAATGAAACGGTACGAGCGCCGTGTCCCTCAAAGGGCTTGCACATAAAAATTGAGGGAAATTAGTCTTGTGAGTTGTGTGTGGAAAGTCTGCAGGCATATTTAAGAAATACTCGTCAGAAGAAGCTACTGGGGTAAGTTCCAGCACAGTCTGTGTGTGTCTTCTGTAATATCTCTGTCGGAACCAGGATCGTTTTTGCAAAAAAAAAAAAAAAATGCTTTTAAGAGCTTGATAGTTTTAATGTATGAGTGCCATCTTTACAATCATTCACAGCTGTTCACTTGTACCTGCAGATGTCGTATACTGTAAGTGTGTTCTTCAATAATCTTTGAATGGCATTAATCAAAAGAGACTGTGTAACTGCATCCTAAGTTTTGGTAATTGTGAGCTCAGGGTCATGAAGTAAAAGCTGCATTATTCCGCTGTCTAGTTTTTATGATTCCAATGTGAGGGCTCCATGGGGTGCTTTTGTGCCTTTTGAACATAGAGACATTCCGTAGATCGTGTATCACAAAGCAAAACTCAAACCTGGTCTTTTGTGTGTTGCATCCTTGAGTCAGGCTGACCCAGACAAGACAGGCTCTTAATGTTCTCTTTATGTTTTCTTTTTTTTCTTCTTTTTTTTTACATTTGATTCAATTTTTTCTTCCTCCTTCAAAACCTGTATTAAAAAAGGAAGGAAAAAAAGTTACTTTCCGCACTTAAAAAGGTCATTCGCAATGTTTGTATTTATTTGGTGGTAGAATTTTACACAGGTGTGTTAAATAATGTATTGTGAGCAGATCAATCATCAACTCATTAATGATATGTGCAAACAGCATATTAATGCACATTGCTTCAAAATAAAATGCAACATTGTAGCTCTCAGGGAGCAGTACTTGAACCCTTTTCACTGTCTGTAATGATGCACTTCTACAGTTATTAACATTGTAAATAAAGCTAAATATATTTTATTTTTTTTGTGCTTAATTATTTACATTTATATCTTTCAATATTTTGTTCTTTTGGAAGGTCATGGAAATTTTACAAGCGTATAAGACGAAAATGCATCAGCATTCTAACGGTGGCTCTGTGGGTAACGCAACATCATCCTCATGGACCTCCAAACGACCAGAGATCGAACAGGTAAATTTGGTGATTTGATCAGGTCTGGCTTTATTTAAGAGAAATGCACAAGAGTTCAGGGCTGCCATTCTGTATTCAGATCAGCCCATGATGTTGTGTCTTCTAGACTCAGCTCATGTTATATGTTGGGTAAAGTTCTTTGAAACATTTAATGGTTTGCATTGATTATCTTGTGGAATTGTAATAATACATTTACCTGACATAATAAATTGTTATATTTGGCTATTCTAACAGAAATTTTTAAACTTTGAATAAATACTTTGCATTTGGTTGAATTGTCAGTGCCATGTGTCAAACACTTTCTGCAATTAATAACAACAAAAACACTAATAATAATATCATTAATGATGATATAATATTCATATATATATCATATATACCCCCTCCCCCATTGGGGCAGAGAAAGTCACTCTTGCCTGTCTTCAAAACTTGAGAGCCCCGTTAATGAGCACATATATTTTTGAAAGAACTAAGTGTTTTTAACTAAGAATAAACTAAAAAAGTTACACAGTGTAGCTTTAAAACATAGCATTTAAATCAGAGGCCAAAACCTGGCTAAAAATAATTAACATTAAAAGGGCACCCCATGAAACATTTTAAAATAATCAATTCATGACCCGTTTAACGAGTTTTGACTGCTGACATTAATGACAACTGAGATCTTACAGTGTGACATGGCTCACAGTCAGTACAGTCTGACAAGCAACAAATCGTAAAGGGCTATTATAAATCACACAGCGTGCACCTGGCTTAAGATTTCTTAAGTGAGCGCAATAGCTTTGTGTCAGTACACTTTGTTTCCTTACTAATGCACCACATTAGTACAATATCCTTAAAGAATGCAGCACTTAAAATATGCTTTTTCTCTGATAACATTGGTTACTAGGACATGACAAACTACATGGAATTGCAGCTGACACACTTTGTGGGGGAGTTTTCAAATAGCCGCTGATATAACAAAAGGTCCCTCTTGATTGAGTTGTGCTGGGCATCAAAATTATCACTTGATGCCTCCAGGCTTCAATGACAATACTGTTTGATTCTATGATAAAGCTAATATGTTGAAGGATTAGTATATAATATACTGTAATACATGTATTATCCATGTTATATTTATGTGTGCTGTACAGTAAAATAATGTTTTTTTGTTTGTTTTGGTTTTTTTTTAAGTCACGTCTTGTTAGGCTAATAGGCTTATATGAGAATGGATAATAATTGACCCCTTTTTTTTAGACAACTTTCAACTGAGGATGAAAGGTTGTGCCCCTTTGCACTTGATTGTTCAACGAGGAGCTGGCTCAAGCCTCGCTGTGTTAAGCTCATTTATAGAGCACACTGACCCTGGAACTCGCATGGAACATGAGCCCATTCAGTGTAATACAAAACACCCAAACACAATTTGGCCACCAGAAGAACAAAAGAAGGCATAGTTAGAGCCAATGTGTAAACAGCCAATGTTTCATCAGTGACTGGAAATATGCCAGGTTGCTTTCCTAGAAGAGGAGACTCAATGGTCATAGGATGTTGCTTTAAAGGGGTCATATAATGCAATTTTTGTACAAGTTAATATGAATGTTTAAGGTCTAAATGAAACCTTTGTAATATACTTTTAGTAAAAAAGAAAGAAAACAACATTTTACCTGGTCAAAATCAGCTCTGTTTTCAGCAAGCTTTTTCAGTGCATATGCCTTTAAATAATAAACCCCGCCCCTATGTTCTGTGGGAGTGAACACACGTGGAGTTTTGCCTTGACAACAGTTGAAAGTTTTGGAGAGAGAATGGCAGCGGGAGTCTGCGAGGACACATCAACCGTATCAGTTTGAACCGGAGTCGGACCGGAACAAGATGACGGCCACAAAGAAGTTCGACAATTAAGGCATGAGGACGTTTCTGAATATTTGGTTAACGTAATGTTACTTTGATCTATCTTTGTATGCACTGGCAGGGCAGAGTAGTGAAATCCGAACGCTGTGTTTACTGTAACCCTCGGCTCAGGGTTTTGTTATCTAATTCTAAATATCAATTTTTTTTAAGTTCGGTCAAGGAGCTTTGGGACATTTTCTTTTTTTCTTTTTTTAAGCTAATTTTTTTTTAAGCTAAATACTCAGAACCAATTGAATAATCAAAATTTCATAAAAAGGAAAAAACAAAAACAATAAAAAAAAATAAATAAAGTAATGCCACACACAGGAAAATCTATATTGTGAGGCAACTAAAATGCTTTCTGTTCTGACACTTCAAAACACCAAAGAGATAACCTCAAATGACACTAAATTTCCAATAATTAATTGAGCTAGTTAACAGAATTTAATACAATATAATTGTAATATATATAATATATTACATAATATAATTGTAATACATTATATTGTGTGTGTGTGTGTGTGTGTGTGTGTGTATATATATATATAAAAAATTGTAATATATGTATAATCCATTCCTTGTAAGAGAGATCACATGTATTTTTCTTACTCTCATATCTTTCCTTCTCTTATGAAAAAAATAAACATCTAACTGAAAATTGAGAACTAAGTTACCAATACACATTAACATAAATCAAATTACAGTTACATATGTGTTTTTAACAATTTCACTCGACATGTGAAAACAATATACATGGGCATCATACTCTGCTCTCCATTCCATGACTAGCAAAGCTAGCATTGTGGTGCTGTACTTAGCTGCCCTGTTAATGGCTTCAAAACACACTGTACAAACAATTTAACACATTTTTCCTCGACATGAATACATTCTGACTGGTTTTGCTCAAATGATAACATAATATTTAGTTACAAGCAGAATACACTCACCAGAATGTCTCAGAAACGGTCACAGAAAGCAACATGTATATTCATGGACTTCTCTTCCACAGTGATTCAATTCAACTTCCTGGACTGTTATATGAAACAATAAATCAGCAACTCAGGTATATAAATAATATAAATGCTATAAATGCTCGTTTTAGCCAGAATTACTCACGCGCTGTGCGTTTTTTCTCCGTGCACATTCATTCTGCGCGCTCTTGCTGTGCACTCACTCCTTGCATGAACTACCCTATCTCTTAAAGGGGCAGTAACAAATTTTAAAGAAATACAGCTAGATATTGAAACAGGATATAAATGCCAAGGGTTACACTCTCCCCTTCTAGCACAACTGATCCAATCGTCTCAATCTTTATTATTAACTATTCTTCTGAACTGTTCCTCTGAATTTGAACATTCCTTTCTGTACGTGATTGGTTCTTCATAAGTTAATATTACAAACTTTCTTTGTCTTTTTCTTATACACAACATCTTTGTGATAGTCATATTTGCTTTTTATTTTCTTTATACAACACTATTATATAGAATTTTTTTTGGAAGGCATATTTCCTTTTATTATACTTAGAAAAATAATTATTGCTTTTGAAATACAAATAATTCTTTCTACACATGTATAGTGTTAGTGTCTCAGGCAAATTACTGACTTTGCACATACTGTATCAAAGCAAACCTTCTTATCAACCGGCTGGACCAAGTTCATTACATGAACTAGTTCAAAGTTCAGTTCACAAATTTTAAAATGAACTAGTTCAGTTCATATTTCAAAAATGAACTAGTTCATAGATCTTTTTTTTTTCCATATGTTGCTGCGAGCTTCTTTTTTATTATTAGGCTATTATTATTGCCACAGCCCATATACAACCACAGATAACAATTATTAACAATTATTAAACGGGCAAAGTTTGCACAGACATGTAAGATTTTCCCATCCTCACCGTCCTCATAAAACCCTTTTAAATGATCTTACGACGCCTCCTCGCTCCTCGGTTCACAGACACTAGAATGAACGAGTTCACTGTAACATTCATCAGGCAGTAATCCACCTGTTTCTGCCTTCCCATGATTCATAGCGGATTCAACTGACTTGACGGTTTTCTACTTCCTGCTGTCCTTTTTTCACTAATTGCATCTTAATTTCAATTAATGTTTCATCAACCTATCGCCTTGTTTTAATAAATAAGAAGTATAAACAATAGATGATCATGACGGAGGCGACAGCCCGCAAACTGGACTTTGGTCTCATGAATGAAACTCGGCGTAACGTTATGCCTAACCTCACAGGCCTGAGAAATATATAGACTATGCATCTTTGAAAGCAGATGTAGACAGGAGTCAAAGGGCTAACCAGCCGAAACTTATAGTACTGTTATTCTGCAGCAGTTGGGGTGATAGAAACTGTCGGATGTTTGCTGGATTAGGGAGATCGTGCAGTCATGCATCAGCTATCATTTGGAAGTTATGAAGCAAAGAAAAACGTTCATTTTGTTTTAATCTGTGATTTACTAAAAAAATTACGTGATCAGATCACATTTGATGAATGTTTTTTTTTCGATTTAGTTTAGCGATGTACGGATGATACAATCTAAAACACATGGCAAAAATGCATAGTCCAGACTGGAACCCGAAGTTGACTACCGGCATCGTCGTCATGGCGGCGCCCATTGTTTAGAGCAGAAACAGGTGGATACGTAGGCTACGTTCAGTTCACGTTCGCCCAAAATATGAATGAGTTCATGAACTATCATTCATTGAACACGTTCAGACACAACACATATTACAAGCTCAAAATGATTATTCTCACATTGTTTTAGAGCAGGGGTATCCAACACGTCGCTCGCGAGCTAACAGTAGCTCGCCTTGGGCATGTTCACTTATCACGCTCACATATTTTGCATGCTCAAGTACGTTTCAAATGCGCATCAAGTGTCGAGCGCACTCATAATTGAAGCGACGCGCTCATTTTTTTCCAGGTGCAGTATATGTTTGTACTTCGTGGTTGTCTATGACAACTATTGACAACAAATCCACCGTAAGCTGTCACGAAACTATCTATGGTAGCCCATAAGGGCTAAAAAAAAAAACGCGGCAAATGCAACGACGGGCCGCACTAACATTAAACTTTAATGTCAAGAAGGGGGCCACAAAATATCATTTGTGTCCCGCGGGCCGCGAGTTTGAGACCTCTGGGTTAAAGGCATCGTTTCTATATTGCATGACATTTGGAGGTAATAAATCCTTATCTTGAGCAAAATAAGCAAGGTGACATTCAATACAACCGGTGTCTTTTATTTAGAATCCATACAAATGGAATTTACGTCTTTTAGTTTGTCAAAAGATTTGAAGTTTGATTTGAAGAGTGCGCATGTGCGAACATGCTCTACTGTGTAAGAACGAGCCAAATGTTGAGTCTGGTAATAAAGCAAAACAACTGATAACAATTAGAAATAGTCCTCAGATGCACATGTCTGTAATTTATATAAAACAAATCTAGCGTTAATTGGATCTCAAACAGTTTCATTAAAAGTAGTTCTACCAGAAAGACTCGGGAGATAAATTGAAAACCAGAATACATTTATGGACAGCTCAGCAAGCATAAATTTATGAGTTCTTTGGCGTAGGCCCCGTCCTTAGCGAGCAAAGCGAGGTTAGCCGAATCTGCATGTCCCGCCTGAGATGAAGGCGGGGGCGCAGCCAACCCCCTGGAGGTAAGGAAGGGACCATACTGGTGGTGGCGATGGGGAGGATGGAGGGGAAGTTATCATCAGTGGTGGAATGTAACGAAGTACAAATACTTTGTTACTTTACTTAAGTACATTTTTCATGTATCTTTACTTTACGTAAGTAGAATAAATAGTGCATACTTTTTACTTTTACTTCGTTACATTTTGCAGCAATTATTATACTTTCTACTCCACTACATTTCTACAACTTCTGTTACATTTATATATATTTTGTGTGTTCCACTTGCTAAAGACAAGGTCAATTGGTACACTATAAACACTCGCACATACGTATAAACCCGATACGTGCATACACATCCATAAAACACTCGCGCATACATACAAAATAAAACGTGGATGCATGCTTTAGTTGTGTATGTATGTATATTCAAGTGATTTCATATGCAGATGTGTGTGAACTTCTCAGTGTAAAAGGAAGTCATTTGCATGGAAGTTTATATGTATGTGCGAGTGTTTATAGGTATATATGCAAGGAAGTTTATATGTACTTTTGAGTGTGTATAGGTGTGTCTGCGTGCAGCGAGTGTATGTGTATGTACGAGTGTTTATAGGTGTGTGCATGGACGTTTATATGTATATGCGAGTATTTATAGGTGTATGTGTGTGTCAAATTTATATGCAAGTTATTCACAAGTTTATATGCATTCATTACTAAAATAATATGTATTGGTATGGATTTCATATTAGTGTTCACGTGTATTTCATATATGCATTTTGAACATCCAATAGTATACATGTATAAGTAATTTATAGGTGTATATGCACGTGTGTTATGAATGTATTGATAAGCGAAGTTTGATTTAAATCCTACGTGGCGCCTCACACAGTATGGATGTAAACGTAAAAATAAACAATGTAGGATGCAACTTATAAATAAGACATTAAAAATGTAACACAGGTTATCATATGTTATGTATTTTTATGTTTCACTCCATCTGAAATGTATAGAAGGTGTGTGTGTGCGTGTGCGCTTGTGTATCTGTGAAAGTCACATCCCAGCTTTTATGTAGTGTTCTAAAACTGAAACAGGAAGTGCTTCTGGACCAGTGTTGTTTACATCTTGCAAAATGGTCTATAAGGGAAACGATCTCAGTGTTCCATTTCACAGCCAAGAAAATCAGGACATGGTGTGAAAAGTAATGCTTCAAGCTTCATGAGTACATTTGAATCCTCTGACTTCTGCCAAAGACATAATGGAGGCAGACACCATGTGCTGAAAACATTGTCTTGTTTTCAGGAGAAAACAAGAGAACAGTGTTTTTTGGTGTGCAGTTAGAATAAGGGCACTCTTAAAGGTCCCCTGGAATGAAATTTTCACTTTCTGAGGTTTTTTAACATTAATATTAGTTCCCCTAGCCTGTATTTGTTCCCCTCGTGTCAAGAATTTTCAATCGGTGTAAACCGAGCTTTGGGTATCTTTCTCTTCTCTGCAGCTCAGACGGGCTGATCTTGAATCTCCTCGTTATTACATCATAATGAGGAAAGGTTACCTCCCCTTTCTCTGCTTTGCCCGCCTGGAGAATTTGGCTCACCCATGAGAAAATGAGCTAGGGACAAGAAGTACGAACACGAATGGCAGCATGGCAGTCGGCATAGTGGGGAGAACAAGTATTTGATACACTGCCAAATTTTTTTGCAGGTTTTGCATTTTATTGCATGACATAAGTATTTGATCACCAAACAACCAGTAATAATTCCGGCTTTCATAGAACTTAGTTTCTCTTTAAGAAGCCCTCCTGTTCTCCACTCATTACCAGTATTAACAGCATCTGTTTGAACCCATTACCTGCATATGTCATGGTGTGGGTTTTGTGTCTTGTCCCTTGTTCTTGTGTGGCTGGCTTGACGAGAACAGTCTCTTGTGCAACAGGCACGACATGTTCAGTTTCAGGTTCCTTGACTGACGTGAACTGCAGGCACAGCAGGACTGACCTGAAGCAGCTCAGGCATGGCAGGAACTAGGTCTGGTTGGGCCAGAACTGCTAACAATATTATGTGAAGATCAATGAGCTTTAGGAGCATCTCTGCTCAACACTTGAGTGTGATAAGTTCACTAAGCTCTGGAGCATTTCTGCTCAACATTTCTGCTGAGTGTGATGAAAATCACTGAACTTGAGCAGCGCCAAGTGATAATGAATAACATAGCCGCTTCTTAGAAGACTCACTGGGGAACGCATTTCTGCAGGGCCCCGGGGTCAGCTGAGAGCCAGTGTCTGTCCAACAGATCTCCACTCAGACAGAAAACACAACCGGCAGAGGGATGAGTCCAGAGAGGCAACGGATGTAGCTATGCGGCCCTGAATGGTCCCTGCAGCTGGACTTCCAGGGGATGGAGTCTCCACTCTCCCTTGCCATAGCTGTCACGAAGCTCGTTGGTGGCATGATTTAGAAGGCCGGAAGAAATTAATAGTGGAATGAAGCAACTCAAAGGAGGAGGTGACGGGAGAGTTGTGATATGTGAGGGAAGCTTAGCGCAACAGTCACGATGTTGTCTTTTCAGAAGAGTACCAGTTTACTGAGCCTGTGGTGGCTCAAAGCAAGGTGAACCTCCAACTCAAGGTAACGTATACCAATGCAGTCGAAGGTCACCCAGGCCTCCGTTAAACCATACGCTTTGTACATGGCCCCTCAGTTGGTGTTAGTGGACCTTGTTTTAGGAGCGGTTTGGTGAAACGAAGGGACTGAACATGCGCTGAGGGTTTGGCAGCAGGCCGGGGTGGTCTCTTTGTATCACAGGGCGTGCCGCTGTGCCACGGTCACCTCGGGACTCAATCATAAAGCTAGTGCTGAAGCGGTCTTCACATAGAGGTGCACACTCACTGCTTTCCTGGTGCTCATGTTCTTGATGTCACTGCACAGATTCCCGAGATCCTGAATGGTGTCAAACAGGAACAAGGCTCAAAATAGCCCAACACAAACACTAACGAACCACGAACGTCGAGCCAAGTTCTGGCTCGTTCACATCTCACCGGCGTACTTGGCTCTGCGTTCGACTGCTCGAGACTGTTTTCCAGAGATGGCTCCTGCCTGTATTTGCGAAGTGGACTGTCTTTGGACTGTCAAATGGACTGTCAAAAGGAACCTTGAGAGAGCGGCACCAAGATCAAATCACCATAAATGGTAAAAAAATCTTAAACGATTGAAAGCTTGATAAAACGAATACTTCCACATATGGTTCTCTTGTTGTGCTGAATAAAGAAGGCGCGTGTGTGTCGTTCCTTTCAGAGTGTCACACGTTCTCTGTGGATCTTCCGGGGCAAACAGAGATGCTGCAAGGTCCCTTGAAGGTGAAGTCCATCATATTAAGGCGTCAAGTCAATTATATTTATATAGCGCTTTTCACAATATAGATTGCATCAAAGCAGCTTCACGGTATCATAACATCGTTTGTTTCTTAGTGGAAAAAGGTCCATTATTGGTAGAGCTGATGGTATTACTGATTTGTTTATTCATTTGAATATCCCCAACTGAGCAATCCAAAGGCAACAGTGGCAAGGAACCGAAAAACGCCTTCAATTGACCCAATTGTGTCCTTAAGGACGATGCAGTTCACACAACCTTTGAGGTGAATGACCAATCACCTTAGAAATATTTGAGAGGGAAAAGACTATCTTTGTCCTGTCAAGGCTGCTCATCTGCATAGTTTATGCCGACATTAAAAGTTCGGCTCAAGAAAGCTGGTACACATAGAATCATGCATTTTACTGTAATCTCCCATACATGATCAACTCTGATACAGATCTGAGGTTAATGTTGTGCAGTCTGGCGTCCCTCAGGGGTCAATTTTGGGCCCTCTTCTTTTTAACATTTATGTCTATCCTCTTGGTCAGCTTTTGAGATCTCTTGGTCTAAATTTTCATTTCTATGTAGATGATACCCAGATCTACATCCATTTTACACCTAATGAAATTGTGCCTGTTCATTTTCTTTCTGAATGTATTTCGATAAAGGAATGGATGACTGATCATTTTCTTTGTCTTAACAGTGAAAAGACTGAGATTATGCTTGTTGGTTCACCCCATCAACTACGCAAAGTAGAGCCAGTCACTCTAGCTCTTGATGGCTCTACTGTGGAGTTTCAAACTAAATTGAGGAATTTAGGAGTCATTTTTGATGCCACGTCTAATGCTGTCATTTACTGTTGTGGAGAGATTGATAAACACTTTTGTGTTTTCGCGTATTGATTACTGTAATGCCTTGTTAGCTGGCGTGTCAAAAGTAACCTTAAACAAAATGCAAGTTTTACAAAATTCGGCTGCCAGAATTCTTACAAGAACTAATATACGAGACCATATTACTCCCGTTTTGGAGTCTTTGCACTGGCTTCCCATTAGATTTAGGGTGGATTTCAAGATGTTGATGCTTACTTACAAGGCACTGCATGGTTTGGCACCTCAATATTTGACAGAGCTTTTAATTCCATATACTCCAAAACGTGTTCTTCGTTCTTCAGATACTGATCTTTTATCTGTTTCCTCATAAACTCATTACATTTATAACACCATCGGCTGTGGCCGGAATACCAGAAAATACTACACTGCTTATATGAATTTATCTGGGCTACCTTGCTTGGAAATGGCATTTGTGTGTAGGCAAGTGTCCACATCGGTTGAGCACCCTTAGGCTCACGCCAGCGAGGGAAGCGAAAGCTGGACCAGTGTTAATCCTCGTCCTGGCTTTTAATTTTGTCACTCTCCCCTTTTTTTCAGTTTCCTCTGATAAAACTGTTGCCTTCTTCCTTGAAGCTGTTGTTCGGCCATGACAAAAACATACAGACGGCAATCAAATGCGAGTTGAGCACTAACGTCAGAATCTGAGGAAGTTTGGGTGGTGGGGGGAAGTGAAGTATGCCGTAAAGCAGTCAAATTTTGTAGTTCTTTTTGTGCTCGGGTTCCTACCCGAAACCCGAAGTTACTAAGTGCTAGTAAAAGAGACACAGACACCTTAAGGCTACGGCAGACGTGTCATTCAACCCATTGTAAGTCGATATACCATCTCAATTGGTTTTGGTGATATATTATAAAGGTTGAAAAGTTCCACAGTGTGGCTTTAGTATTGTCTGAGGATGTTTTATGAAACGTGTGTGTGCATTGGGGGAGCTTTGCTTCAGCTACTTGGAATTCCTTTCTTGTTGTGGAGGGGAGGTGTTGAGCGATACAAATCTGTTTGAGGCTCATGTGTTTGAGTTTATGGCTGTTTGTTTTCTCTCGCGTATGCCACAAAAGTGTCAATGGGAGCAATTAGGCGCCAGGTCAGAGAGCCGGCCAAAGCCAGGGGTTAGAATGGTTTCCATCCCTGACGCTGTCCAGATACGCTACAGCAAGCCTCCACTTCCGTATTTATACCTGCGCCGCGGGGGCAGAGTGTGTGATGTCATCACGCACACCAATTACCATTGTATAGTTCAATAGTACTCGAAGATTATTTGGCTCCCTGGTGTGATCCCCATTCAGTCGACGTCAACTACGTCTGACGTTTTTGACTGAAAGGGAACTGCATAATTCTATAAGCATTTACCACTGGCATGTGATCACTTACCTGTTATATATTGCTGTTAAATAAAGCAGTGTTGCCACTCATCCACTTCTTTCTCTGAGTCTGCAACCTCCTTAAATCAAGGAGTACATTTTTTAAATTGCATTTCATTTATTTTTAATGAAATGATTTTAAAAAGAACAAAATAGTTGTTTTAAGAACTACTGACTGAAAGGTTCTTTGGGGGACCCAAAATGGTTCCTCTCTGGCATTGCTGTGAGGGTTGTTTAAAGGGTTTGAGACTTCAAATGAAGAGTAAGCCAACACAGACCGTTAAGGGATAGTTCACTAAAATTCTTTCTTCTCCTGAGCACAAAAGATTATATTTTGAAGAATATCAGTATCCAAACAGTTGATGGCTCACTTTTGGAACCTTTATTTTTTAAAAGTGTATGTGCTTTGTTCTACTGGGGAAATTTAACTTGGCACTTAATTTGTCCCAGTTTAACCCTGATAAGGCATAATTGAATGGATCAGGTCTTATGCTGCCCAAAGCTCTGATGATCCAGAGCTTAAAAGATTTGTTTCGTGTTTATGATTTAATTTCAGTCACGTAAAAAACGGAACTGATTGTTCCTGAGCTAAAATCCGTTTCAGCAGAATAGGCCATGAGAATTGTACAAACATTCCTTAAGCATCATAGCAGGTGTTTGTATTTTCCAGAAATCTGTGAGTATGTTTGGTGGATTTAATTTGGGCAATGTTTTTGTTCAAAAGGATAAAGGGTGGATTACAACTCATCAATGACTAACACATGTTACACCAAATCCACAAACTGCAGTAGTCAAGTGTCAGCATGCCTTGTAGAACAGGGTATCATCTACCTACCTACCTGTCTGTCTGTCTGTCTGTCTGTCTGTCTGTCTGTCTGTCTGTCTGTCTGTCTATCTATCTATCTATCTATCTATCTATCTATCTATCTATCTATCTATCTATCTATCTATCTATCTATCTATCTATCTATCTATCTATCTATAAATGCAGACTCTTACTTTGGAAAACTGATTACATGTTTAATTTAATGATTTGAGAACTGCATTCAAAAATGTTGTGAAACAACATAAATGTTTGTTAAAACCTTAATATTAGCAGCCTATTTATGGCTTTATATCTTATGTATAAGCACTGGCACCCACTTTAAATAAAGTATTATTTAATTAAATAAAATGTTATTAAATTATTTAAATATAACTGTGGGTAGTTCAAGAGGTAGTAAATAGGTCATAGTGGCTTAGCTGATTAAAAAGTTGAGAACCCATGTTAGTAATTTAAGCTTGTAGTGATTAGTAATGATTTGTAATCATCTCATTATTTGTAATTATCCATTATTACTGGAACATGAGTAAAATCCAAAAGGCTATAAGCCAAAATCACTTTCAAAATATAGTTAACCTAGATTAGGGTTTGTTAAAGTGTACTGAATTGTACAGAAGAGAACAGCTATAACAAATAGTAAACAGCAATGTGGTAATTTTGCTTACATATGATTTTACAGAGTTAGGGACCAAATAGATAATATGTTGCATCTTTAAAATAATTCATTTTAAATGTGTTTAAAAGGGGGACTGATTTATTCATAAAATGTTACTGCGGCTTTCATATTTGGATGTTTTTCTGTCAAATCACCCGGTTGTACCTAACAGCTCTGTTCCCAGATTTGTTTTGTGTAATCCTTTGCCTTGGGATTTATCCCTTTTCGGATTTTGTACATATTTTTGTACGATGTGCTTAACTCACTTTTACTTACTGATGTTTTCTTACTTAGGCCAATTACTATACTGTACTTTAACACATGACCAGATTCATATTCTGGGAGTCACAAAGGCTTGCTTGCAGAATGCCTAAATACTCACACTTATATATTGTACAGAGTCTCTTTCTCTCATGTTTACTGTACATGATACCCATAATTTTCTAACCAAATAACAATAAGAAGGAAACAATGTTGAAAATAACTTTGGACAAATATTGAGAGAAGAGATTTAAAAGCTGATAGAGAACCATGGAAATGAGAGCAGAGTTTGAATGTGAGAAAAGACACCAGAACAGTGGGGATGGAAAGAAGATAGCGGAAAATTGAGCAGAGATAAAATAATGAGGAAAGGAAAAAAGAATGTGTGAAAAAGAACATTCAGTACAGAATGTGTTACAGATTGTCTCACTTTTATGCCTTATATTTATAGCGTGACTTTTGTGTTTGTATTTGTGTATTTTGTGTATCGTTGTGTATGTGTGAGTTTGTGTGTGCGTGGGAAGGAGGTTTGGAGAATGTATGAGTTGTACTGTATTTGGCAGATGACCAATATTTACTCTGTCTCTGCAGTATATGTCTGACAGATACTAAGAACACACTGTCCTGGGAAAGGTGTTTATTTTTCCACATATCTCTCTCTCTCTCTCTCTCACACACACACACACACACACACACACTTCTTTTCTTTCTCTGCGTTTGAGATGTGCAGGGACCTGAATCAAGCCTTTGTTCTTAATCTAAGTTACTAAAGAGTATTATCTATATTTGTGTATTTTCTCTCTGTGTTTCTCAGTTGCAAAAGCTCTAACAACCTGAAGGTAAACAACTACTTTGGGATAGTAAAATCAAATTTCAACAACAAAAAAATACTCCTAGATAACAGTCCTCTACATTTCATGGTTGATCCATTTGATTTGCTCTTCTTTTCCATATGGTTCGAGCACTTTATTTAGCTAATATCATAATTCTTTGAAGCTGCTTTTACTGTTTTGGAGCTTTGCATGCAAAATTTTTAACATTATTTTTTTTTCCTCCTTTTTTTCAAAAATATGTTTACTGTCTCACTCAGATGACACTCCAGTCATTTTAGTAGCCTAATGAAAGCTGTTTGTTGTTGTTGTTGTTGTTGATGTTTACATATTAAAAAGTGCATCATGGGGTCCATCATATTCACGTCACCATCAGCAGAATACTTGCTTTATAATTTCGGAACAATGTTGTAAAGTAAAACAAAGCTCTCTTCATCAAATATATAGAACAGCAAAATAAGATCATTACAATATATTCAATCCAAGGTCATCTAAGCACCATTTCTCACACAATAGACAGTTAGTGTCTGCTTTAGAACACATTGCAGTTTATTAACAGAAAGAGTATGCCTCAAGGCAAACCAAAATCATTCACTTTTGCAAATAATATCACTGAATTATTGAAAATACATGATAATAAATGACTGGTTATATCTGCTTGCTTCAAATGGGTGAGTTTTAGCTAATGGTCAATTTATAATTGCAGATTTGTATCTCCTCAGCACTTGGATGTCATATTATAAATATTATAGTATGAGCAGAAATATGTCTAAAACTATATGTAAATAGCTTCCAAAATTTTCAAGAAAAAAACTAAATTCTGTAACCAGTCAAAAATCCTGATGGGGTTAAGTAAGATGTCATTCAAGAATTTGAAACATTCTCAACCAAAGTGTCACCATTTTTTTTTTTTTTAACAAGACAAGGCTTATTGAGGTCAGCATAATGTTTTCTTTTTGACTCAATTACTGTGCTACATTTGCCAAATAGATACATTTTTTAAAGGGCTCTGTATGAATCAATGTTTAATGTTTGTGTATAAACTTCATCAGGAAGAAAAGTTTGGGAAAAGGTGCCATAGTAATTTGGCCAGCTGTACTGGTAAAAATAAACATTCTAAAAAGTGTGTTTATACAGTATAAAAACCATTATGTCTATTGGAAATGTGCATATTGATATAAAAACAAGTGTGTGTGTGTGTGTGAGAATCACACCTACTGAACTGATAGCAACATTAGCTGGCGGACAGGACTTGTGAGGAGAGATTTTAGTTAGGAATGTCTTGCCTGCATGTCTTTCCCCTCAAGAAGCAAGAATACTTGCATAAAAGCTTTTTTGTAAATTCAGCAAAATGGGATTTAAGATTATATTTAATCTAGACAAAAAGGTTCCCTCCTTTCCACTTTTCTTTTTCTTTCTTTGTGCTTATGTGCTGATGACACTGACCTGAGAGTACATGTTATGCTTTATAGAACTATATAATGTCCATGCTGTGAAAAATTAAAGGCATAATAAGACATAAATAATTGAAATATTACAGTTATTTTTTTTACAATCACTTTGGCACTAATATCAGATAATGTAACTATCAATTGAAACAACTGATGATCAAAATATTAAGTAAATGATGTATTACTTTAATGCATAGTTTTAACAATATTATAAAAGTTTCAGGATGTCAAGATCCATTGACACATTGGATCATCAACCAGTTGATTATAAATGGATGTAATATTTCATCATCATTCATCTTCATATACTGTCTATGTTTTTAGATTTGACATGGAGACATGTTTATGTTTTTGATTTGTGTGGAGCCCCTTGTAATGAGAACCTCTTTCCGAATCCACTTGAAAGGGTTGACTGAAATATAGAAGGTCAGTTATCAATCCATTTTTTTACTTTTTACTGTAAGCCAGATGAGGAACACTGCAGTTGATGTTTTACTGTAATGTTTATTGTTTTCTTCTCTAAATAGTTTTGTTTTGATTCAAAGAAGTCTGTTGTAATTTCATTGTATTACATCAATACTGTACATTTCAGTTTTTTTCAATGTTTCAACTGTCTGTGGTATTCTCTGGAATACTACAATTTTCTTTAAAAATATGAATGCAAAGTGCAATACTTGAATAATGACACCAAGGTTCTGAAATTAGTGCCAAAGTACAAAATGAGTTAACATTAAATCGGTGTCAGCCATGGCCTTCATGTTTGTTCAGTCAGGGCTGCTCAAAGTGTCCTGAACTCTCCTGGATATCTGGGATTGCCAGGTTGAGGAATGGTTTTGATCTTGAACCCATTTAAATGGCTTTAAGAGTGGACCATTGACCCCTGCCCTTGGGTAGTTCCAGTTACACTCTGCTAAGGCATTGACAGATGCTAAATAATGGCAACAGACACTTTGCCGAGTTTTGTCAGATTAGTGTGTTATCCCTGTCTGTGTTGGTTGGGGCTTGTTTTTGTGAATGTTTAATTTGCCAGCCGTTTGTCGGGTTGTGGAATGTCTAAGGATTGACATCTAGTGATTGTCCACGTTGTGAATTGGACTTTACTATGCGTGGGGATTAAATGTAACTAAATGAGCCAATGCACATTGGCATGCGATAATTGCATCAGCTGCTATTCATCGCGGAGCGAACAGATAATAAGCAGCAGGTGCATCGCATCCTTGTTTTTCCGCTGAGGATCCAGACTTGTGACTCGGAAGCTCAGCAAATGTAGAGAGGGGACGTATGTCTCCATTCCCTCCTTGGGGAACATGGGTTACCATAAGTAACCGAGACATTCGCCTTCGTCAGCTCTTTATTAAGTATGTCAGAAGTTATTCTGATGAATGGTGATATCTATCAAAACGCCATTGCTGCTGGCCCTTCCAGCACTCCGCTTGAGCCTGACCGCAGTGTTGGGCACAAAGTAGGAGCTATATGCAGAGAAGGTCAGTCACTGCTGTTCTGTAAGACCCACTCAGTGTGACTTATTGGATAACACTGGAAAAACACACCCTTGAGGAAGGGGGCACTGTGGAAGCCACATCCTACCCAGAAGGGAGGCACTGTGACTGTACACATATGGACTAGCTAGGGTAGTAAAACATATGGCTGTCTCTGGGGTGGTTCCAGCCTAGTTATAGGGGGAAAAGAACAACAGCAGCGATGACAGTGCAGGCTCTGTCGAGGGAAAGACACAGGCTCAACCGCAGAGGAGCTGATTTCGGAGGAAAACACATATGGGGTTGCCGCAGGTGCCGCTACAAATGGACACCCAGCTTTGCACAGGTTCCACATTGCATAAGATTGTAGGCCTGGCATCAGACGCTCCGCAGCAAATAGATGAATGTATCCAGGCCAGCAGGGCAGGAGTGGTGTTGCAAGCCGACACTAAGAACGGGTCCTTTGCTCTACTGGCCAATGGGGGCTAGTATATTTGAAGATACCAACTCTACACAGAGGCTATAGAATCTAGTGAACGTGTTAGTTGTCGCCCAGCCTGCAGCACTACATATATCTGTTAGCAAGGTGCCTTGAGTCAGTGCCTAGGAAGAAGCAACACTTCTAGTTGAGTGTGTTTGCAACCCAAACGGGCAAAGCTGGGGGGGAGAGATTAAAGGGTTTAAAAGGGGGTGCGACGAAAAAAGCTTGAGAACCCCTGTTCTAGGAAAACACCCAGTATGTGCCGCTCTGCCACGCCCATCGTAGAACTCGGCCGTAAAGCCAGTGCTGAAGCGGTCTCATATGAAGCAACTGGTAAGTCGCCGGGGTCGCTCCTGGACATGGATATTGCCCGACCCATGGAGAGTACAGTGACCTTCGTCCTGCAGTTCCTGTATAACCCCTGAGGCGACCGGCTTATGATCATCCAGTGGAGCTCCAAAAGAAACGACTGGGAGCGATGGGGCTCCACTTCTTTCAATGAATCATCATGGCCATCATAACCGTCAGCTGGAAGTCAAACATTGGCCGCATCCAGAAACACATGATCTGAATGACATCTTGATTGAAAAAGATGCAGGGTCAGATTGTGTTAGCTCTTTTAGATGTGCTCTCTATGGTGCTGAAGCGCACACTATCCCCTGCACACAGGGGATAGTGCAATCCTGTTTGAGCACTCACTCTCTTTGGACACGCCCTCCAAACCAACATAGCTTTGAAAACAGATGTTTTCTCTAAACTGGGGATACACTGGAGATCGCGACCACCACTGCCCGCACCGTCACACCAACACCAGGAAACAGAGATTCTTCACGCTGAGACTCAAAGACACACACAGTAGATCTTGCAGGAGACAGCTTACACCATCTGGCTCCAAAGCAAAAGACAAGGATGCGCTGCGCCTGTTGTTCATTATATCGTGCTGCGATGAATAGCTGCTGGTGCAATTATTGTATGCCAATGTGAATTTGCTCGTTTAGTTACACTCAAAGTAGATTGGCTCTGGAGCGAGATCCCCATTGTCAGAATAGTGAGCTGACAAAGGGGAATCTGCTTCTGCAGAGCATTACATTCTGGCTTCATTTCTGCCTCTGCCATACTATTTAATGAATGCTATTTAAAGATAATCAGATAATGGAGATGGAAGGAGATTATGAAATATTAAAGGATCTAATACTCTGAGAGATGGTGTTGAATTGGTCATGCACAAAGGAGGCAAATTATGTGAACAATGAGTTTATTTTAGATTTTAAGGGTATCCCATGAAAGAGTTACTGTCTCCTCACGTTGACCTCAGGATTTTGGAGATTGACAGTATAAACAACTTGATCTTGCTGTTCTGTGTTTTGCATTGAGTTCCAGCCAAAAAAAAGTTTGCTGTTTGATATGGCTATTTTTTCAGCCAGAAAATTATATAAGGCCAAGCCACGTCCATTTTTCATTACTTAAATACCTTTAAAATGGTTAGACAAATGTAGTTCCCTTTCATAGTCACTCCAAGTAGCGTCGGATGACGGAGAATGGGGATTTTGCTTAGAAAGCCAATCATCTTCGAGTATTAAAAAATAAGCCAATGGCAAAAAAATGCCATGGGTCTGCGGAATTTGCATGACGTATCTCTGCCCCATTGCATGGGTATATAAGGAGAATGCGGACGCAAACGCAGCTATGTTTTCGCTTCGGAGCCAAGAGAACCTCTTCACTCCACAGCCAAAAGACCTGAGTTAGTGACTCACTCTTCGAGACGAGCGAACCCTCCGGTGTTGGTGTGACAGCGATACCCAGCGAGTACCGCTGCCTGCGATCTGTGTAGTGGTCTGCCAAACTGTGCATTTCTCCCTGGGGGGGTCTGGTTCGGATGATTCCGCTGGATCAGTTTTTGGGGGCCTGGTTAGAGCTCCCCAATCTAACTATCAGGCTCGGGTATGCGAGTTTGCACGGTCTCCTCCCCGTTTCAGGATAGTCCGCTTTAGGATGGTCGGTGGCAATGGCCCAATAATGAGAGCGGAGGTTGCCACCCTGCTGGCGAAGGGTGCAATCGAGACTGTCCCTCCAGCGGAGATGAGGTCAGGGTTCTACAGCCCCTACATTGTCTCCAAGTAGACCGGTGGGTTACGACTGATCCTGGACAGGCTGCCTTTCAAGATGCTCATGGCCAAACGCATTTTCAAATGTATTTGGCCCCAGGATTGGTTTGCAGCAATAGACCTGAAGGAAGCCTACTTTCATGTCTCCATCTTACCTCAACACAGACCGTTTCTTCGGTTTGCTTTCGAGGGGCAAGCTTATCAGTACTCCCATTCGGGCTCATGTCTTTACGAAGGTTGTCAAGGCAGCCCTTGTTCCCCTACGTGAACAAGGGGTTCGCATCCTGAATTATCTTAACGACTGGCTAATCTTTGCTCACTCTCGGGATCAGGTTTGCGAACAGAGAGAACTTGTGCTCTGGCACCTAGCCCGTCTGGGCCTTCAGGTCAACTGGGAGAAGAGCAAACTTTGCCCCGTGCAGAGGATCTCTTTTCTAGGTATGGAGATAGACTTGGTCGCCATGTCCGAGCAGCTTACGAGCGAGCGTGCACACACACTGCTGACTTGTCTTCGACAGTTTGACGGCAAGAGTGCGGTCCCACTGAAACTTTTTCAGAGGCTCCTTGGGCATATGGCAGCCGTGGCAACACTACTCGGATTGCTTCTTATGAGACCGCTTCAGCTGTGGCTTCGCAATCGAGTCCTGAGGTGGGCATGGCATCGCGGCACGCTCAGAGTTCCAGTAACTCCGACCTGCCGTCAGACCTTCACCTCGTGGTGGAACCTCAGTTTTCTACGGGCCGGAGTTCCCCTAGAATGAGTTTCTAGGCATGTTGTTGTCTCCACAGATGTCTTGCACAGATGCCATGTGCAATGGACATGCCACCGAGGACCCCTGGACAGGACCCCAGCGCCTTATGCATGTCAATTGCCTTGAGTTGCTGGTAGTACACCTTGCCCTGCACCGCTTCCATGCGTTGCTCCAGGGTCAACATGTACTAGTCAGTTCAGACAATACTGCGACAATAGCGTACATCAACCGACAAGGTGGTCTATGTTACCTTATGTCGCAACTCGCACGCCACCTCCTCTTATGGAGTCAGAAGCACCTGAGGTCCCTTTGAGCTATTTACATTCCAGGAGATCGGAACTTTGCAGCTGACGAGCTGTCACGGTTCCAGCCCATCTCTGGCGAATGGCGACTCCATCCCCAGACGGTCCAGCTGATTTGGGACCAATTCTGGGACGCACAGATAGATCTGTTTGCCTCCCACGACTCATCCCATTGCGCCCTGTTTTACTTCCTGACCGAGGGCACGCTCGGCACGCTCGGCACGAACGCACTGACGCACAGCTGGCCGCGGGGCCAACGCAAGTATGCATTTTCCCCAGTGGGCCTTCTCGCATGGACTCTGTGCAAAATCTAGGAGGACGAGGAGCGCATTTCCCCCAGTGAGCCCTCTCGCAGGGACTCTGTGCAAGATCAAGGAGGATGAGGAGCAGGTCATTTTGGTTGCGCCGTACTGGCCCACCTGGACCTGTTTGTTTTTGACTGAATTCTAAACTGTATTCCAGTTCCTGGAGTTCCTTGTGTATGACTTCAATTAATGCGATCCTGGTGTCAAGTCTGGAAAGTTTATTTTAAATTGAGATTAGAATGTCGCTTACCCCAGCAGCAGTTTAGGTGATGTGGATGGTGTTGAACTTGGACTAGTCCAGTAGGTGAATCTGGACAAAGTCTCTTGGATTTTGGAGTGGGGTTACCTTTACTTTTTTGTTGTGGTCTGATTTATCCCTGTTCATGGTGCTGCAGTGCTGCTGTTATGGTACGTGTCGATATATTCTTCGAGATGATCCAGGTTGTATGATGAAATATTCCAGTTTTGAATAGAGAAAATGTGAAAGTACAAAAATGAAAGTTGAAAAGAAAAATGAGAGAAAAAATTAAATTTAAAATATATTTAAATTACCAATTTCAAATTTGTTACAGTCTAGCAGACAGAAGCCGCCATGTTAGCTTTCCCTGGCAATCACTCTTGATGTTTTGATGTTCCTGGTTGATAATGCTTCCATATGAACTCTAAACAAATGCAAAAGTGTTCATTAACAACATGTCAAACTGTCAAACTCCTCCAATCAAATGTCACTTAGAGAGTGCTGGATCTCAGAGAGTTAAGTAGAATTTCACAACCTCCATCTTTACTTTGAAATAAAGAAAACAGAAGCCCAACAACCAAATACACTTTTTTGTTAAAAATAAATAAATAAATAAATCATGCAGCCACTTTGAGCAAATCATAAATACTTCCGTTATTATTAATTTTTACAGCTCTTCCTAAAATATGTTCTGTTTTGTGAAGGCATTCAGTCTGTTGTGTGCTCTGGCCAGAACATTTTCATCAGAAGGTTTGTTCTTCTAGGAGTGATATTTTTACAGCTCTCTATCGCCCCCCATGGACAAAAAGTGATAGACTTGAGGAGGAATATCACTACTGTGCCCTTGTACCTCATATGTAAAAGCATATCGACACTGCACTTGTTCATGCAGATGCATGTTTAGAACTAATTTCCCCATTTATGCGTAAGTATTGATACTATTTTTTCCATTTAAAATGCAGAACTCACACGCAATTTGTAATCATAAACTAATATAATACTACCTTATTACGCATTCTGTACCTATAATCATTCTCTTTTATGAACTCAGGTGGAAAACATTGAACTCATAAAAATG
This sequence comes from Cyprinella venusta, assembly GCA_038021265.1. Taxonomy (NCBI): domain Eukaryota; kingdom Metazoa; phylum Chordata; class Actinopteri; order Cypriniformes; family Leuciscidae; genus Cyprinella; species Cyprinella venusta. Next base: position 36,257,961 of record CM075864.1, read on the forward strand.
ATAAAAGTTAGTCCTTGTGCCAAAGGCTTACATAAGATTGTGTATCATGCGATGTGATCACCGTATGGCAATGTCGTGGAGCGTGTGTGGCACTTGATTGACCAGTGGTGATATTGATGCATGGCAGTATGTTCTGTGACCTCTAAAGCTCATTCACCTCAAGGCCAAGGAACACTGTGTCCAGCACAGCACCAAAGCAATTATTTTAACTACTATTAAGGCTTAGAAATGAATAATGGGGTTTGGAGTTTGTTTTGTCTGAGCTGGGTGAAGGAGGAGCTGTGTAATTTCTTGTTGTGTACTGTACTGTAATGTGTAGTTAGACAAACTCAGCATGAATAGCTGCCGAGGTAGGGATGAAATTTAGAAAAGGAGATATGAAAAGAAACAAACAGAGAACCTACTTCACACCCGTTTTAAAGAAAGATGTGCGTAAATACCAGTAATAGGGTAATGATGACAAGAGGTACAGGATGAAATAACACCTGATGAGGGAATGAGGTCAATGTCTGTATAGGTGCCTCACATCCACCGTCTGACCCCCTTCCTCCCTCTGTTCCTCATTACTTATTCTTTGATGCTTCACCTTTTCTCAGTGTAAAGCTCAGATTACTGCTCTTAGGATTTATAGTACTCTTGATATCTTTGTTATACAGCTCTCAATATGTGCTCAGGGGAAGCATGAATATACAGGTGTCACCAAAAGGAGATTAATATGTATATATGATCTTTAATATTTCAAATGTTTTGTTGAAATTACATGTATCTTATTGGACTTTTTGTCATATGTTTGTGAAGACATGAAAAAAAAAAATAAAGACCCTGTAAATGAGAATTTATTTTCCTCATTGCACACATACAAACACCTTCTTTTTTTATTTGCCAGCAGCACTTTTTGTCCTGGTTTTGCTTACTTTTGTACATTTTCGTGAATAAAATTTTGTTTAATGTAACTTTGAAAGGACCAGCAAATTAGACCTGTCAGGCTTACAACACATATACACTGATGCCAAAACACACCAAAGGTGTATTAATGTGTATTAATCACAGAGGAAAGACATTAACCACACGTGCACATAACGAAGCACAACGTATGTAGTACAACCGGCCACAAAGGGAAAGTCACAGTGTCTCACTGACACCTGTAATTCAAGTCAAGTGAGTTTTAATTTTTGCAGTACACACTGTCTCAGAGCAGCTTAAATTGTCTTAAAATGTGTAAGGTCCCCATTTAGCAGTATTTAAAAAAAAGACTTCTCACTTCTCACTCACAATTCCAATAACTTGCAGAAGAAAGTTTTCACAATTAATTGTTGAAGCCAGATAAATTAGTAAAACAGAGAAAAAGATCACATGTTTCTTGGAAAGAAGACAAACATATGCATGTTGGGGGTGGCGGTGGGGGGGGGGGGGGGGGGGGTATGGGGGGTTGTGAAGCTTTGCCTATTGGGCTTTGATTACATCTGCTTGAGCATAGTCCCTCCCCTCTCCTGGAGAGTACACTATATATACACACATGCAGTCAGACAAATCTGCTCACTAGCTCTTACTCGCCTACTCTGAGTTGGAACGTGTGAGATGTGTGAGAGCTTGAGACTGTAGGGAACCGAGCAGGCACATGGTTGCTCATTTGTAAGTGTGATCCCTCTTGAGAAAGAGACAGTGACAAAGTGAGTGAGAGGGAGAGGAAGAGAGAGAGAGAGAAAAAGAGGGAAAGGTGCCAGTATCAGTAAAAGAGAGACAGAAATAAAGAAAAAACAAGAAGCAAGGAGAGAGTGCAAAGCATTTTCACCTCTAGTACAATGGAAGACTGTTCAGTGTCTTTCTGGATTTACTTCGGAGTAATGTTAATCTTTGTTGGTGGAGCAGTGAAGAAGTTTCTGGCATTCCATATCGGTGCCATGCCCTCAGTGGTGGCATGGCTGGGTGCCACTCTGCTGGTGGAGAGAATGTGTGCCCTGTGCATGCCCGCTGTGCTGGCAAGGTTGGTCCTCTGTGTGTCCTGCTGGCTGTACTTTACGTGGGCCACCCCCAAACCTTCCCTGCCAGTTGAGGGCAAGGCAGTCTTCATCACAGGTAAGAACAGAAAGAAAAAGAAGGACCGATCTGAAACTAAATTACAGAATAAAATGTGTGACCATGTTTGTCATTGTTCAGACTGTGTTTATATGCAGTTCTTGGTGACAGTTTTGTTTTCTTTTTGTGATTCATGGCTGACTGGGAGGATCATTATGTATTGACCTGAAGTGCACGTGAATTGATTAGCACAGATTGTACAAACAGCTGGGAAATGTAGGTCATGCTGTGTGAGGTCTGTTATGCAAATTTCCCACAATTATTATTATGATTGCTGTTGTTTCTCTATTTGGTGATTCGGTAACTTTTAGGGGTAAAGTTAGAACAATTTCCACCTGTATGACTGAAGACTGACTGAATGAGTGGCAATTCTGTACCCCCCCCCCCCACCCCCCCACCCCCTTGTCAGAGAACATGTTATGCTTTTTGAATACAGACTTTGTTCCTGATCTAGAACACCCTGTACATGTTTGTATAACAACTTTCTCTATAGATCATACCAAGCTGAAGAGAATCTAATGTTCAGCTCAGGGTGATAATTAATCACTAACTGTATTGACCCATATTTTATGACAATGAGGAAAACATGTGGTATGAATCAAATTATATTGGTCATGTGCCTTTCTATTCAAGGTATGCCAAGTTTGAGTTGTATTTGTAAGGTACGTTCTGATTGTGTTGTACTTTGTACGTGTTGTGTGTTAACCTCAATTGTTTCCTGCTGGATGAGAGTACTATAAGGTGATTTGGCTTTTTCTTAATTGGCTGAGCAAATCTGATTCTAAGTTAAATGATCTTGACATAAATGCAGTGTAAGCCATAAATCAAATCAAAGAGCTGCCGTGTTGTACCTGGTGGTTTACACTCAACTCATTTTCAAATTATAGCTGTATTTCTCCATCTGCACCTTTATGCACAGTTTCTTTAAATGCTCTTTGGAGACTTCTGTAGTTGTATTGAGTGTATTGCTTTAAAGGGATAGGTCACCCAAAAATTATGTCATGAATTTTCTCATACTCATGTCATACAGGTTTAGGCACTGTTTAGGCACATACAGGCACTGTCCCCAAGAGAAAATATCTTGTAATAAACATAAAAACAATGATTAAAATAATACCTTTCAAATGAAAGTTTTATGTGGGGGTTAGTTTTAGGCATGGGAGATAGAAAATTATATTAGCTCAAAGCAGCTCTTAAAAACAATCTCAACAACACGGTGTAATTCCTAGCTCAGACCTTGAGGAATAAAGGTAATTATGTGATGATTTTTTTTTTTACTATTAAGCAGTTTTAACTCCTTTTTAATCTGGATCATGAACTCCTTCAGTAGCCATGTACTTTATTTGAGCACGTACCTTTACTGTTCAGAAATATGTTATCCTTTAAAGCCCAAAGCAGCTCAAAACACCTACTTTACAAATATTTTTATAAAACTGGGAGGTGTAAGCACAAGAGCAGTACATGAACCCTGGATGAGTAACTCATGCACTACTGTACATATGTATGAAAAATCTATGACACTACACCTGCATAATATAGTATTAGCCTGGACATTCAGAATGAAAACGTAATATGTGAATGTTTGGCAGGTGTGCAAACAGCTGAATGGGAGTTGTTGTTTTTTGATAATGATGTTAATTAATTTTTGACCTTGTCAAGTTTTTCTCCATGAGCTGTCATTGAAAACTGGCATGTCTGTTATACACTTAGCAGGGCAAGCTGTTAAGTTCAATCAGTTACTCCTAGGAAGCTTATAATCATTTGATGGACATGGGTTTCTCAGAAATAACTCATATGGGTTCCTTAAATCCCCCAAAGCTGTCTGTCGTCTATTGGCATGGTAACCACCAACTCAGTCAACCTCTTTCATTGCTTGCTTTAATACATGCACACACAACCAGCATGAGCTTCTGAGGTTGGCACAGAGCACGCCACTTGATTTTAGTTTTCTTCATTTTCTTGTCTTTGTTTCTTTTGTACCAGAGCTAGCATATCAATATACAATACTTTTGAGTAATTTTGATCAGCATATTTTCTTAAATTACTGTTCTCAAAGCTGTAAGTCACTCTCATGCCAAAAACCAAGCGAAAGTGGAAAACCTGTAAACCTCTTACAAAGCCAGCTGAAAGGCACATTCAGGGCTTGAATTGCTGTGAGACAGGGGGTTAAGGTTACAGAATTGGCTGACTAAGCAACCTAAAGCCATTAGTCTGGCTAGAGTCAAGCTGGAAAAAACGTCTATAGACTGCAAGGCCAGTACGCCATGTAGCCTACATGTTAATCACCAGCCATAGAATAACTTTGAAGTGTAATGTTCAAGAACTACAATCTAAACTTCTGCAATCTTGACTCTTAATTATTACTTCTGTCAGGACCACTATCGTCAAATACGATTGACAATTAGCATGCAGTTAGGATCGGTGCTATGGTTCTGTTCTGTTCTGTTCGGGGCGAGAACTCCCTGTGCATCCATGTAACCTAGCATGGATAGGGTAACAGAACAGAGCCAACATTAATGTATGCAGATATAATTAATTAAACATTTTAAAGTACAACATACTTTGAGAATTTATTCTGATTCAGGGGAAATCAAATGCCAAATCCTGACTGGGTGAGAGGAGGAGCTGGGGATGGGGGAGGGTAATGATCTCCTGAGAAACGCACGTAACTGCTGTTAATACTGAAGGAGCTTTTATATACATACAGTGATAGACATCTTATTCTTATAGGTAGACGTTGATGAGCTGAGTGTCAGCTAATGGGAGCTTGACTAATGTGACCTGCCAGAACTGACTTCTTTTGACTCTCCTCACTTGAGATATGGAGATTTTTTTTTGTCAGGATCAACTAGTAAAATGCATGACGTCAATCCGGATCTCTATATGGACTACTAAGTACCAGCTGACATTAGTCTGCATGTGTTATGAAGGGCAGTGAGGAAATCTGATCAGGTGGCATGAGACACATTCATTGTGTTTACATGCTGAGGACAGCAGGAGGAAGCACTATTAATCCCACATCATTCAGAGATCTGAATGCTAGCCCCTATGCATGTGAAATCACAAGCGAGTGGGGCCAAAGATGCGTTTATCTTGGTCACACTACATATACACTACATATATCTATGTGTGGGAAATCAGATGTGGCTCATCAGGGCTCTGGCAGGCCTTTTCCTTATCCAATGTCCCTCCAGAATGCAGAACAATTGAGCGTGGGATGAGATATGCTCGACCCAAGGTGTCTAATAATACCCATATTAATGTTACATAACAGTACACTGTAAATATTTGGGGAAAAATGTAGGGGAGGGGCACCTATGGCATTCCCGCTATGCTTAGATGTCCAAGCCAGGTGAAGAGGTTAAATGGATAAGCAAGGTTTAAGTGTGGCATCGTGGGGCTAGAGTTCAGAGAGGATTTACTTGGCACAGATGCACAAATGAAGTGCAGTCTGACCTCTCTCACTATATCATCATTTTACATTGGCATCCATCTGTCTCGAAAGACAAAGGAATCTGTACCTTGGGGTCTCTAGGCATTTGTTAAGTTACTGTACAGCGCCTGCTGTGGCAGTAGAGCCTGATTCTTGAAACACATTTCATTCATCGTTCCTCCGCAATTACTGCAAGTGAAGATCATGCCTGTCTCTGTGGATGTTGGGTCTGTAGTCTGCGCTCTCTCTTCTCTTCCCACTGGTGCTTATTCGGATGCCTTTGACAGCAGTTCTGACTTTAGTTGGGAAAAAACTTTCAGAACCAATACACAGATTTCCCTGTGTGATCCTATTTTTCACTTTCACTCATTTATTTCAAATGGAAAGTATATATTTTTTTTCCATGTAGTTCTCATAGCATTACCACAGAATTAGGATGACCAGAATTAGATTTTCCCAGAGCCTTCTTAAGTAGTACTTGATGGAGAACACGTACACCTGGCTGCGGGAATAACTTGTCTGGGTAATGGCAATATTTAAACAGAAAATCATCCACGTTTAATTTAAGTAATGATAATAGAGTGATAATAAACGGTTATAATGCAAGATAAACCTGAAGTTGCCTTATTTATTATTATTAATAATCATAATAATCAAAAGTATGGTAGTCTTGATTAATGGATTTTTAACTCTCCCATCCCAAGACCCTCCCTTCTGCTGGCTTGCAAGTTTAGTGAGGAATATTTTGTTGACGGATAACACACTGACAAAGAAAGAGCCCAGATAGTGCACTGACAGATATGTGTGTGTCCTCAGAGGACCTTGAGATAAAATGCAGAGGGTGAGATTGGGGTTTTGTGTAACTGCTGTTATCATAACTGCTGTATAATTGTTTGCCAACACATTCACAAATTCCAAGTGAAAAATGAGGTCACTGACCTCTGATACTCTTGAGTCATTCTACTTTTTTTACCTTAAAGCTGCAGTCGGCAAGTCTGGCAGACTGAGTGGACTTAGGCAAAATTTTTAATATTTACAACTCTTGTGCCCCTCCCCACTATCAACGAATACCCTCACACAGAGTTCGTGCTCGTCAGTGCGTGTGCACCAGCTTTTCTGTGAATGCTCCCATTTCATCAGCATCCATCAACATTCATCCAAAAAGCCAAACTTTATTCCTTCATCTGGACATGCTTACACACCTAATGTTACACAAGGATTTCAGTGCAAACAAAGCTAATGAACCTGCCCAACAAGTGCTAACATAATCTATCCATACCAACTCATTTGGGCAAACATAGGCTACTTAGATTACTAACGTAACACTAAGACAAAGTAACTGGTTGATAAAGCGCAATTACCTGTCAAGAAGAAATGTTGCAGCTTGAACATCCAGCTTGAACCCAATTAAATCACGTAAATCTCCATCTTTCAAAATGTCGATCCGATTGTAACTTGCGCGAGGGGTGGCGTGTGCACGACCTGTGACAGATCTCACACCCCTCTGTGCTGATTGGACCCGATGAACCGGGAGCGGAAACAGGGGGAATCAGGGGAATTACTTGCCTGCCAAACAAAAAGGACAAAGAATGGAATAAGTTGTTTTGGATGGAAACAAAATTCCTAATAATCCATTGTAAACAAAAAAAGATTATAGAAATTAGCATTAACAGAAAACTTTCACTTTTTCTCACTTTTATTTACAGAATCTGTAGTGTACTGCCGTTCATTTCCAAGAACAATTTGTACATCAGGGATACAAAAAGAACAGAAAGTCCCAGCCCGTTCTCATCCCAAGATATCATATAACTGACGCTTTTGACGATACGCAAACATCTGACATTTTAGGGTACCCTTTAACGTCAGTTAAATGACACTATCTAATCCTAACCCTACCCCAGACCTAAACCTACCCGCGCTAAAGGTAAAGCATCAGTTGGATGACGCCCTAGGATCATCATCTAACTGACGTTAAAGGGTACCCTAAAACATTGGATGTTGACGTATGGTCAAAAGCGTCAGTTAGATTACATCTTGGGATGAGAATGTGTTGAAAGTCCATATCCATACTCAAATGACCCTCATAAAGATTGGATGTTATATTTTTTATTAATGTGTCATTCTCTGCCACCCCTTCTGTAAATGTATGTGCATCCCAGATATCAACCATTAGCATGCATCTGTAACCATGGCTGGATTTGTTTAGTTGAGTCCTGATTTGCATTTTTAACATTTTAGTAATACAGCTCTAAAACCACAATCTCCCTTGGGACGGTAAAGAGATTGTCTTTAAACCAAAAGATGCCAACTTTACTATCTCTTTCAGTTGTGTAATTTAGTAAAGAGATAAGAGTCATGTTTCAGAGATTGATGCATCACACTGTCACGCAACTTGATGTGGGACAAAGACTTTATATATAATTGTGGTTTTGTTTTGTTTCCTGTTGTACCGTTCTGTTGAACTTTATTGATGTTCAGAGGTCATAGTAGTGAGATTACATGTCACCAATGCTGATGGTGTTTCCAGCCTAGGTGTTGCATAGCATGCCATATAAGAGTAATTACTGTCAAATATTGCCAAAATGTGAGTATTTAGAAGGAGTCAGTGTTTTGATTTCTAATATATTGGCATAACATCCATGTTTCCCCCCCTTTCTCTGCAGGTTGTGATTCAGGGTTTGGTAACGCTACAGCAAAGCGGTTAGATGCAATGGGGTTTGAAGTGTTCGCTACCGTATTGAACCTGGACGGGGAGGGAGCCAATCACTTGCGCAGTGTCTGTTCATCACGCCTTACCCTCCTGAAGGTAGACATCACCCAGCCTCAGCAGGTACAGCAAGCCCTCCTCGACACCAAGGCCAAACTTGGCATGAGAGGTGAGGATTTACTTTCACACTCTGCCAGAAAATACACACACACATACTCTCACACCCACATGTTTGAACACAGTGAACCTAAAATACTCCTGTAAGAATGTTATATTTTTAACTGCCAATGGGGTTTTGGTTACCCCTAATAAATTTTAACCAGCTTGTGGTTTTCATTAACATTTCTGTTGAACCCAATCTTGAAACTGCTATCAACAAAACACCTCATCGAATTAACCTTAAAAGTAGGTCAAATAAATCAATTCATTCGTGGTCAAACATTTGTTTATTTTACAAGCAATTCAGCATAGTTGGGTGTTTTCTTCTTTCTCTGAGCTTAGAAAAGAATGTGTAGAGAAAGTGTTGGGAATAGGAGGGGATGGGGTGGAAGGGGGGTGCGTAATTTGGCAGTACATCAAGGGGCTATTTTATTTTCAAACATCACACACACCACAGCAGCATATGGCTTCTGGACCAAAAGAAATAAATAACTATTTTTCCATGCTTCCTTTCTCAAAACCTGGGTGGGGCATATAAAATGTTTTACCCTCCACAATTTAGATGCTGAGCAGGGAAAAGTGAGGACATATTCAAATGCTCACATTTTTGTAGATTCTTTTACACAAAGTTTCCTAAAAAGAAGGTTTTCCCAGGCATGGAAGAACAATTTGGTTCCATTTTGGGTTACCCTAAGAAGATTTTTTTTTCCACTACAAAGAACGTTTAGTACAATAGAATGGTTCCATGAATGTCGAAGGTTCTTCATAAAATCATCCCAATAAAGAATCTTTATTTCTAAGAGTGAATTGTTTTTAACTAACTGTTTCTGTTACTTTGTACCTACATGTCAACTAGCAGTTATTAGATTATTAGACGCTCTGCTTAATATCTGCTAACATTTTATTGGGATGGTTTCGCCAACAGACATTCTACTGACTATAAGTGACTTTGCAAGTATGTCAACTTATTCTGAACCTAACCCTACCAGTCTACTAACACTCTAATGAGAGTTAGTAGACATGTAGGTGCATCATTACTTATAGTCAACAGTGTGTTAAAGGGACCATCAAAATAAAGTAAAACCAAATATTTTAAAAATAATCTTCAATATAAATTAAAATTATTTTAAAAACATCACAGAAAATGAATAGAGTTTAATTTATTAAATATTTCAATACTCCCAGTTTCTGTTAATAAAACAAGTTTTAAAGCAAGCATTTTTGGGAAGCCTTTGAATATTGTGTTTAAAAAAAGGTTTTTCGACCTTTGCTTTACAGCTTATATTTTCATGATTTTTACATGAATAAAATTCTGGCATGATTTTTTCCTCCAGATTTGTGGGGGCTTGTAAATAACGCTGGATTGTGTGTGAATGTTGGGGATGCTGAGCTCTCCCTCATGTCCAACTACAGAGGATGCATGGAGGTTAACTTCTTTGGAACGCTCCATGTCACCAGAACTTTCCTGCCCCTTCTCAGACAGGCTAAAGGCCGGATTGTGACAATCTCTAGCCCTTCAGGTACAGAATCACATACATGTGAGAACCAGTGTAGCTAATGCACTTATACACATATTAAGTTACTCGACTCAGACTTCACCGCTAATAAAAAAGAAAGAAAATAAAGAGTAAATTAAATTATACATATGATGACATGTTTATGAGTGTTTTTAGGCTCTTGTTTCAGTGCTAAATCTAATTAGGAGTCTCTCTCGCTCTCTCTCTGCCACGCACATAAAGCTGCCAGCGCTTATAAATGTATCTCTGTCCATCAGATGTTTATTTTATGGCGTCCATCTGGCTTCATCAGCAAACACTATTCCAAGCCCATACTATAATCCACCTGTTTTCTTTTCTTCTCAAGTGTCCACTAACAATCTCAACAGAGAGCAACTCTCTGCTTAAGCTCATGCTAGAATTCAGTCAGCAGGAGAAATCAGCATATTTTTTTTAGCTTTTCCTGACTCCACATATTTTTTCTCCATTTGTTTACCTCCATTGTGCCAAAACAGTGTGATACTATGAGTAACAGCCTGGCGCAGGACACCGTTGAGTTCTCCGTAAATATTGGCACAGAGCCCTTTTAAATAAAGATGTCTCCATCAGTGCAGTCTCACTGCTGAAGGAAACAAAATGGTTCAGATGTCATGGGCAGCAGATGCTACTGTCTCAATAGAGATGAACAGTCATTCCCTCTGAGGACTTACAGGAGGCCTATTGTCTTCCCGTTCATTCTCCCGATGATTTGAACAAAAGCTCTTTGATGTGTCAAAGGCTTGAGGCAAAACCACATGTTTTATAAATAGTCACAAACTGCAATTAACCTCCACAGGCTTCCTGGGTTCAATACAGATCTTTATTACACCAACAATGAATGACAATCCCCCTAAAAAAAAACCCTACAATTATACTTTTGGAGTATGTCCCATAAATTTCATCATTGTACCGGCTCTCTGCCAATTTCACACACACACACACGCACAAAATAATAATAATAATAATAATGCTGGGTTAAACAGTAATGCGCTAACTAAAGCATACTTATTAAAATGTTCAAGGATGTGCAGTGCTGTAAGTTGTCATTAAGATATCTGTGTCATTTAATCATTCTTTCTCTTTGTAATCCTGCAGGTGAGCATCCCTTCCCTTGTTTGGCATCGTACGGGGCTTCAAAAGCTGCCCTGAATCTTTTTATCAACACACTTCGTCATGAGCTGGAGCCATGGGGTGTCAAAGTCTCCATTATCTTACCCTCTTCCTTTAAGACAGGTGATTAACATTTTTACATTGTGAAATCGAGTTAAACGCACTGTATGCCTCCAGTGTGATGATTCACTTGTCGTTGTATTGCCATTCTTTGTAGTCTCATCACAGTGGTTGTAATTTGATAAAATTAGGCTTTCCTTTATTGTAAAACACACACACTGTTCAACCACCAACCACCTTTTTAACATCTACAGTATTGAATGAACTGGTTTGTAGATATTAGCTAGTTTGTAGCTAAACTTAATTAAAAAACGCAATATGTGAAATGACCATTAATTTCTTCCATTTCTAAACGTATTCCTCTTCGTGTTGATATCGTACACTGTAGCAAAACAAGCTAATTAAATTAGGACAGTGCTGCTTTTTCCTAGTGAATTGCCTCATCAGATATTTCTCACATCTCGAGAGGAAAAAGTTCCCATTTTAGCTGTATATTTACATCTGAACCTCAAGGATCCATCAGGTTTTGAGTTGACATTTGAGTCCTCCTTTACACGCCCACTGAACAGATAGTCCAGCCAAATGCAGGTCTAGAAATGCAATTTAAATAACTTAATAAAGTTTCCCCAGACCTCTGTTTACATTCCCTTCTATGTTTCCAGTCTGTTCAGGGTGGATTTTTCCATGTCCCCCACCTTTGTTAACTCATTGCATCATGCTTTCTGCTCTTTTTCTTACCTTGCAGGGCAGAGCAGTAACACAGAGTACTGGGAGAAAGAGTACCAGAACCTAATCCAGAACTTGCCACCAAGCCTTCTTGAAGAATATGGGGAAGAATATATGCTGGAGACCAAGGAACTCTTTCAGAGTTACGCAAAAACAGCCAATGAAGATCTGAGTCCTGTCATCAACACCATTGTGGACGCACTCCTCTCTCCTCAACCTCAGATACGATACTATGCCGGGACGGGTTTAACACTCATGTACTTCATCTGCAGCTACTTCCCTTTGAGCATTAGTGACTGGTTCCTCCAGAAACTATTTGTACAGAAGAATGTAATGCCTTACGGCCTTAGGAAACAGCAAGACCTGCGCCTCAACGACAATAACAACAGCATAAAGGAGAACATGAATAACAGTAACAACAATAACAGCTTCACAAAGAGTATAGATTAGTTCTGGTAAAACATCCTTTAGCACCACTAATGTGATCTACTTGTAGAGATTTGTTTCCATTGTGTATACATTACTTTTCTTTTCTCTTGTCTCATTTTGATGAATATTATTGTGTAATATTTTGAGGGGATCACTGAATTGCACCAAATCATCTATAGTAAACCCAGTGCTTAGAAGGCAGTTGACACTCTGCATCATTAATATAATAATAAGAAAAAGGTCATGCCTACGGGCTATTTTTATACTCAATACAAGTTCTCAGGTGAGGCAAAATCCAAACAGATACAAAATATATGGTTTATTTATTTTGCAGAATGCATCAACTCTGGGTATTCGGTATGGACACACGTTAAAGTCCCTGTAAAGACAATTTGAAAAAGAAATTCTAAACACATTATAAATGTTAGAAAAGTATTGCTAAAACATATTACAAAGACCTGTGAAGTACTGAATTGTAGAGTTAGACCGTTAAACAGTTTTTCACCATTGCTATTTTCCTGATTTCTTGGGCGGGCTAAAACGGGACTCGACACACTGGAGCCCATGAGCTCATAGCCACGCCCCTACTTGATGACACACTGAGGCCACTGAGGCTGGCCCGTCCTCTAACAATAGAGCACGTTCAAATCTGTTTGGCGCTCAATCGCGAGTTAGTGTCAGTACTGCTAGTTACTACAGCATATAGTTTGCTAGCTAGCTATGCCTTAGACATGAAATGCATAGGCTACTTCCTGGATGCGATCATGTACAAAACAGATCAGTGTCTTTATTTGAATTTCCTAAAAACAATCACATCAAGAAGAGGTGGATTAATTTTGTGAAGAGCCAACCTTGATGGAGAGCTGAGGATCACTGCCAACACCCACCTCTGTAGTGATCATTTTATATGGGATAGTTTTATAAACTTTCGTCGGAGACGACTGGGATTCACTGATAATCCGCTGTTGCTGGTGAATGGGGCCAAAACGACTAGCTCCTGCCTCGGCCTTCATTATCTCGTTCCGAGAGCGGTATCACCTAATATCACCGTCGGAAGCTTTCCCACGAGTGGGCGTGGTTTCAGCGCAGCCAGCGGTCATGCCCCCAGCGTTTGAGAGCAGAGAATAATGCTCATTTTTTCAAGATTTTGATAGCTTATTTTATGTACTTGCTGGCTTTTTTATCATTTAATTTTGGCATATTTTTTTCTGTGGTGTGACAAACTCAGAACACATACTTAATTTTGACTTTACAGGGACTTTAAAGGCCTGTTCGCATGAAGGACAATAACTATAACGATAATGATGAAGATATCTAGAGGTCGAGAGTCAAAAATGGCACAGAAAAAAATTATATTGCTGGACTGCAGCTGATGAATGACTAAAAAAATTACAGCCAATCAGAATTCACCAAACTTTAAAGAGCTGGAGTATTTAAAGTGACAGATGACATAACTGCAGTGTGTTCTTAGAATAAACAGGACTAAATCCTCCGTCCACTGGTGTGGAGTGGATGATAGTATAATTATTGTTATAGTTATCATTCTTGGTGTGAACGAGCCTCAAATGATGCACATTTTATTTCACTAAGGCATGTATGATCATTAAACTGACACGGCTGTCTTTTTCTGTACTGCACTGAGAGGCTGATTATAATGTTACAATTTTCAGTACAGGGTCAAATGTAGTCAGAGTGCAACATCAAGTGAATATTGTGGGTTTGTTTTTGTTTAGTTGTTTTTTGCAGACTAGTGACCAATGGGCTGTGTGGTTGTCCAAGTGGTTCAGAAGTCCTTTTTATTAAATGTATTTTACTCCATAGTTTTGCATTTGTTAAATTTGTTTTTTTTTTTCTTCAATGTCATATTTCTGGCATATTTATGCCATTTTGTTCTTAATAAATCACTTAAACTGTGAATTTTTTACAAATATGAAAAATAAAAACAGAAAAACTATAAATTGTTCGCCCGGTCATTCTTAGACTATATTACTGTAAAGGTGATTTTCTTTTTTCTTTTTTTTTTCTTTTTATTTTATTTCTTTTTTACATAATTGACCTCTGCGTTTTTACACTTCATGTCAGAGAACATGAACAATGGCTCCCTATTGCTGGTCAAAGATCCTTGTGTATGCTAAATGACCGCTCTGAGACCCAGCCACCCACGACTGTGTTAATTAGCAATTGGCTGTAGATGCTAATTGAAAATGTCAGTTTGTGTAATGAAGCCAGAGTCTTACAAGCCAGATTTAACAGAAGAAAAAACATTTTGATCTTTCATTGTAATAGTTTTTCTTGAAAAATATATAGGCCTACTTTTATTTAGCATTACTTTAATTTTGATACATTCAATTAATCAAAAGACACAGTAACATATTTTACAAAAGAGTTATTTTTTCACAAAAATATTTAGTAGCTGAACTGTTTTAATCATTGATAATAAGAAATGTTTCTTGAGCAGTAAATCAGGCATGTGACACTGAAGACTGAATCATGGCTGCTAAAATGTTTTGCTACAATCATTTTAAATATAAATCATATTTCACAATATTACTGTTTTTACTATATTTCTGATCAAATAAATTGGTCTTGGTGAGCATATAAGATACTACACAGGGAAGAGTAAAAATAGGATTATAGCCACTCTCTCTGACTATCATGATCTCTACTCGAGAGCTATGGACACTGAACATTTCAGCCGCGTGTGAGCAGATCAACAATGGCTTCAGTCTCAATCTTTGACACCGTGTAAATAGTGATCTGTGTCCCCTTATGACCTATAAGCCATACCTTACACATTTAAATATAATGATTTTCAAAGCCTTTTGACCAGACCAGAAAGGCTCAGTTCCTGGTAAAAGTTATAGCAAGAGCTAAGCCATTCTCTAATTTCATGGAATCAGGATCCAGACATTCAAAAAGCAGGGGAACGGGGTCAAAACACCCGCAGTTAAGAAGCTTAGCCATTGTAGCAAAGTCAAAATCCCAGAAGATTTATTGGTAATCATGTTTATCTCATTAACTGCATTTAATGTTTTTGGAAAGAGCAGTGAGGACATTCTTTGATAGCTGAAACACAATAAGGAATAAATGGGACACACTGTCACACACCACATCACACTGGGAACTGTGATTAGCAGCGCTTGGTCCATAATTGATGAGAACTTTGTTCCTAAACAATGCAAAGTGTCCCTGCCAGTAAACACTAAATATGAGTGGCACTTGTGTAATAAACAGAGAAACGTATGTTTAGCCTCTCTAACAGTCCCAGCTGCAGCAATTTGTGTAATTATCAAAAAAAAAGAAGGGGGTAACACTTTACAATAGGGGTGCACTAATATGCATCAATTCAAACTTAACTAATGCACAGATAGTCATGAGTTAATGTATAATTCATGAAGAACTAAACCATTAATTAATGATTAGCTACTGCATCAGCAACTAATAAAGAGTCTATATGATAAATTAAGTAATAAATGAATTAATTAAACGTGTAATTCCTTAATAACATATTTTAATAACTAATAGTGTAAATGTATATATTAATTACCACAATTAGTCATATGCACTTCAACTTCCAGTTGTCTTTAAAGGGGTGGTTGATTATGATTTCACTTTTCTAACTTTAGTTAGTGTATAATGTTGCAGTTTGAGCATAAACAACATCTGCAAAGTTACAACGCTCAAAGTTCGAAGCAAAGGGAGATGTTTGCTTTTAAAGAAATGTTTTTTTAAGGACTACAAGAAACGGCTGGTAGGAACTACACAAGCTTCCTCCCGGGTTAGTGACATCACTAACCCTACAATTTACATAAACCTCGCCCCGGGAACACGCAGTCCATGTTGAGAAGAGGAGGAGCTGTTGTAGTCACTACTGTATGTGTGCATCTCACAACAGTTCCTATTCAAGCAATTTATAGATTATCCTCATAGAATAGCAGAGGGGCGCAAAACCACTTTTGGACAGTCAAGTTTCTCAGTAATAGGGACCCATTTTTGGAATGATTTACCAACGGAAATAAAAATAGAAACTGACTTGAAAACATTTAATAGAAAGGTGAAATACTGGCTAAAAGAAATTCAGATATGTGAACATTGAGTAATTTTGACTGTGCTGGATGTGATGTGAATGTTTTGTGTAATGTGGTCGGGATTGTGTAAAAGGTCTATGTTAGTTTTTGTAAAGTATTTGATACATGACTGTGCAATGTGTGCTATGTTTTAGGAATATGTTTTTTTTTTTGTTTGTTTTTTGTTTTTTAGAAAGGCCTGACCAGGGACTGGGGTTGCAAATTAGCCTTCTGGCTAGAAACCTTTTATGCAACACATTTACAGATTTTGTTATGGCTTTGCCTTTTACAACTATGTATGTAATAATGTGCGCTGCATTGTCCCTGACAAATAAACTAATAAATAAAATAAAATAAAATAAATATGCTAATTGAAGATAGTTAACTCCACATCAGCAACATAAATTCATCAACTCACCATTCACAGACATCCTGTTGCATTCTAAATATTGTCACTTCTTCTTAGTCTCTCCATCTTTGACTCCTGTTTAACATAAAATGCAGAACTGACATTTCTGACATTTTAGCACATGTGTGTGAGGTAATTAGAGCTGATAACACACACACTCTTGAAGCTACAGCCACTGTGTCGGGAGGTGCAGCTCATTTGCATTTAAAGGGCCAGACACAAAACGGTGTGTTTTTGCTAACCATCAAAGTAACAACTTTACCATGCTATTTAAAAATATCTGTGGGGTATTTTGAGCTAAAACTTCACATACACATTCATCAGAGATTTATTTTACATTTTGTGAAAAGGGAATTATATTACACC
This sequence comes from Cyprinella venusta, assembly GCA_038021265.1. Taxonomy (NCBI): domain Eukaryota; kingdom Metazoa; phylum Chordata; class Actinopteri; order Cypriniformes; family Leuciscidae; genus Cyprinella; species Cyprinella venusta. Next base: position 36,275,038 of record CM075864.1, read on the forward strand.
TTTAATTAATCATTAGCTAATGATTTGCAAAAGTATCATTATGACTTTACTTGTACTAATACATCATTTATTTTACCAACCATCAACTTATTGTTAAGTGGCTATAGGATTCATTTAGTTTTAATGTATTTTCATTGTTTTCATTCTCTGTACAAGCTGTCATGTGTGTTTTTTGTGTGTTGTTATGGGTGATGCAATTTCAAGTCCGATCTTGCATCATTTGCCAACTCCTGTTCCCCCTCAGAATATTCTGAGAAAGAGACAAGATTAACAATGCTGGTGGTGTCCTGGGGAAAAAGTTCAGCCAATTCTAGAAAAAATGCTAAAGAAACTCAAGATGTTTCATGTTTCATCATCTAAATGGTTGGGACGTTGTTTAGGACACAAACCACAAAAAGGGAACAACGCTATTTAAGGGGAATCACTATAAAAGGGACATTTTTAAAACAAAGTACGAAATTATTTACTGTGGTGAACTGAAAGTATACAGTACAGAAAGTATATACAGTATGTGTGTGTGTGTGTGTGTGTAAATGTTAATTGTCTTTAACACATAAATCACTACTTCCAAGATATTATGTTTACAAGACATATGCTCTGACATGTTGAGATGTGGTGTTCATGTAGTTCATGTACACAGTAATTCAAATCTAACCATCAATTACTGTTCCTTGCACTGCCACTGATAGCTAACGTGGCAAAAAGGACCAAGTTAAGCAAAATACTGTATGTCCAAGAGTTGAGAAATCTGGCATAGCAGAGAGAAAAGCAAAGACAATTCTGAGAAAGAGTTCAGATTAATAATGCTAGTGGTGTCCTGATGCAAGAGTTCAGCCAACTCCAAAGAGAAAAATTATTTTTTTTTAATGGAAAAGAAACAAAAAATGTTTCACACACAAGTCAACTCTTAGGTTGCGGTGAGGTGTTAAGGACAAAGGGGATTGTGCCATTCAAAATAGGGAACAATAACACACTGTTAGTGATTAACTTTAGTGAGTGTCTGGCCTGCTAGCAACACATTTCAGTCTGCTTAAAAGCTTAGCATTTCAAGACCTTTGCAGGTGTGCCACAGGCAACGGTTCTCACTTGCCAATTCCCCTCGGGAGTGAGGAGTGTTGCACACTGTCTCAGGGCTGCAGATGTTAAAATCCAGAGCAGGACACTTGCCAACATCAACATACTAAGTTCTTAACACTGAGCATACTTGGATGGAAAATGGTATGGTTTGTGCAGGCCAGACACACTAGGCTGAAAAAGTAGATTCAAAACCATAATTTGGCCCTTGTCTAAGTCACTCAGATCTTTATTCCATTTCTCCTGCATCCAACACATTGTTTATGAAAACTGACTGTTTGCTTACCATCTAATCTACCTAGACGTTCATTTGTGGGAAGAATTAAGGGCACAGTGTCAATAATTTAGGACACTAAAGAGACCCCTACTCAGTGCTCACCTATGTGAACTTGCCATTGTCCTGCTGCAGGGAGGCTTGAGGCCTTCAAAAGTGGCCAGAGCGATAAACTGCAATGTCCGTAATGTTAGACACATAAGATAGCGCTGCAGGCAGACAGGAAGGACACTTGGTCATCCATACAGTGCCAAACCTTATGTAACCATATGCTCCCTACGTCCCCTCTGTTTGTTTGTTTTCTTCCTGGACTGTGGGACACAATTACACTGTAAACAATGTACAGTGCATTTGTTCCCAGCACTTGCCACTATGGGGCTGAGTCGCCGGGGTATTTGTCAGATAGCAAAGCAAGATGAGGGACACAGAGGGGCATAGGACACCACAGGGCACACATGCCCATCTAATGCAGCGGCCTTTGTTCGAACTACATTGATGGGGTCTTAATGTTTAGGCTGTGTTAATGAGTTGAGAATGATCTGGGGCAACTGTGCTACACGTCATTAATTTCATCCACACAAATAATTAACAGTTTGGCAACTGCAGCACAATTATAATGGCGTCTCACATAGGTTCTCCCACTGGTTTATTGTAAACAAGGTCACGATCCGGAATTAGCATTTTTCAAGTACTTAAATCAAATCTAAATTATGCTATTCTTCGTGTTCACTTTCACATAATGCCAGCCAGCTTCTGACGCAAGCTTTTGCAGAAGCATAGAACTGTGTAACATCATTTAATGTGCAGTGACTGTAAAGCAGTAGAGATACAAAGACTGCAGCGTTTTAAGGATGCCTATATACATTGCTTTTGTTTCTGTCTTCTCAGTCTGTTTGTAACTACCGGTCAACGGGTACAAGTCTGCATACATCAGTCCTTGACTTCTCTCATTCACTGCTTGACAAGGGCCCACAAAAACATCATTAGCAGCCTATTTTTGCTCATCTGGTTTCCAACAGAGATCTTCTTGTCAAAGAAAAAAGAAAAAGCCCATGGAGAAGAAGCTGCCCAATGTGCTTGTAATAATGCCAGTCAAATCCCAGGGCATCAGTGAGTGTTGTGCAACCAGAGAACCATTTCCTGCAAGTGCAAAGGAACACACAGGCTACATACGTATAACTATACTATAAAATGAAAGTATAACTGTGTCTGAACCCTGCATTTGATGCATAGGCCTACTCATTTTTCTATGCATCTGCCTTCTTCACCAGGAAGTATACAAAGATAAATGTATATTGTAACAGGGTTCAGGGAAGACGGAGGCAGGAACCGGATAACAATACAAAAATAAAACTTGATTTAAACAAAATAAACAAATTACCTGCCAGCAGTTCCTCACGGAACTGCTGGCTACCCAAAATAAAACATAAATACCGGCCAGCAGCCCCTCACGGACGACTGCTGGCTTACCAAAATAAAATGTAAACCACAAACAAAAGCATGCCTATTCCTCTCTCGATAATCCACTCCGCCGCTCCCCCTTTATAGCTCCGCTCTCCGTGAGAGATGCGAGACCGGTGTGCTTCACAGGTGTTGCTCATTAACAATCGCATCACCTAATTAACGTCCTGCTCACCACATATATATTTGGACCTAAATTTGCAGTGATGGTTTATCCTGTATAGCAGGTGACAGTGGATCACAGTTGCCGCCCATATTCTCAAAATATCTTTAATTCAGTATCTAAAGGCTAAACAAATGTTTGTCCTGGGTACTGGGAACACTGTGACTTCCACAGAAACACTAAAACTGTTTCCTAGTATCAGCAAAAAAATAACCAAAGGCATGTCTCTGAACATCTTAACATCAGTGGGTGAAGAGAGCATCATCCTGCTAAATTGTAGGAATTCAAAATCCAATTAGAGAATAGTGAACATGCTCTTAAAGGCTCTCTGAAGAAGTAAGATGTAGGTGCACTTGTTACTCTACTGTGTTTACTAGAATATAAAGACATTGCATTGCCTGAACTAAAAGGGGTGGTTCACCCAAAACTGAAAATCGTGTTATTTATGTTGTTCCAAACCTGCATTTCTTTCTTCTACGGAACATAAAAAGCATATTTTGAAGAATGTTGGTAACCAAACTGTTTAGTGACCATTGAATGGACAAAAAAGAGAAAGACTTGGAAACAGTTGTGTTTCACAGAAGAAAGAAAGCCATTCAGGTTTGGAATGACATTAGTAAAAAGTACAGGGGTTAGACAATGAAACTGAAACACCTGGTCTTACAACACAATCATTTATTAGGATGGTGAGGGCTTCATATTGCATCCAAATAAAGCACCAATTCATCTTGGGAATGACAGATCGAAGTCCTTCACAGTGACCAGAGGGATTAAGAGCCGTTCCTCTTCCAGAACAGTGTCCAGGTCACTATATGATGCTGGTGGAGGAAAACGTTTTCTGACACCTCAATAATATTCAGATCTGGTGACTGTGCAGACAATGGGAGATGTTCAACGTCACTTTCATCTTCATCAAACCCTTCTGTCACAAGTCTTGTGTGTGTTGGTGCATGATGATGCAGATACGCGGTTTGAGCATCAGGTGCTCATGATCCTCCAGCTCATGATTTTTGACTCGTGTCCATCAAACACAGTCAGGATTGTCATGATATTGCAGAGCAAACCATCACTGATCCACCCGTGCTTCACTCTGAAGATTGGCCACCAGGCATATAGATGGGAAACCTCCAACATTGGCCAGTGTTTCAGTTTCATTGTCCAACCCCTGTAGATGGTGTTCCTACAATGCAAAGGTGACGATCCAACAGTAACTTTGTACATGTATCACCTAATCAAAATGAAGTCTGGGACTTTCATCGTATACATCAAACTGCATTGGACCTGGCTAAACCAGCACTATTTGCTGAACAGGAATCCCACATGTACTGTAATAGAATGTCCACCATAATATTACAACATTAACATTGGTCAAAACAGATACATTGCATAATTCTACTGAATGAAAATGGCTAGGGACATCTGAAAGATTTATGCATTTTCCAGGAGTTGTGTGGCAACAAGAGGATGACCTGTTTAAACTTTTTGTGATCTTGTCTTGGCTGCGGTGACGTGGCTGCTAAGATAATTTGCATTCATAAAGATTGTTGGAGTCCAAGCCATTTTCGGCCTTCTGATCTGCAATAGGTCCAGCGCACTGTGGAACTAAAAGGCTGTGATTGTTTGCAGTAATTACGCGTTTTTAATGAGGCCTGGACCATAATGTTTTAGCACGTAGAAAGAATGAGGATGGGGTCATCAGAGAGTGATCCAAAGCCCCCTCAAAAAAGAAAAAAAGTATGTTCATCCAAACCGAAATACAAAACTCAATGTACTGCGTGGGTGTTTAGAACATCACTAAGCCCTAGGACAATTTTTTATCCAGTGTTTTAAAACACAGATAGTCAGCCATTCAACTACATGTTCAAACCACATCTGGTATTTACAAAAGACTGAAGCTCTGTCAGCAAGAGGTTGGCACATCCTTCACATGTTTAGGTATAGCTTAGCTTTTGGCAGAGTACAGAAACACAGTGTTAATGCAAACATGGCATCATTAGCCCCAGAGGCCTCATGTGGGTTTTGGCAGACAGACATCTTCCTGTCAACTAGAACACACATGTTTAAACATTTCAACACAATTGTACTATAGACCAGGCTAATTATCGTTATAAAGAATCTCTTCAGGTTGGGTTGGAAGGTACAGTAAATCCTTTGAGTTCAGCTCAATGTTTGTAGTGATTTTTTTTTTAAGTGCTAATGTGCATACTGTAGCTACGTAACTACCAAGCCAAGTCCAAGCCAATCTGCACATGTCGATGAAGGATTTTTGGGCTCTTTGTACCATCTGGTGGTGGCTAACGTAACTACTGCTAAATCAAACTAGACATCTCCAAAAAAAAAAAAAAAAATGTAGTAGTAGCTGTTATTCAATCCTCTATTTCTTTCTTAAAGATAGAATAAAACATACAAACACAGAATAACTGTATATTTAGTGTGTATATATATATATATATATGGACCATAATATATATTTATCGACTTCATTTAGATCACTTAAAACACAAACATTATGGTTACAACAGTACAATAGATTTTACATTGCAAGAGGGCAAGGTCTTTCTTAATACTAGATCCATTAGACCTCACCAATTCAGCTGTCAATCATGAAATATGATCTACTCCATAAATTATGTCAGCACACATTTTAGCACTAATTTACAAATGGCAAGCACACAATTCTCATTTCAACAAACATACATTATGAAGAATCTATACACACAAAAAACACATTTTCGTGTAAATCCCACACATTTCTCTTTTTATAAGGATAATCCTACAGTTCCATATTCGTGAAACACATGGAAAACAATTTCTTTGTGAATCGATTATAAATCCATGCTTCCGTAAACCGAGTTGTTGCATTGAATACAACAATTTACACAAAAAAAGGTTGTATGTCAAATTTATACTGAAGTTCATTCTGTTTGTTTCATGAATAAGGACAGCTGTCTAGATTAGCAGTGGTTCTCTAAGCCTCATCAGATGTGGATACTGGGTCCTCTAAGATCCAGAGTGCAGGGAGTTTATAATCTGAAAATGTACATTAACTGAAAAAGTACTCAATGCATAAACAATAATGATGGAATGCATGTTTTCTTAGCCTTACACAGGAAGAGTACGACATCAGAATTCTCTTTAGTTATGTTTCACTAAAACTTAAACTCTCCTGTTGTCCTGTAACTCCTTGCATTTATTTACTTGCAATGGGCTGTGATTGGTTTCTAGGTGACATTGTTACACAGTCATAACATTATGAAGCAAAATAACATTGACTACTTTTATAAAAACTTCTCATTTAAAAAAAATCCTAAGTTTTGAGATGGAATGCAAACTGCATTACTTTGTGTGTCAAACAAAAACAAACAATAATTTACTCTAATAAAGACAATCACAATGAAAGGTAAGAGTGGCATAGTGCAAGAAACAGGGAGGAGACAGAATCATCATTTTCAGACCTTAACATAACAGTTAATACGTGCCATGTGGATCATTATTCAAGACTGATGTTATGTACCATTAGAATATGGGGATGTAGTTGTCAATCTTAGCCCGGTGTCTTTGGGCGATACACTCTGCAATCCACACAATGTTCCGGCACTCTTGTTCCTTCAATTTGACATAGGCATAGAACACGCTGAAATGAAACTGATTCAGGAAGGCCAGCTTATTAAGTTTCACCTGCAAACACATAACCAACATTTTCCCATTAGCAGAGGACTTTCAAAAGAACACATTTGCCAACGTCAAAAATAAAAACAATGTAGTAGCATTCTCTCTGCAATGCTGACCTCGTGTTCAAAAAAGCGATCCTCAAGGGTTTTGTCTCCTGGGTTGCTGCCAGCACCCTCAAAGAGAAGCTTGTATTCCTGGAGCAGGAAGAATTCCATGTTTAATCTTAAGAAATGGCTACTTCATAACCAACAATGTGAACATAAACACTGCTCCTCTATTATTATTATTATTACTAACCTTAGTATTCATTTTATTATAGACCTATTCATTCATATTTAACCAAAATATTTTTAATTTCTATTTTTTGTTTAATTGTGTCTGTGTCTATATATATATATATATATATATATATATATATATAGTCTTTCTGTATACTTCTAGTTTTATGACTGTATTGCTGTAATGTTTAACTCTTTTTTTTCTAGTTTAGAGCCTAATAACATCTGGCAAAGGGACTACCAATGAAAACTAGCCTTCGGGCTAATTTGGGTACATTTACATTTAAGAATGTTTATTAACGTACACTGTCCCTTTTCTAAATAAATCAATAAAATAAATAAATAAATGTTAATCCTTAAATCAGTTTGGTGGCCAAAAATAGCAAAGACGCAACGTGAACTTCACATCAAAATAACTCTTATAGAATTAAAAGAACAGTCCAAAAATTCTGAACATTCTGTCATGAAGTGTGTTTGAAGCCATTTCGGTGTACACAGATACCTACAGGGTAGTATTCAGCGACAGCTTTGACCTGCTCGTAATCATCTGCACGGGCCAGCTGTGCTAGACCCTCTGGGTAGAGTTTGCCACAATGAGGGAAAAGTTTTGCTCTGTCTTCTTTGGAGAGCTCCGTACCAAAGGAGTTAATGGTAATGATGAAAGCCCTTCTGTCTGCCTCAAACTGATACAAAAAAAAAGCTTTAGTTACTAAAAGACTGAAATGTATCAATAACAAATTTAAAACAAATCCAATCAGAATCTTTTTCATTGTACTCGCATTACTCCAATACCTCCAGAATTGGACACATGGTGTCTGCGGTTGTCCCCCCCAGTGTGGAACAGAACTTGTAGAAAGCTTCGAGATACGCCTGGAGACACAGACAGGAGAGATCAAACACAGCTCATGGTTTCAAGGTTAAAGGCAGACAGAGCTCAGAGGTAGAAAGAATACTGTCATATTTCACTGGTAACATGCCCAGCATTTTTTTAATCCCACTGACTTTATTGCTATTTTGTCACCATCACACATTTTTCCATCATTATTTCTTGTGTTATCTTACCTTTGTATACATTTAACGGACAGTCTAAGTAGCTGACCAGGTTTACATTTCACTGCAATTTGTATTCTTTAACCTACTGTTTATTTTTTTTTCTGCTCAACAGCACTGGTTTTCAATAAAGTCTTGGTATATGCCTATACAGAAATCAACCTACCCTGAAAAATATTCAGAGGCGTAAATATGGTGACAACTAGCCCCGGCCCATCCCTACATACACTGTCAAAGTTAGATCACCACCCGCACATAATATCCAGACAAAACCAGTGAGTTTCTGTGTTTAATTATGCATATTTGTTATGTCATGAGAAAATTCCTAATGAATGTTTAAGATTTACGTCCCTGTATTTTCCATCGCAAGACTCACCTTGTAAAGTGTGTTCCGAATTATTTCAATGTTCATCTCATCCAAATCCTGCTCAGAGATGCAGTCCTGAAAGAAAGCAGCTGAAACAAACAGAAACGGCCTTTAACAGTGATGTGGGGACGAACAAAATCCAGAAATAAATTTTAAAAAATTACAAGATTTGCAACTCAGTGACTTCCTCTAGCCACAAAACTAAAGTGAACGTGATTCACGTGTTCATTTTTCATGTCAAGATTGTCCTACCAAGTGGTGTATCCACCAGGATGGCATTATAGAGCTCTGCTGGAGTCTGGGCAATGTTAACGGCCTCCATCTGTTCGAAGCTGCCAAGCGGATGGCACTTGGGCACCAGCTCAGAAATGGCCCGCTGATGCAGAGTTCCAGTGATAAGCAGGATGACGTTGTCAATCATATAGCTGTATCTGAAAAAGCAGAAAAAAAACGGTGGAAAAGAGCTTCATAAAACATAGTGATTAGTTTAAAATCTAGCAGATAAAGCAATAAAAAGAATATTCACTAAATACAATAAATTTGTAAAATACAGCATTATATTTGACACCCCGTGTTGGCAGCATGGTTTCCTTATGCTTTTTAATATCTGACTGCACTCACGTGATGAAATCCATGAAGCTAGCCAAAGGCTCATAAGACTGGTTCCTCATATGGCGGAACTCAACCACCATCTTCTCTTTTAGTTTGTCATCAATGACGGAGACTGTGAGGGGGGAGGCTTCATTGGCCAGGAAACTTCCATAGTCAGTGCTCTGCAAATGAAGCTTCAGGTCTGAGGAAAAATACAAGTGAAATCTTTAATTGTTGTTGTTGTTTATTTGTTTGTTTGTTTTGTTGTTGTTTTTTAAAGAAGAAGAAGAAGATGATGATGATGATGAAGAATTTATCTGTAAACCCAAATTCTCATTCGAGTTGTGCTCGAAGTGATTTCTATATACATTCATCTCGGAAAAGTTTTTAGACAGTTTCCAGTTCCCTAAAGCAAAAGCAAAAATTCCAAGTGAGTCACTTCCCATTGATTCTTAAAGTGGAAGACAAAATTAGCTAAAATGTATTCAATTTCTAAAAACATTGCATTCATTGTGGTGGTTATTTTAAAAGTTATTTTATTGTAAACTGTGAAATATTAGGCAGCAATGCAGCACAGGCTGAAGGATTTTTTTTAGATTTAAACTGTCCCAAATGGAATGTATCTGATTGAATTGATCAAATAAATTAAGCTACTTTCCCAATTTTACAAAATACACATAAATTGGAAACATCAGCAAAAGTAGCAATTTGTGAGTTTCTTAAAATGCACTTATATTTGATGGAGAGTTTTCAGCGAGTTACAAAGCTCTATTCCAGTGAATAATATGTTAAATACTTTGGGGGTTTTTTATGAAGAAAGCAAAATCCATCCAAGTGTTCAAACAAATTTAGCCATAATTTGTTTTCTTTAAAGCAAATATATATATATATATATATATATATATATATATATATATATATATATATATATATATAGTGGAAGTAAATTGCTAGAAAATTAAGGTCATAAAAAACAAGTATACTGCCATCAACACAGGTTGAATGAGAACCAATCCTACAGAACTGACGTCATGATGACAGACTGTATCACATGACTAGCACCATCAACTATCATTATTCAAATGAGACCTGTATCTTTCGTTTATAAAATAAAATAAAATACAAACACATATTTACTATTTATCCCGATAATTAATTTAAATGGGTCAAAATCAATTACTGGTTGGTCTTAACGATTTAAATACGACGTTGAATTCACGCCAGAGGATGTTCCGGACCATCAGGGCCTGTAAAATGAATACTGTAACTTACACTACACTGCATGTTTAAAATAGAGCCGCGGTTTAAACATTTGCGTACGATCATGTAAAATAAATACGTAAATAATATACAGATTATAAAATAGCCAATACAATATGTTAGCATTTATATTTATTGCACTAAAATTAAAAGGGAACATAATATAATGTTCAGAAGACTTCATTTGTTTAGTTAATATCAGGGCAGAGGAACATGGGAAATATATGTAAAAACTGAACTTCGCCAGCTGAATGGGATTTAAACGCTCGGAGGATCTGTGCTGGCTAAAGAAACAAGCTAACTGACATTAGCTATGCTGTTGTTTTATGACGATTTATGCGCGAGATGGCACATAAATGATAAAAAAAACGTTTTGCATCTTTAAACGTCAAAACATGTCAAAAACGACACGCAACTGCAAGTGGAAATGTCGAAAATTAAAACGGATCAGGTAAGCTAGCAGTCTACACAGACATTTGACTCACCTTCCAGAGTTTCACATTGAACAAGGTTCAAATAATCCGCCTGAGATAAAATACCAGCCTTAAAACCTCTCACCAGCCCCTCCAGATAACCATTATCCACATTAAAATATAATTCAGAGAAAGGCATGGTGAAAAAATAAGACTAACTGTGTACTAGCTACAGAAAAAGCAAGACGTAGCTCCGCCGTCCTGTGTGACAGTGCTGTCCAATTCGTGAACAATTTGTTCTTCTGAGTCGAATCTCTTTAATGAACCATTTGAACAGATTCAAAAACCAGCTATGGATGATTCAGCGAGTCGAATATCAGTATTTCTACAAATACTAAATTGTTTACAACTTGATTGTATGTCAGTTTAATCAACAAACATACGATTCCATTTTTTAGTAAAATCTCTTTTTTTCACCTGGAAAAAAAGTTTATAAATGCAATTTGTAATTTCGAAATTACTTTTTGTATTATGATCTGAATCCTAGCTTCGTAAATAAAAATAAACGATCAGTAGAATTTAATCGTAAAATAGTAAGTAAAAAATAGCAATAGATAGAAAACAACACTTGAGAATCGTTTTAAATCAAGAATCTAACGATTCGAAAGAACCGATTCTTGGAATTGAGTCCGACTTCTGAAGTTGCGAATACCCGGATGAACACAGACACACACACACACACACACACACACACAATCTCATGTGACTGAGCATCTGACCATCAGACCTACTGATTTCAGACCATCCATACGCAATACACATAGACATTTGGGGTCCCGCGGGTGGGGTTTTAGGGTTTTACACCTTGAGTGGACGGTTAAAAACTATGCCACGGGTCCCGTCCTCACAGATTTTTTTTCTTTTTTTCACAAGAGAAGAGTCAACAAATGAAGTTCACCACAGTCGATCATAACAATCTCTTCCTCAGCTAGTGCTAGGCCAAGTGATTAATTAATAATTAATTTTCATAATAGCCTAATTAGCTAGGCTACATATTTCCTATTTAATTTGTTTTATATTTGATTAATATGTATTTATGCTATATAGCCTAATAGCCTAATTCAGTGAAATAGTCCTATATTGTGCCTTTTGTTACCAGAGTTTTATGTTGATTAGGCGTGTTATGGTTAGGTGCTGTGTGCCAGCCTTCCTATAACAATCTGGGCTGAGCTGGACCTCAATCTCAAAAACGATTCCACATTTATTGTTTGTTTCTTTAAATTAATGTTTGGATGTAAATGTTTTGGTTGTCCTTCAGCAAAACCCTTTTTTTATTATTATTACTATTATATTTATTATATTCCCAGTATCCATCCATCCACCATCATTACAAATCAACTAATATGTTATATAGGCTATGGTACACTCAGACCAGCTTCTGAAAGAGAAGTACACTGAATATTGCATGTAGCCATCCTATAAGATAAGTAGAGAGATTTGTACAGATGATGGTGTTCACCGGAAGATTATTTTATGTACATTTTGGAAAATGAACAGATTTCTGTGAAGTCATCATTGCCCCCTGATAAATTATTTTTTCTGCTAACTTAAATGCTGATAAATTGCCTCTTAACGGAAACACTCAGTCTATTATTTCTTCAAATATGTGGTTTATTTTTTCCAGAGCACAGGATATGAACTGAAATCATCTTAATTCAATACTAGTTTGCTAAAAGCATGCCATGGTATAAAATAGCAACAAACATTTGTTGATGATAAGTTGTCTGAGTTAAGCATTACATATACCCATGATGTACTTATTTATTTGTTTGTTTGTTTATGTTTTTAAAAAATAGAGATTTACCATACATTTGTGTCTACTTCATCCTAATCCTCATAGCTCCATCTTTCAATAAACAGACTAACAATTCTGACGCGGCCTGTTTGTTTATACAAAATTATTTGAATAATAATGTTTTTGTTTATTGCATGTTCATTTTCCACTTATAAACAATTCAGACCAATCTGACCTTACAAGTAAAAGTACTGATTTTTTTTTCTCATAAACAATTTATTTCCACTCAAATGGATGCTGTATTGCGTCATAGCAGTAAATCAGCAGGATGGAGTCATCAGCTGATTATAGATGTATTAGCTTCATAATGAAGTGTTTACTGGTCAGTACTGAGCGTTAGCTTAGCTATAATATGAGCATGGAAAACAAAAATGTAGTTAATCTGAAGTACAAATTCAGTGCCTAGTTCAAATATGACCAAATATGGTATTTTCCTTTTTATCAGGGATAAGCAACAATTATGAGCAAAATCACAAAATTAAGCTAAGGATCATTAAAACTGTGATTATGTCAAACAGTGTCAAAGAAAATGATGAGAAACATCACAAGATTAAGCCAAATAATAAATTAATAAAAAATTAGATATCTTAAATTAGATGGTGTACATTTAAAGGTGCAAAACGCAAGTATCTGAGTTTTTGCAGAACTACGCCCCCTTTGGCGACAAGCGAAACTGCAACTAGAGGTGTGCGCGCTCATGGAACACACGCACGTTTGCACGAGCTGTTCATAACCAAAGGAGCATCAGCCGCACACTGTGCGGCACACATCTTTTGTTACGGTCATAATGAGGTAATACAGTTATAAATCTGCAAGTCACTTAAAATATATGAAAGGAAAGGCATTTGAGTAAATTACACACTTATCAGGTTTTCGGGTTTTATTTCCATCTATCTCCATGTTGAACTGTTTTATGTGCTTACTGTATCCACTTATGATTGTATTATTATGGAAACACTTTCATGAACAATATAAGTTATTACTTTGTTTGAACGAGCAGACCAGAGATCTCTCCGTTTGTTGAAAGCCTTCCCGATGTTGACTCTTGTCTTATTCTGATGTCTGGCAATAGACAGACAGAAGTTGTATTTTCTTTGTCTTACGTGGAGTTTGCGTTGGGGTTTGGAATACAAGCCGGTCTCTTTGGGGCTGTTTACACCTGGCCACTTCATGAGTTTTCTCAGACCGGATAGCTATCTGATTTATCAAAAGAATTCCATTTACCCCTGGTCACATAAATGTGATTTTGCAAAATGGATATTAATCCGATCTTCAATTTCCGCGCTATATACAGATTTCATGAAGTGCACGTCACCGAAAGCAACAGAAATGAGCTGCATTTTATTGATCGTCGGATTATTTCAAAATCAGCAAACAGCCCTGGTACGATCATTTCATTTCTTTACTTTTACTTGTGTTTGTGTGGAAGTGGTTGTGCCAGGCACAAGAGACCACACCTCCATCCACTGATCAGCACCATGTGTCCCTCACCTCCCACCTCAAGCAGCCTTATAAAGCCTTATAAATCAAGGAGTCTTGTGCAGACACTCAGCCTGGGACGTGGAACGCTGCAGGTAGGTCAAACATACATAACTTGTGCAAACATAGCCTACATAGATCCACATACATAGTGTAGAGCAAAACATAGTGCAAATAGAAAAACATATACACAAAACTTTTCAATATGTATTTTCTTGACGACTTTCTCTTTTTTCAGTGAATACAACCAGATCACTAAAAGTGTGGCAGAAGCTTGTTTTTGAGTTTAAACGATTATGATGCTGAACACAGCCATCTTCAGCTGGTTTTTGATTAATGTTATGGTGATGGCATCGCATCCGCACCTAAGGCGTAGTGAACACTCTTTTGCACTTTCTGACACAGGTAAGGTTTCTAGACTGATGTTATTTATTTTTATTTATTTTTTTATTTAAAAAAATGTGGTGTGTGTCTTTTTCTATTGATCTTTTTGGAGATTAAGATTTTTGTTTTTTTACCACACTTTCTTTATTCTAAAATGTTAAAAAGACTTAAAATAAATCGGTAGGTTTGTCCAAACATATTATGTTCTATACATGTGTGTGTATACATTTGATGTGTTTTGACAAAAGAAAATAATTTCAGTTCTTAATATGTGGACTCTATTTTGACAGGGCATTATCTTTAAATTTTGATCAGTATGGGGAGTATAAAAGATTTTTGCAAAAATTCTCTGTACTTCATTGTGTAAATCCCAGTTAACATTAGGTGAATTTCAAATCTAGTGGACTGCTTTAAAGGAATACCCCACCGTTTTTTCATATTAAACTGTTATTGATTCCCTAATTGGAGTTGAAACATATCTCTTGTCTCAGTGCATGCACTCAATCGCTCTGGCGCGTGAGACACTTTGATCGCACTCAACTTAGCCCAGTTCATTCAATAGGGGCCAAGTTACACGAGGAGTGTAACTCGACCAAGAATGGTGACACAAAATAAAATGTTACGCTTTTCTAAGCGTATAACTATAATGAATGGTGGAATACCACAGCAAGTGATTGGGAGCACTTCAACTCAGCGCATCTAAATCTATGGATTCGGCGCAGTGTTTTTTTTTTATCACTCTGGAGAGGATTTTTCACAAGTGATGATATTACTACGCTGAGTCGAAGTGCTCCCAAGCACTTGCTGTGGTATTCCGCCGTACATTATACACTTTACATGCTTAGAAAAGTGCAACGTTGTATTTTGTGACTCCATTCTTGGTTGAGTTACTCTACTTGTGTAACTTTATTTAAATAGAGAAAACTTGGAGGTGTTTGGTCGCTTCTCTGCTTGGCCCATATTGAATGAACTCGGCTAGTTAAGCGCTATCAAATAGAGCGATTGCGTGCACGCACTGAGACGTATCAACTCGTCTTAGTTAAGGGAATATAGTTTAATATGAAAAAATGGTGGAGTATCCCTTTAAAAAAAAAAAAAAAAAAAAATATATATATATATATATATATATATATATATATATATATATATATATATATTAATATATTTGGCACATTTGTGTTTTGTATGTCGCAGACGTACTACCTATACTGGAGCACATTGAAAGAAACTCTGCTGAAGAAAAACTGCTAGAAGACCTTGGATCCTATGATGAGGTGGTTAATTTATATTTGGCTTACAGAATTTACATGTACCACCAGTGGTATGTGCCTCCAGTTGGTACGCCGAATGACAGTGCTAAAAATATTTCAAAAAGTTCCTTCTATTTAAATTATCCTTTTTTTCGTGTTTTACTTTTAATATTATTATATTATTGTCCTTTTTACAGTTCTATTTACAATTTTAATATTGGTTAGCTTTTACTCTGCGGTAGCTATAGCCCACATTCGTAACCAGTGCATTGTTTAAATGGTTAAAGGGACTGTGTGTATAGTGTCTAACTTTTTATGTTATTTTTTATCTAAAATCAATATTTTTATTCATAATATGTCCTCAGTGGTGTACAAATACCTCTGCCAATTTAGCCTCGTAAATAAATAATTTATTGTATTTATATACATGGGACGGGTTAGTCCACGGAGGCTTCCATGTCATTCCGACATCTTGAAAAACTATAGCAGAGAGGATCAAAAAGTACTAGGCCAACACGTTACCACAAGCAGCAGAACCAGACAAGCAGAGGAGTTGAGAGGCGCTTGCCTAAACCATAGGCGGTCTAAACCCGGCAGTTTTAAAAAGCTGAATTGCAGTTTTATTTTCTATGGTGGATCATACTAATGCCGAGCCACAGGAGAAGAAATCCTCGTCGCCAAAGTCTCAATTGAACGAAAAAGGAAACGTGACCGTAGAGTATAAAAAACAAGAGTAAAGGATAGAAAGGTGGAAAGAGCTAATGAAGGAGAAAGATTTCAAAAGAGCTGCTGAAGTTGCCTGCTTTCTCCTCGACAGATAAGTCAATGTTACAGTCTTAATTACATGAATTTTTTCTTTGCTTGGTAGTGTATTTTATAATATAGACAACAGAACATATATAGTGAAAAGTTAAAGAGACTAGGCTATTTGATTAATAACATTAGCAGCTGAAGGTGCTAAAAATTCAAATTGTGGGGCTAAATGGTGCTGAAAATAATTGTGTTCTTGCATTGTTTGCACACAGTAAAAAATACATGGTGAACATTTGAAGAAAGGCTATCACAATCATGTTTTTATTTTATCTGTCAGATAGCCTACGTCTCGTCTCTTTATTCCTTTCTGCCATAAAAGAAAGCAACATATTTCGGGAGCTTCCTCTTTTTCTCTGATTGAAAATACCTGTAGCCTACAGGGAGTCGAGAGAGTGGTAAACTTCCGATACACATATTTAAATCACATTTATACATAAGTCCTGTTACTAAGTTACCAAATAAACAGAAACAGATGCGACTGAAGAAGAGTGTCCTCTTTCTTTTGTGAAACCAAACGGTAATTTATTTCTGCGTGACTAATGTGACGAATAAAGAAGGCATAAATACTAATTACAATAGTTCATGTTTTTCACAGTCAGTAATTCATTCTGTATCATTTGTTTATTCGAAATTACAAACCTGTTCACCTGAAGGAAAACTCGACGAAGTGCTATTAGAAGACATCCTGTCATAGGTTTTTGGTACATGACGGCTACCGTAGATGCAAACACGCATTTGAAAAAGCGAGGTGCTGGAGAGCACAATTCGTTTGAATGCAAAATACAATTTCAATGCTAGATGGGAGTAAATCTTACACAGAGTCCCTTTAAGGTGATGACTTGGATGTTCTGATATAATTTAACATGGAACTTGGTTTGAAAAGTTTGAGCACTATAACATTTTTCTCTGTGTTGAAGTATTTTGGTTTTGTTGCCATAACCACAGGATCTGGGTAAAGCTGTACGGCTTCAGAGAAGAGGCACCCGTTCCCCCAGCCGCTGTATCCCTCATCAGCAGTCCTGCCTGGGCCACCACCTGCCCTGCTGCAACCCCTGCGATACGTGTTACTGCCGTTTCTTTAAAGCCTTCTGTTACTGCCGTAGCATGGACCACACCTGCAAAAACTAATATGCATAGAGCCAAATTCTACCCTGAAATGGCTATGGTGGCTTAACGTTTACAGTTTATACAGCTATAGCATGTACAGTATGTGGATAGTGCAAACATACAGCCACTATCCACAGAGAAGTTTAATATAGACCAAATAGAATGGTTAATAATGTGTTAATACAGCTGCACAAAGCATAGAGTGAACTTTTGCTCTCAACCCTTTTAATGCTGCAGTTTAAGGTGTAATTTTATGGCAATTTTAAGGTCAATATCTACTCATTGCCTGAAATATTTTGTATATATGCATTCAATAAACTCTTATTGCAGATGTAAAGAGTATTAACTAAAAGAGGAACAAAAAAAAAACCAACTTTAGCCATATACAACTGCACAGGGACAGCACACATACACTGAGAGTATGAAGTATGAAGCACTTCTTCTTGTGCCCCCTTAAAATTGTGCTGAGGCCCAGCCCCCCTGTTTGAGAACCTCTGTATTATGATGTTGTTTTGATTACTTTATGATTATTCTAAAATGGGGATAACAATAATAATAAGGAATGAGCAAGCTGTATCTGTTATACAATTAAAAATTGTATATATATATATATATATATATATATATAAATAAATAGCCTTTATAATAATTAATCCAAGAAAGAGGAACAAAAGGTCATGTCATACATCTTTATTAAAGAAAATAAAGACAATTCTCATGGCTGCTTTAGTTAGTAGCAATGGTCTGGTCAACCCAGGCACGGAGTTTGGTGACACGGGCGTACACAGCAGGTGTGCTGGTCGAGCAGGTGCTACTGCCCCAGGACACGATACCAACCAGAGTCCAGACTCCATTCTTCTCACAGACCAAAGGACCACCAGAATCTCCCTGTAAAACACAGAGGTAAGTCAGATCTTCACAATCTTCAAGAGCTTGGCAAATAGAAAGGTAAGGTGGAAAATCAAGAGAGACCCACCATGCAAGATGAGGCACCAGCGGCTCCGGCACAGATCATCAGATCAGTGATGTTGGTTCCCCAGTAACGCTTGCAGTCATCATTGGTCAGCAGAGGCAGAGCGGCCTGCTGGAGCAGGGCAGGGGTATCAGGGGCTGAAACGACAGATTGGCCGCATTTTAGAAGCTTTCAGCATAGAAAACAAGTCAGGACAGAGCTCTAACTCAAGTTTCATCATTGTAAATGTAAATATTTTTTTCAAATATATGCAAAAATGCTAAAAATGCTGAATTAAAAAGAGATTCTGAAACTCACCATTGTACCTGGTCAGGCCCCATCCAGAGGTCACACACTTCATGCCTCCAGGGAAGTTGTCATTGGTTTCAGCGAGACACACGGGAGACACATGAGTGTTGATCTGAGCAGGAGTGGCCAGCTTGATCAGGAGGATGTCGTTGTTGATGGTGAAGCTGTTGTAGTTAGGGTGCTTGATGGACTTTGGAAAGAGGATACAGACATGTTAGCATTCTAATTTTAAGGTAGCAATCAGTGGAAACGCTTTCTTCAGGTTTCTACTAAAATCTCATAATAGTGGTTCATGCAGGATATATGTTAGTGCTTTTCAACAATGGGGAATTTGTGCCATTGCTGCTGAATCTTGTGAAAAACAATCATATTACCTAGGTTGTGATTGTGTGTTTGCAATTTGTATTGAATGTAAGGTCGTAGGCTTTGGGAAACGCACCCCAGATCCATTAGTTAATCAACGACGGACTCATTTACTGAGCTGCAAATTGTCGTTATTAGGGGCCATTAAGCACTGAATGATGTAGCCCCTAATGTAATTGTTATTTTGTTATTATTTTAACAATATTAATAATATTTTTTTTTTCCTCGAACAGGCATCCCTTTGAACCTTATGTAGTTAAACCATGAAATTTGTTACACAGATAGAGGTAGTATTTTCAGTGATGTCAAATGCATGAAGATTGTTTTGCATGAGCATCATCACTGGTATAGGTATATATTTGTAATAAATGAAGCAATTGTGCTTTATATTTATGTGAATTTCGAAAGGGACTTCCCACTGGCAAAACAGAATTATGTAGGAAATACTGCGATACTCAATAAAATCGATATTGAGGGTCTACACACCTTTCCAACGGCAATGGTCTGAATGGCCTCAGCATTGGATGAACGATCATGCTCACCAAGGACGACGCGGTGAGAGGTCCTGTAATTATAAATATAGATAATCAAAATGGTTTAACCCCAAATCTTTGGTTGCAGGACAATAGGCTATAAATACCATATGAAATATAATGATAACCGAAATTGAAACTTATTCCCCATTATAGGCATTAAGGTTTACTGTTTACCTGACATTGCAGTGAGCAGCAGTCACAACCCACCACTCGTTGATCAGGGAGCCACCGCAGAAGTGGAAGCCAGTGGAGTCCTATGAAAAAAATTTAAAATGATGAAATAAATGATAAAGTTTTTTGAGTTTGCATTGTTATTCACACCAGTTTTACCTGCAGAGACACCTGCCAGGGCCAGGAGTGAGGCCTTGCCTCCTCACCATTCACAATCCTGGCGTAGCCAGTGATAACAGGAGGAACGGCAGGAACGCCACAGCCTAACAGATCAAAAAAATTGCAGAAAGAAATTTAACAGATTCATACATCCTGAGCACTATTTAAAAGGCTTGTATAATGGTATCTTATGTTAAGAAAAACAGGATTGTACCATGGGCTGCACCAAAGAAGGCGAGACAGGAGAGGATCCACAAGAAGGCCATTGCTGCACTTGAATATTGTTTGCTCCTCTGATGGCTTTATATATTCAGTCCTCATTCATATGCTGGACATCTTATCGCTCCACTGTGGGATATTGTGCACCTTGCAAAGGAGAGTTTTTTCCACCCCTGCAAAAGATAATGCCCCCTCCTTCTGCTTGCTTTAAATCGGCTGTAAATCGTTCATTATTGAATTACATTTATATTTATGCATTTGACAGATTGCACTGAAGTAATCATTTTATCAATCTGTGCACCCCCTGTTTGTTAAACCCTCAGCCATGGCATTTCTAACACCTTGTTGCTCTATACTGTTGGAGCTACAGAAATACTACCCAATTACCCATGAAAGAATGCCTCGATTGAAAATTTTGAGAATTATTGGCATTCATAAACAGTCACATGCAGGTTAAATTAAATGAATGCTGTTCATTCTCTCAGTTTCACAATGATTGAATATTGCTCTAATATTATCTTCAATTTCTCAGTTTCATGCAACACATTTTTTAGGAAAGCTGTACTCAGAAAAGTGATAACCTCCATGTTATATTAATGAATATAGTTAATAATACCTGCGTGGTGAAAATGGCTATGGTATATTTCAGATGTGACTGTTATTTTATTTTATTTTTCGTAATATTCTCTGTTAAATATACTGCAAAAAAGCTTCCTGTAAGTTTAATGAGAGGATTTCATATTTTGCATTTATCAAGTAAGATTATTGAATGAATTTCTTAATTTTACTACTTTTGTTGCGTAACATAGGCCTACATTTTTCATGTCATTGTGTTGACTGCAATAACCCTGACCTGGATAGTTATATTTTCATACGCGCTGATAATGCTGTGTTCCTGGTTTCAAGGCCTCTGTGTCCACATCTGCACTGATTCCCAGCTCATGTCTATTTAGGTAACCTATTCCACACATTTTTTTTTTATCAGTTCAGCTGTATGTACGCTACTGTAAATGTACATAATTACATTATTTACATACTGCAACCAATTTTCTTTGCACTGATATACCTAAGATCATATTCCAAAATGTGAATATTATGAGATTTCATTCAAAGATAATCTGAGCTTGGTAGAATATGTTCTTATTCATAAGTCATTTTTGTATTCAGTCATCTCAATGGCAAAAAAGTGGCCCAATCAACCTGAATTCAGCCCTATATATTTATTCATGTGGTACTCATTTTTATCCAAAGAGTTCTGAATGGGATTGAAAATGCAGCAACATTAGTGATTCTAAGGAAGCATGCAATATTGCTTATATTGCTTAGAAAAGTAAGAGTTAAAAAGGAGAGTGGAGAAACAGTTCAACAACAATAAGTACCATTCCAGGAGCAAAAGTTATTGGATTAATAGTTAACATTAACTGTGTTTAAATGACTTCATTGGGCTGATATATTCACAATTGCACAGCAAAAATGTGTAAATCCTCATGACAAGACCCTTATGATAATGTGTGAAATTTGGGGCTGTCCAGAGATATTGTGTTTGAAAGGTGTTAGAATGATAACAGTGTTTTTTTTGTTGTTTGTTTTTTGTTTTTTTTGTATTTAGCAACAATTCAATGATTCTATTTTTTAGCATTTGTAAAACTTCTCTCTAGAATTTTATCATATTATTAAACAAAACAAAGTATTTTTGTATATATTATTATAGATTACAAATGAATGGCAGGTAACTAAAACAACAACTTGTGAGTATATTTAAAAAAGAAATAATGTTATTCCTTTTCTTTCCTGTTCACTGTTTTTTTTTTTTTTTTTTTTCATAGTCGTTCTATTGACAAAGTTCATTTAAAAGAGCTCCAGGCATGATAGCTATTATAGAAAACATGATTGGAAATATAATTTATTTTGATTTCGAGATGATCTACTAGTTGTTATTATTACTTTATATTATTATCTACACGTTTGTCATCTCATCTGGTTTTGCAGAAGATTTATATCAGTTTCAAATAATTAATCTTCTGATGAATTTGCAATTATTAAAATGATGTAATAAGAAAAATTCGCTCAAACATATTGAAAGTCCATTGTCCACTGTAAACAAAGTTATTGGATTACAAAATTATAATTTTTTTTCTACAAAAAAACACAAACAGTTTGTTTTTGTTGTTTCAAAGTAAAACTTTATTGATGAACATTATGAGCAAAAACTAATGTATAGACATTGTGCTTTAGTTTGCAGCAATGGTCTGGTCAACCCAGGCACGGAGTTTGGTGACACGGGCGTACACACCAGGCGAGCTGGTCGAGCAGGTGCTACTGCCCCAGGACACGATACCAACCAGAGTCCAGACTCCATTCTTCTCACAGACCAAAGGACCACCAGAATCTCCCTGTAAAACACAGAGGTAAGTCAGATCCTCACAATCTTCAAGAGCTTGGCAAATATAAAGGTAAGGTGGAAAATCAAGAGAGACTCACCATGCAAGATGAGGCACCAGCGGCTCCGGCACAGATCATCAGATCAGTGATGTTGGTTCCCCAGTAACGCTTGCAGTCATCATTGGTCAGCAGAGGCAGAGCGGCCTGCTGGAGCAGGGCAGGGGTATCAGGGGCTGAAACGACAGATTGGCCGCATTTTAGAAGCTTTCAGCATAGAAAACAAGTCAGGACAGATACTTTATCTAACTCACGTTTTACCTTCTTAAACCATAAAAGCTGAACAAATGCTATAATATACATAAAAAATTAAATCATTATAAATGTAAATATTTTTTAAATATATGCAAAAATGCAAAAAAATGCTGAATTAAAAAGAGATTCTGAAACTCACCATTGTACCTGGTCAGGCCCCATCCAGAGGTCACACACTTCATGCCTCCAGGGAAGTTGTCATTGGTTTCAGCGAGACACACGGGAGACACATGAGTGTTGATCTGAGCAGGAGTGGCCAGCTTGATCAGGAGGATGTCGTTGTTGATGGTGAAGCTGTTGTAGTTAGGGTGCTTGAAAACCTTTGGGAAGAGGATACAGATACGTCAGCATTCGGTGCAGCAGTTCTCATATTTAGTGGCAGCAATTTCCTCATCTCTCTGTTTAAACCTTGTCTCAGTGCTTTCGGTGTGATATGGAACATACAGAGTCTACACACCTTGCCAACTGTCATGGTCTGAATGGCCTCAGCGTTCGAGGAACGATCATGCTCACCCAGGACGACACGGTGAGAGGTCCTAATAAAAAAAATTGCATCGATTTCTTTTACTCAATAGCGAAACATACTTATTCTGAAATAATAGTTGGTAAAAAATTAATAATAATAATTTATATATATATATATATATATAGAATAGTTTATACTTTTAATACTTTCTCACCTGACATTGCAGTGAGCTGCAGTCACAACCCACAACTCGTTGATCAGGGAACCACCGCAGAAGTGGAAGCCAGTGGAGTCCTGCAATGAGACATTAGATTTATTTATTTATTTATTTATTTTAGCCAATATTAATGTTTGTTTTGTTAAATGTGTTTATTTTATCCATATGTCATCTGTTAAAATGATGTCTGTTTGTACCTGCAGAGACACCTGCCAGGGCCAGGAATGACGAACTGCCTCCTCACCATTCACAATCCTGGCATAGCCAGTGATAACGGGAGGGATAGCAGGAACACCACAGCCTTGAGAGTGAAAATAATAATAATAATAATAATAACATTTGTAGAAATGTTCATACAAATCCAAGCATTCCACCCTTGATGGGCATGCATTAAAACTAGACTTTTATTCAAATTTTTAAATCTGTTTTACAGAGAAAATAACAGCAACAAACCATAGGCTGTTCCAATGAAAGCAAGACACGACAGAATCCAAATGAAAGCCATTTCTGAATTAGGGCCGTCTCACCAATGTTTGAGGGTTTATATACCACCAGTCCTTCCCACACATTTACATATTTTGAAACATGAATTTGCTGACACATTTTCTTTGAATAATTATAATAATGATCATTTTTAAATTATCAATATTGTAAGTATTCCAGAAACCCTATAAAGGCATCATATAACCTGTTACTGTAACTTATCATTAAATAATAATAACTTTTTTAATTATCTGAATTTTCCAGATGCCTGAAAAATCCCTAGTCTCCTTCTTCTTTATTACCACTTCTATAATGTTCTGTGATTATTAATTTGCAAAACAAAATCCATAATATTTGAATCATTATTTTTGATATAATTAAATAATTTAATATGTATATTTCAAAATGTATATAATGTATGATATAATATAAATAATAGAATTAAATTTATAATATGTAATTATAAAAATAATATAAATATTCAGTAGTTCAAATTGTTTGTTTGTTTTTTTTTTATTATTATTTTTATTTATTTATTTTTATTCTTCAGTTGCAAATGTCTTTTTATAATGGAATTTATGAATAAAAAATTATACTAATGATTTTGCCAGACAAAAATATTAACCAAACCGTTTTGGTTGGAACGGACGACACAATACATATTTTAAAAAAAGACATTCAAATTAAATGTGAACCTTCCAGTGAAGGATTAGTTGACAACTTATTTAGTTGTTTATGTTTTTTAATTAATATTTTCCTAAAAAGCAAACCTGATCAACAAATAAAACATTAAATTAATTAAACAATAAGATTTTTTTAATAAAATAATTTAAAAGCAATCAAACAGAAATGTTTTATAGCACATTTATTAAGCTATACCTGGTTTATGCAAAAAAAAAATGCACTGTACTTTGCATGTTTGCATGTCAACTGTTGGATAAAATCATGGGATTGAGCACAGGTGTAGACCAGCTGATGCAGACTCTCAGGGTTAATTTTTGACCATGACATCAGATTGCCATGCGCATTGGTATGTGTGAAATCATGGTTTGGTGTTAAATAGGACTTTCTGCTGTCAGTAATGCTGTCTTCTGCACAATGTCTTTCCTGTGGCTGCTGTCCTGTGTTGCCTTCATTGGTGCAGCCTATGGTCAGGACGTTTTTTTTTTTGTTTTTTGTTTTTTTTTTTACTGTCATACTCATACTTACTGAAAAGATCAGTATAGTCACCAGCAGCACCCTATGTTAAAAAATGTATTGTTTGTATTTACGAAAACATTGGTCAATTGGCCTATTTACATTATACTAACAAATTCCATTACATTTTTATTATTCTTTGATCTTTTCTTCCTTTTTCTTTAGGCTGTGGTGTTCCTGCCATTCCTCCTGTTGTCAGTGGCTATGCCCGTATTGTGAATGGTGAAGAGGCACTGCCTCACTCCTGGCCCTGGCAGGTCTCCTTGCAGGTATAATAGTATTATAGCGAACGATATTATACTACACTGTTTATACAAAGTGTAATTTGCTTCTCTCTCTCTCTCTTTCTCTCTTTCGTTTGCCATTGTGTTGTTTAAATGACAGGACTTCACTGGCTTCCACTTCTGCGGTGGCTCTCTGATCAATGAGTACTGGGTTGTGACTGCTGCTCACTGCAGTGTGAGGTAACTTAGACTAATCACGGTACTATGCATGAATCCTGGGATAGACGTGGATTAATAAACCTCTCTTGCTTATCTCCAGAACTAGTCACCGTGTGATCCTGGGTGAGCATAACAAGGGAAGCGGCAACACTCAGGAGGACACGCAGACTATGAAAGTGTCAAAAGTGAGGCTTAAAACTTCAAACGTACTCCTCAATAACAAAGAGTTGGACACTTAAATGTCCACTTATAACCATTCAACATGATAATGCATCATGACAATGCTTTTTAGGTATACTAAACGTTTACTCTGTATATTGCTCATTTATGTGTATCTCTCCTCATTATTTATTTACTGATTTTTCTGTTTTGACATGGGATTTTTGATTTTTATCACAATTACAGGTGTTCACCCACCCTCAGTGGAACTCCAATACCATCGAGAATGACATTGCCTTGATCAAGCTGACCTCCCCCGTCTCACTGAATGACCATGTGTCTCCTGTTTGTCTTGCTGAGACCTCAGACGAATTTGCTCCTGGCATGACATGTGTGACTTCTGGCTGGGGAGTGACCAAACACAATGGTTGGCTATCTATAACATCACAGACAGTCTATAATACATACTTGCTTTTGTTTCTAGATCAATAGAAATATCTTTAAAAATGTGATATTCATATTCAAGTCTAATGGATTACACTGTAAAAAAATAGTGTTGGTTTAACTTAAAAAAGTAAGTAACCTGGTTGCCTTAAAATTTTAAGTTGACTGAACTGGAAAAAGTGAGTTAATACAATGAAGGAGATTAATTTAATCATCAGAAACTCAAAATAATAAGTTATCTCAACTAAATAAATTATTTAAGTTGATTTGACAAAAGAAAAATGTTGTGATAACAAATCTTGAAAACATTTTTGAATATATTTCTACATCAAAACAATAATACAAATAACACATCATTATATTATTGAAATATGTTATAATTATTATTCTATAATGGCTATGCAATTGATATAATGCTAATAATAGATATGCCAATTGATCTCTAATTACATTACCTTTCAAAAGTTTGGGGTCAGTAAGATTTTTTGATGTTTTTGAGAGACGTCTCTTATGCTCACAAAGACTACATTTATTTAGGCTAATCAAAAATATTGTGAAATACAATTACTATTGAAAAGAACTGTTTTCTCATTTAATATATTTTAAATGTGATGGCAAAGCTAGCAAAACTTGTGCTGTTTAATATGTTAATGAAAAACAATTTTTTTCCGGATTCTTCTAGGAAGTTCAAACGAACAGCATTTGAGATAGAATTTTTTTCATGACATTATAAATGTCTTTCCTGTTGCTTTTGACCAACGTGTCCTTGCTGAAGTATGAATTACTTCAAACAAAAAGACAGAAAATCTTACTGACCCCAAACTTTTGAATGGTAGCACGCGTTTATAATATATCTGCAAGATGTTTTATGATCTCTCTCTCTCTCTCTCTATCTCTCTCTCTCTCTCTCTCTCTCTCTCTCTCTCTCTCTCTCTCTCTCTCTCTCTCTCTCTCTCTCTCTCTCTCTCTCCGTGTAGCTCTGTTTACCCCTAATGAGCTCCAGCAGGTTGCTTTGCCTCTGTTGTCCAACCAGGACTGTAAGACCTACTGGGGAAGCAACATCCATGATGTCATGATTTGTGCTGGTGCTGCTGGTGCCTCCTCTTGCATGGTAAGACTATTCTCTTCCTCACTTCCTCAATTTCTCTCTATATAACTCTCTCACCATAACTCTCTTAACCGTCTGTCTGTTTAGGGTGACTCTGGCGGTCCTCTGGTGTGTCAGAAGGGTGATGTCTGGACACTGGTGGGTATAGTGTCCTGGGGAAGCAGTCGTTGTGACACCAGTATACCTGGTGTGTACGCCCGTGTCACTGAGCTCCGCGACTGGGTGGATCAGATTCTGGCTTCCAACTAAACACACAAAAAAAGTAGATTCCTCAACTTTCCTAAACTGCAGCTAATAAAACAATATATCCATCTTAAAAAAATCACTGTGGTAAAAATAATGCTATGAGAGGCTTATTGCTTTTATAGGATGTCTAATAGTTAAATAAATTTATACATTATACCATGTTATAGACAGTTTTTTTTTTTTAATAAAGCCAACATTTTAATTTCAGTTTTGTTTTCAGAAATATTCTGCAAATCTACACCTTATATTTATTCATTCATTTTTCATGGTGTTAGAAATTAGCAAATGGGTACAAGTTCAATTACTTTCCTGAAGAACACAAGATGGATTTTATTTGTCATACGCAGATTTGACAAAGGAGGGCGCTAAAGACTCACATAAAGTGTCATATTTACTAACTCGGTATATTTTAGGCAAATCAGGCTACTTCTTTTCATCAATACAATCTCTATTTTCTACTATGCATGCATTGTCAAAACCAGTTAAAAGTTTTAAATTTTCAAAAGGCAGTCTTTATTTATTTATTTATTTTTTTTTTAATAGAGTTTACCAGAGTTTACTTACTAGAGCTTTCAAAATATCAAAGTGAGGATGGGCTTTATTATATTAGAAAAAAATGTAATTCCCCTGTTATTTTGTGGTCATTTCAAACATAAACCTAACTGAAATATGTTTTTGTCTATACATTTTTCGTTGTGTTCAGTCTCAAGCCTTCAGTCTGTTAAATATGAGGTGAAACAAGGTGTCTCCATGGCGACATCCTGATCTTCCTTAAGACACATTTACAACAGTGGAGTGAGTTTTTTCACAGACTGATGTAGAGGACAAAAACAAAAGATAGAGAAGGGATGAGACAAATTATTCATTACAATACCCCATTAACCAGTTTTTTTTTTTTTGCTAAAAGCTTGGACTATTCAGCCCTTGGTTAGACGTTGGTTGAATAGCACTTTAAATTTTTGAAACATGGCTGTATGTATTCAAGGTGAATGTCGCCTTGAGGTCTCACTTTGAATCAAAACCGAGCAATTGTGGAGCTTTGCTTTTCATAGTTTGCTTGCGTCATCCACCTTTCATCTCCCATCCAGTTTTGTGTTCTTGCAGTGCTGATCAGACCAGAATTGAACATTTGAGATTAGTAGAAGGATCATGTGAGTTTAAGGCCAATTGAGAACAGCTGGATTGACTGAAAGATAATATATATAGGCTATGGATTTCCCCGACTGACTCCACTCCAAGAGGGTTCAGTGGATCATTGAGCCTGCCTCTGCATAAACCACTTGCAGTAAGAGATTCAAGAGAGAATATGCCTATATTGTATTTGGACATTGGTTGTTTGGATATTTCAAAGGAATTTCAAAAGAAATTTCAAAATTTCAATTCTCACAATCAAAATTTCAATTCAAAATTTCAATTCTCACAATCAAAGTAATAGAGGAAGTCAAATAAATAGAATCCAGTCTTACAAAACATCTACAGTACATAATATCATATAATGGAAATAGATTATTTTTACAATGTTAATTAATCCAAATAATGTTATTTATATAATTTATAATTTACTAACATTAAAGGGACACAAGGCAGTTATTTTAGCTTAATTTAACAGCTTCAGAGTTATTGAAATGGTCATATGACTTCTTTCGAGTAGTAAGAAGCTGCAGACTCGGAGACCTGCATCTACAGTCCCCCTGCACCCAGAGTCCCGCATTCTCAGACCCCTCGTTTTTCGAGACAGCGCCTCCTATCAAATTATATCGGATAAACATGTGAAGAACTTAAGCCAAAACGTGAGTAGGCTATCTTCAATTTTATTTAGCGAATCGTAGTAGCCTACTCGTTTGATTTATTTTTTAATAAATCTAATTTAGCTCATCGATACAATAGTCCATTGAATATTTATAAAGTTAGTTTGTAACAAGATTTGAGCCGTTAATGTAGGCCTAGCCTATATGTTTTTTCGCCCTCTTCCACCCGAAAATATTTAGATAGCTTACGTTTATAATTTAGCTTTGAAACATCATAAGACATGTGCTATCGTTGTAGGCTATTCCAGGGTAGGCTACACCATACATCGATGGAGTTGCCCCTGCCGAACCCAGCAACATCATTTTATGATTATGCAAAGCGACTTATAAGGTTTTTTGAATGCAATTGAAGACGAAAAGTAAAGTCACGAACACAGTTTTTTCTTCCTTTTTTCTTTACAGAAAGATGATGTTTAGGTGATCATTAAATAAGGTGGAATTGTTTATTATTGGTGTTTTGTCTATTCCGATTTGTTTTGCTTCGCATTCAAAATAAATAAAAAAAAACAGATTTTGTAATGTTAGCATCGTAATGTTAATTAGACCATTAGGTTGAACTGAAAGCACATGCATTAAGCAGGGAACGCAAATATTTATTGTATAATTTATTTGTAGACCGTAATATTGCATCCTATTGTTTTTAATTGCATTTGGATAATCGTGCGCTGTACTCTGTGTGCGGGTGTTATTCGATCTTTTGAACAGGAGGAGGCGCTGTGTTCGAAAAACGAGGGGTCTGAGAATGCGGGACTCTCGGTGGGGAACTGTAGATGCAGGTCTCCGAGTCTGCAGCTTCATAATATTGGGGCTTATTTCGGGTTGAATGGTGGGTGTCTCGACCCCCCCTGGTGCCTGTGAGCGGAAAAATCTCACTTGCAGTTTCAGGCCGGCGGCTCGCCGCCCTGCAATATTAGGAAGTATCGCGTGATATCAGCTCTCGCGATGTAACATACTCCTTTGCGAGTCTTGCGACAACACTGCACATATCCAGGAACAAGGTCGACAAGGATGGAGTTTGTCTGAGTTTGTCACACTATCGTCATGGCGGAGCCGGCATATAAGATATAGAAAGCTAGGAAAGCATTGTCGGAGGAACAGAGAAAGAGGAAAAAGCAGACTGACCGAGCGAGGAGTCAGACGCGAGCATAGCCGTAATGTGCGTGTGATATGTCCCCATTGAAGCATCTCGCAGCACGGATGTACCAATACAAACAAATAAAACATCTCCAGGTAACTCTAGTAGATTCATTTATTTCGTTTGTTAAATAAGAGGCGATCTGAAATGTGTTGTTTTTGAATTCAAGTGACCAAAGTGCTCGTTGCCGCTGCGATCAGTTTCAGTGGATTCAGTTTTCTGTTGTGATATTCAAACGGACGCGCGCTCATTGCTCAATCCATTGCGGGGACTGAGAGACTCATTACGGTGAAATCACAAAACCCAACGCACAAAAAACATGTCCCTGCTTGAAATACAGCCACTAATATATAATCGGTGTTGATGAGGAAAATAAACTATACTATTAGTAAGAATTAGAACCCAGAACCTGTGACAAACATGGAAAAAGTTCATCCTCTGGACCATTAAAGTTCATGGGGATATGTATTTAATCACGTGAAAATTCTCACCACTAACAACATATATTAGATCTCATTAAACAACAAAATAAACACAATGTAGTATACTATGTAACACGTCATGCCCTCCGTGAATGGTATTTACAACAGTAATGTTAAAAACAAGTACTCCACAGTTACTCTAGGGGTCGCTGTTTGACAGCATTGTCGTCTAGTGGCCCTTTAACTGAACTCTAAAACATATACTAGTATCTGAGAGCTCTGTAAATGAACTGAACCTGGTGTCTATTGTGCACCTATGGGAATGCTATTTATTTATTTATTGCTTTAAAAATTGACTGAACTGTGCAACACAGCAGCTGTGGTCATGTGGTTGCATAACCTCAGCAACGTGCCACTTCAACAGCTCAAAATGAGGAGTATGGAAACATCAATTATGTTGACAGCTCTTAACCTTATTCTAGGTATCAGAACACTATGACACTCATTCAAAATGCAAATAGGAATAATGACAGAGATGAACAAACACAAAACCAACTCACTAATCAACAAAACAATTTTGGTTTCTGATTCTGGTTATTATAAACCAGCTTGAACAGGAGTTTTCAAATTCTGTGTGCCAGAGAGTCCAAGTAAATCCAATGGGATTAGAGAAGACGATTTCTAAATTAAACACAACAAAACAAAAAGATTAAGTGTATGGCAGAAAGAGTGCAGGGAGAATGTTGTAAAAAGAGTTCTACCAGAAAGACTCGGGAGAATTAATACTGTGACAATGAACATTTATTTGAGCTCAGCAAACAATCCAATTCTTTGGCATAGGCCCCATCCGTAATTCGCATTCCGAGGGTACGGAATCTGCATATCCTGCCTGAAGACGAAGGCAGGGGCGCAGCCCACCCCCTGCGAAGTAAGGAAGGGTGCCATCTGGTGGTGGTGGGGTGGAAGGAGGAGAGGCCGTCCTGGCGTCTTCAGGGTAGAGGGGAGAGCCCATCTGGAGGTGGTGGGAAGAATGGAGGGGAGGACCTGGCACATGAATGTTGGGGAGATGAAGGAAAGGTCCCGTCTGGTGGTGGATGGGAAGGATAGAGGTGGTTGAAGCGACAGCATCTGAGAACTCAGACATGTGTAAATACCACCCTTTTATACTGACTATTAGGATATGATTAGATAAATGAGAAGGTAATACATGACGTGAACAATTGAGTCTTTCTGATAGAACTTGCGCTGGCTTCATTTCATTTGGAAACCTTGATTGAAGGGAAGGCAAAGCATTCATCACACCCCCTACTCGAAGCAGATGTTCTAAACGATCACCTTGAATAGAGACAAACAAAAGCCTTTAAAATAACATTTAACTGAACAAGCTTCTCCAGCAGAGGATTTGCACCAGCTATTTTCTAGCAGCTGGAAACATTATCACTCTTACCCAGCCCCATCCTTGCCACTTCACCTATCTCTCTCAAAATGTCTACTTAATTTAAGCTGAGGACACTGTCCATATACTTCTCAAAAGACAAAACATGAGCTGCAAGGCATGATAAGACGACACCAGCTGTGTTTATGCATTAATCTATTCAAACAATTACTGTCCCAAATCTTCTGGCTTCAGTGATTCTAAAACCAGTGATACAGAGTGTCCTTACCGTGTCCTAACTACACGCGACGCGATGAAATTCCAGCGACAGCAAGTGTGTCTGTCCACACTAGACGCGACGCGACTGTGAGATGCCACACATTCAGAACACCGTGTGAGCCTATGGTGTGAGCAGAGTCTCTCTGTGAAAGTGCACTGTTGGCCCGTACTCGCATTGAATATGGGTAAGGACATAATCAAATCAAGAAATAACATTATTAAAAATCAAAACATTAACAAAATATACTCATTGACTAATTTTGTTATGAAGTACAGTCATATGTTTGCATAGAATTCATTTTGAACGCTGTATTACATGCTTTAAAAATCTGAGGTAATTTATCCGTTATCGCTTGTGGCACAGTGACCTATTTTTAACTAAAAATAAATAATGTATACTCATAACCAGCGTAATTTCTTCATTCTGTTAGCCGCGACGTCGCAGAAATAGGAACCATTTCTAAATTAGAAACTTTGCGTGTCGCCGTCGCGTCTGGTTAGGACAAAAACTCTGATTAACATGGAAAAGATACCTTTTATCGCGTGTCGCGGCGTCGCGTGTAGTTAGGACACGGTGTAATATTTAATTTAAAATTTTGTTTTATATTAATTGGTTATTTTAGTTTACCTATTACAATTAGATCTCATTCCCCATTGACTACTACTATGGTAGTCAATGGGGAATGAGATCTGTTTGATTAAAACATTCTTCCAAATATCTTCCTTTGTGTTCAGCAGAACAAATAAACACATAGAGGTTTGGAACAACATGAGGTTGAGTAAATACTGACAGAATTTTCCAAAAATTCTCATTTTTGGGTGAACTAACCCTTTAATTTAGAAGATGATATAATATCCTCAGAACTGTGCACTGTTTGTTTATTAGCAGGTTATGGGATCACGCCCTCGCAGCATCTGTCAGCAATGAGCAAAACAGGACGGCGGACTAAATTAAGAAGTTCACCCACAAAACGCGAGTTCATCTCAGGCACGAGAACCTGCGCTGATTCGGTGGAAATTGGATAACAGGTGGGTTGATTATATTTGAATTACTTTTTAATTTTTTGATTTTCTTCTAATGTATATCAGGGGCATGGAATTTACTAGGGACACTAGGGTGTCCCTAACAATATCCAGTGACACTGATAATTTCAATCAAAACGTAAAATATTTTTATTGATGTCCCCGTCCCCACCAATTTCACAATCAAACCTACACCATTGATCTATAGGCCCATATTGCCTATGTAGGCAATGTTATATACATGTTAAAAAATATGCCTCTTCGACAATAGAGGCCGATGTCATGTAATGTTACCCTAATATAATCCTAATATATCCTAATATAATCCCTAATATAAATTAGGAATATAAAAACAATTAATATTACTTTTTTTCTCACGTTTTCCTCACATTACATTTTCCCTTTTTACTTCAGAGGGGCACAGTGCTACACCTCTGCCACACTTGGCAAATAGATCAGAATGCAACTTTGGCTCTGAGAGATGCTGTTAAAGTAAATATAACACCATCTTTGTGTCCGTGGATCACAACACCTGGGCTAAAACCTGTTAAATTCCATTTGAGCACTAGAGTGCCCCATGGGTGCTTGTTTTTCCTCTTGGAAAGTAATCCACCTCCTCTAGAAAATAGGTGTAACAGCTGCAGTTATGATTGAGTCACCCAAGTTCCTTGGGACCACTAACCAATTAAATAATCATAGCACATCACCACACTGGAAATAGGGCACAAGTCATGATCCTGTATGATCACCCCAGTTTCAGTCCTCCTGGTTTGGCATTTCCCTTGTCTCTTCTATGGGAAATCTGCCACATGTTGTCTGATGAGAACAGAAGAACAGTGAATGATGCATGCCTTGAACTACCAGAGTTTGTAGGTGATTCGGAGCTTTTGAAACCAACCTTGAGAAGTCAGACTGTTAAAAGTCTGAGAATTCCAAAAACCATCCCAGAAACACAAGCTGCATATTAATTTCCTATAACAAATCTCATGCCTATACTGACAGGGCTAATTGGTAGTAATGGCTACTTTAGTTGTGTTTTTGTTGTTTTTTTTTTTTTGTTTTTTTTGGAGCTCCACACTCAAAATCAGCATCCACTTTCATTGTATAGAAAAGCATTATGGAAAAATATCCCTCCTTGCCTACAGCTAAATGTGAAAGATGCACACAGGAAAGTGTGCATATACAGAAGACCAGCATATATATATATATATATATATATATATATATATATATATATATATATATATATATATATATATATATATATATATTGAATGATTCTCCCATATTTTTTAAGCAAAATTTACATTACACTGAACTTTAATATTCATTTCCACATTGATTTAGACAAAAGTATTATATTTTACCTGCACCTTTGTGATTTTCTTAAAGTGCAAGGTTCTCTGCATTCATTCTTTTGATATCAATCAAATCTTTTTATAGTTACCAGTTACTTCTTGTTTTATAAATTAATGTCAGGACAGGTGTAGGCCTACAACGATGTAAAAAACTTTATTTGTATCTGCTTTTTTATGTTTTTCCCCCTTTCACAAATCCTTTCTGATTTGTAAATGAGTAATATAGCAGGTGTGTTATAGAATATTTCCCTATAGAAACATTAACAAAGATTGCTTTATTTTCACAAAGAATTTTATTTTGCATAACAAAATGAAACATTCTATTCAGGAACATATTTTAAAACTGCACAGTAACAGCTGCTATAAAATCCCGGAAACAGTGTAAGGATATTCTTCTTTTATTGAGTTCATTGAACGCTCTTGCATCATTTTATTAAGGTTATTTATGTGGGTGGAATGCTGCTTGTGTTAGTAGGTTCTTATAAAGAACAGGCTAATAAAAGTAAGCTTACAAATGAAACTTATGATTTTTTTTTTTTTGACAAATAAGTAGGCTATCATTAGTAGCCTTGGCTATGCTGACCAGATGCAGCGTTCAAACAAGCAAGTCACTGAGTCTGCGCCTGGTTATCTGTAATCGTGACACCTAGATAATGTGTGAACAAGCGTGTAAAGGTCCTCTGAATTTTTCTAAGCCAAGTTCATAATGACATTCACAAACATGATAGTGTTCTTTGACCCAACGACATAGTTATCGTTGTGACAAGTAACAGTTATTATGCCAATTAAACTTCAGATAAGATCTGCCGTAATAATTCTGAATCGATCATGACCAAATCACGACGAAGGATGTTTTGAACGCTTCCGGGCGAAAACTTTCCCCACTGAGCTGGTGCCAGTGTTCCAACGTCTTCCCTGGAAAGAACAACACGCGCCAGTGAATGATGAGCGTTCTCTATAGTGCTTCATACCCAGCCGGTGCATTTCCCAGCGTAACTGGAGCACTCCACAACCGAGCCAAGGATTTGTCAGCGCGCGCTAACTTGAGAAAATGAGAAACCAGACTGGGGAGTGATTGTTCTGTGCTTCTGAGCGGACTTATGTTCTTTTGTTTCGACCGGGCTTCTCGAATCCTTGTAAACATGGGGTTATCCCGAAATGAAACCGTAATCTGGACAGAGGAGCATATGGACACGAACCAAACGACAGACACATTTGGTCCGGAGACAGTGATTGTGCCCGTCATATTTGGATGTATTTTTTTCTTGGGAATCATTGGAAATACTCTAGTGATGGTTGTCATTGGGAAAATAAAGTCAAGGCGCTCGAGAAGTACCACTAACATTTTCATCATAAATCTCAGCATAGCAGATTTATCTTTCCTCCTGTTTTGCGTCCCGTTTCAGGCCACCATATACTCACTTCCCGAGTGGATCTTCGGGGCGTTTCTGTGTAAATTTGTGCACTATTTTGTTACGGTCAGCATGCTGGTGAGCATTTTCACGCTCGTGGCCATGTCCGTGGACAGGTACATTGCCGTGGTGCTCTCCAAAAAGTCCCCGTGTATTCGTAACCGGAGGAATGCGCTCATTGGCGTTTGTGTTATTTGGATGCTTTCCTTTATCTTTGCAGTCCCGGTTGCGCAGCACCAAATTTTGACGAATCACCCTAAGGCTCCCAATAGCACGTTCTGCTGGGAGATTTGGACCCAACGGGTGGCCAAGCACACTTATAAAGTGA
This sequence comes from Cyprinella venusta, assembly GCA_038021265.1. Lineage (NCBI taxonomy): Eukaryota > Metazoa > Chordata > Actinopteri > Cypriniformes > Leuciscidae > Cyprinella > Cyprinella venusta. The sequence continues at coordinate 36,311,835 of CM075864.1, forward strand.
CTATTCTCGTGATAGGGTATCTGTTACCGCTGGTTTTGATCACATGCTGTTATGCCAAGGTAAGGATTCGACATTATACACTATCTTTTGGATCAATCGAGGGAGGACTTGTACCTGTTACAAAACTATACATTTTATGTTGAAGCCTAGGCGCTGATTTATCATTTAAAATGAAAGTGTGAGGATGAGAAGGTTTTTCGGAGCGTCTACGAAATTATTACACGTTTTAAAAATGAAAACTACTTGGCGCGTGATTGCTTGCTCTGAACTGACTGTTTTATTACTGTGTGCGTTTCCTTTAACTGCTGTCAACATGATTATCACAATTGCCATAATAATTCAATATGGGGTCATGGGGTCAAACTTTCCTTGTCTCAAATTTATTTATTTATTTATTTATTTATTTATTTATTTATTTATTTATTTATTTATTTATGTTGTTTTGTCCCAAGTTTGCATACTTGCAACTTAAGGATTAGGTCACCTCAAAATTAAAATGACCAAATAATTTACTCACCCCAATGCCATCCAAGTTATCAATGTCTTTCTTTCCTCAGTGGAAGGGAAAATACGTTTTTTGAGGAAAACATTTATGGATTATTCTTTGAATAATGGACTTCAATGAACACTAATGTTTTGAAGTCCAAATCAATGCAGTTTCAAAGGTCTTTGAAGGGCTTAACAGGCTGTGCACGATCACAGCTGAAGAGGGTCTTATCTAGTGAAACGATAGGCCTACGTCTTTCCAAAAAAAAAAAAAATATATATATATATATATACCTATATATAGGCCTATATATACTTTTTAACTTCAATTGTTCGGATTGAGCTGATCTGCAACGCGCCGGAAACTACATCATCACGGTGAAAAACATAATCCCCCAGTTTCACAGACAAGGCTAGTGTAACCCCTCCACCCAGGTTTTACTCACCCCGCTCTTTGCAGGCCCCTAACCAGGGTCTCTGGCGTGAGAGTCAGGGACTCTAACAAGGACACTAAAGACTGCAGCCTCTAGTGCAAGTTGCTTTCAGTTAAAACAGCTCAGACATGGATTTTAGTTTAGGAATAGTTTAAGCCTTGTCTGTGAAACTGGGGGATTGTGTTTAAAGAGGAATGTCTGAAGAAAAAATAATATGTAAATAATATGTGTGTAGTGGTGGTGACCATCTTGGGACCAGACTCTAGACTGGCGGCGGCCATGAACCAAATAGCCACACTACATGGTCAATATAGCTCTCCAAGAAGCAAGTGGTAGCTGTTGCTGTTGCTTGGTTATAAAGCTTGTCCTCTAAACGGTAAAAATGCAAAAGTCTGCTTGACAGTGAAGGTTGTACGCTGGCACGCGGACTTGGTGTTGTTGTGTGGCAGTGCTTCACATTGCCATCTAGCCGCCTGGAGTGCACACTACATTGAATTTCACACTCTTTTGCGTCACCATATGCATGCGGATTTCCCACCCAAAACGCTCGTCTAAACGCAGAAAATATATCAGTAAATATAAATATATACATTACATTTATACATTATATATATATTAATATATATATATATTTGTGTTTCTTCATTTATGCAAAAAAAAAAAAAATTTAATCGGGGACCTCTGGTTGTGTGGACATTGAATGAGACCCTATGGGCAAAATAACCATGGTCATAACTCAAGAACTTTTACAAACGTGCTCAAGAGCATTCATAGTTTATTTAGGATGCGATAGATGGTCATGCACCCACACAGAGTGTTCAGTGGGCACTTCATAATTCATTCCCTTTGGATCCGGAGATAAAGTTGCCTACAAATAGTAGCCTAAGATTATCCAAATGTCACAAGACGATAAATCTTTTCCAGACTCCTCATAATCTGTTTGCTTCAAGCAAAGCTGTAAGTTATTTGCAGATGCATGTGCAGTGACCTCATTGTAGACAATAATTAATGTGCATCAGTTTTCAATAATGTTACATGAATTACTGCCAACAGTCAATATCAGCATGCTTGGTCTGTGACCAATACTTTGAGGTTTAGCCAAACATGAAATCAAAATAGGGATATATGGATTTTAGTCTTCATCTATTATACTTTGTAGTCATATGTTAACACAATCTACTTTTAGCTAAAATGTGCATTTTAAAATTTACAGACTTATTCTTTTGGACCAGAAATGTTAATAACTCATCTTGGATAATAACATGTTTTGGTCCAGTTTGATGTTTAATGTGAATGTCTCTTAAAGCAACACTGTAATATTTTTTACCTTAAAATAATGTTTCCAAAATCTTATCATCAAGTCTTCATCAAGTCTTAACAGGGTGAAAGGCACTTCTGCCATAGCCTGACGGCGTCTGTATCGCTTTTACTGGCATTACGGAACTCTGGGTTTCGGGTAGTAACCAGACCACAAAAAGAAACTACAAAATTTGACTGCTTTACGTCAATTGCGACAATAGTCATTATTTCTTCGTTTCTGATGTCTCTATACTGTACCTCATCCTTTCATGAAATCATGTAACATACTCTACCTTGTCTGTGGACATTGTTCATTCCAAAGCCGGTGCTGGATAAACATGAGCGTGTGTGTGACGGTAGGCTGTGGTAGGCTAAATTATTTAAGTTATTTAAGTTCCATGGTGTTGCTTTAAAGGGTTAGTTCACCCAAAAATGAAAATTCTGTTAGTAATTACTCATGTTGTCAAAAATTCTAAAAATAAACGTGTGAGATCGTGTTATATACAGTAGGTTATATGTCATGTTATAGTCAGATATGATGACGCTACTGCGACACGCATAACCTCAGATGCGGTGATGGGGACGTCATGCATTTGGTATTTTCATTTGAAAAGACATGCTGGACAAAATTCAGCAAATTAACCTACTGAAATACAGAGGCATCTACTGTGGCAAACAGGTGCAAACCCTTTACCACAAACTTAGTCACTGCTAGGTGACATTCGTTTATCCTTACCTCTGTCATTTTATTCTTCCCTGCTTCTGTAAACGGAGTAGCTAGAGGTGCACGAGAGATACTTGCTGCAGCCTCTAAACCAGTGTGAGAGCTAGACTCCGAGCCAGCCAGACTCTGGCCGTCATCATCATCATCATCATCTAAATTTGATGGGCAATGACAATGGAGATTATCCGTATATTAAAAGTTTACACAATGAAATGCCGCTCACGTTAAATGAGTAGACAGGGCCTGGGCGGCCAGGAGAGTTTAAAGTTAACTCATTAACAACAGATGGGGTCCCGTTACCTCTGCTGCTGCTGCTTGCTGACTTAGTGTATCAAACACATTACAGTCCTGCAGATGAATTGCATGCTGTGAAGCCAAATGTTTCTGCATATTGGAGGAGGTCGTTCCCCCCTTTGATAAAATGGAATGTTTAAAATTGTTGAAAGTGACCATATTTTCAGGTCAAATACAACCAAAATTTAGAGCGCTTCTGCCTTGATGCCATGTTTCCCGCATTCTGAATCAAAACAACGCAGCGCATGTGTGACGTCATGACGCATTTGCAACAAGGGGAATCATTAAACAGGCATGTTAACGGTTCCAATGAACCGATCTGGAGGGGAGTTTGACTGCGTGCTTGATGCAGGACCGTCCTTGACACAATCCTGATAGTAGTGTAGCTTTGTTACAATCACCCGTGGCTTTCCTCTGGGGGTCAGTGGTCTTAGACTGGATGCTAGCAGTCCACCAGAACTTCTTTATCCAGTTTCAGCACCTCGGATAGTAATTTAGAGACAGACTGCATGGAAGCTGATCCCGGTCCCTCCACGACACCCATGATTTGAATATTGCACCTCCGCATCCTCCCCTCCATGTCCTCGGGTTTGTCTCGCAGCTCTTTCAGTTCCGATTTTAAAGTACTCACCACGGCTTGTAGTTTGTTCACTTCATCTGTCCATGTTGAAATCTTACCTTCCATATCTTTAATGGTAGCCTTCATTTGTTCAAAGTCAGTCAGCATTTCCGTTTTGACAGCTTGCAGCTCGCTCTTTAAAAAGTTAAAGAACAAGCTTCAAGCTGTCATTGTGGAAATATCTGCTTTTAAAGATATCAGGATCTGTAACTTCAATTCTTCCATATTCATTTCGCTTGCGGTCATGTCTGGTGGTGTCGGTGTGTGGGCACGTTTTTTACACAACGTGTTAAAAACAACACACAATGTGTTAAATTTTAATTTATTATTTTAATTCATTTAATGTGCTGAATCAGCTGAGGGACAACACATTTTGTGTTAAATTTGACACATCTGTTCTTAGAGTGCACGGTCAGAAGCTGAACTCTGCGTCGAGGAGGTTTTGGGCCTAGAACTGCAGGATTCACTTTTATTTTTTTGAAGCTTAAAGGCCATCACTCTTTTCAAGGCTTGTTCATTACACTCACTATGTGTTCAGGAATACGTTATAAATCGTGCTGGGGATAATTACAGAAGATATGTTGCTAGTTCGGAAGAATGCTACTAAACATTAGACTACTTTTATTACATTTAATGTGAGTTAGATTGTTTACTCATACATTTAATGTAATAAATGTATTTATTATAAGTAAATGTCATACTACTTTTTTGTCATACCTATTTTTTGTTTTTTTAGGTATTATATCATCTTCATAAAAAAATGAAAAATATGTCCAAGAAGTCTGAGCGGTCAAAGCGAAAGGTAAGAGATTTTTTTTTGTGTTATTTTCCTGGTCTTGACAACATTTATTAATATTATGGTCTGTAAAAAGATTTTTGACCAGATTTGATGGCAAGCTGCCATGATATTAACACAGTAATTTTGAAAATTCATACATGGGTATTAAAGCTACTGAAGCATGAAGTCATGAAGTCACACTGCACAGGCCCTGCCCACGACTGCTGAAGGGCTCTGCCCTATTAGCATAGACCCCGCCTTGAGTGAGCTGTACACAGTTCGTCATATTTCTTCCCAGAGTATTTAACAGCAGCATTCAAGCTGTATATTTACTGTATATTGCCCAGTATATCTACTGTAATATATACACATGAAATTTCTTTTACTTGTTTTTTACGTTCACAGACATAACCAACTGTGTTTATGTGAACGTTGTGCATTTTTGACATAACATTGTGTATATTTGACAGTTTAAGCCAAAATTCTTAGGTGAACTCCTTGTGGAAAGATAAAAAATGGTGCATAAAGCCCCATGTGTTTTTACGTATTATTAAGTAATACATATTGTGTAGTCTATAACATACATTAATCAATCAATTTTATACCTACGGCTAATTCTATAAAAATACATGAATGTCACTGCATTATATAACAAAAAAGTCTTATCTTTCGTGGTTCTGTATTATCCATCTCTATATGTATTCAGTATTTTAAATGTGATTTAAATATATAGATTTTCTATTAAATCTGAATAGAAGCTGTGTATTTAATGGAAATCTATATATTTAAATGACATTTAAAATACTGAATACATATAGAGATGGATAATACACCAAAGATAAGACTTTTTTTAAATAATGCAGTGACATTCATGTATTTTTACAATGTGGCTGTATAACCCTGTATAACATGTAAAACCCTTCAAGAACATTAATAGTGCACAGCCTGAACATTTCAGACATTGACTTTCAAATCCGATATTTTAAATGCACTGCTTGATTAAAACTGACGAATTCATGCATGTCATGTAACCATTGCATCTGTGGTTTCAGCTCCTTACTTAAGATAATGGTCCATAATAGCCAATACGCTCCAGAGTGGTCTCTTGTAACCAGTGGCGACCACCAAGCAGGGTGTAATGGGGTGGCTGGGGTCAGAAGGGAATTCTAATAATGCTTTTAATCATTGCTGAAAGTAAGATTATCCTAACGTTGGGATCTCATCTCACACACAAAAAGCACTAGACCTCAATGCAGTTATTTTTATGCTGAGGTGAATTTGACCTTTAATGTGAGAAAGATTGGTGTTACAGCACAACTACAAATCTGAGATCTGTATCTATAGCAGCAAATCAGTAAACTTGGATCCTTTTATAGTAGATTATATGTTTTCATCTATGCATGGGTCAATTATAAAGACAATGAAAAGGAGTGATCGCTATCTCGCATGATCCATTGTGTAGTAAAAAATAAATTCATTGTCTGCAATGTACTGAAATGAATATAAGGCAGCAAGAGAGTCCAAGAACAACTTTCACTGGTATTTATTAATTGTATTTATATATTTATTTTTGTGGGTTTAGATCTGAAACAATTTCTGCAATGTGAAGTTCTAATGCAACATAACATTCAAAATAAATGCTGAAATTGACTAATATATATTACAATAAACTGTACCTATAGGAGCCTTCACACACAAATAAAAGATTTTTTTCCCTCATACGAACACGAAAAATAAAATAAAAAATAATATAACCCTTCTTTATCCTGTTATTGGCCTACTTTTGTTTTGCGCAGTGTAATGTTTTGCCACTTAAAAGTTAAATATTTGTTGTGTCACAACCAGGGCCCTAGACATTTGGAGGCCCAAGGCAAAATGTATGTTGGAGGAAATATTATTTTATTTCTGGTTCTGGCTGTAGTTCCACAATGCATAGAGTAATAGCCATCTGTTCCAGGTGGCTAATGTCGGTTGTACAATCAAGGATGATAGAAAAGTACTTTTCAATGTGAATCTTTGCAACATTTTCTTTGGTCAGTTGACTACTTGTCAGATTCAGTAGCTCCCCAAGTAGTGTGTGTGTGTGTGTGTGTGTGTGTGTGTGTACTTCCATTTTTTATTTTAGCCAAGTGCTCCTGCATTACTAGATCAAACTTTGCCATGAGCTCCACTTCCTTTAGAAAATGACATCATCAGAAACTTTTGACCATTATCAGAAACTTTGAATTTGTCTGTGGATCCCCTAAATCAAAAATTCCTCTCAGCAAGAGACTGTGTACAGTAATTGTTAAAAGTCTTATGAGAACATTCCTCCACCACTGTCTTTCTTCCTCCAAAAGGGTCATACTGTGTGTCTCTGGTCTATGGTTTTACCTGTTGGAGACTGCAATTCTAATTGCCTCCACTTCTGCATGGTGCTTATATGCTCAGAACTGTTCTCATGACTCCACAGGATGGTGTGGATGGTCTTCCTTTCTTTCAATCCTCCTTTAATTATAATTACTTGCGTATAGAAAAGTTTGCAGCTGTAGCAAAAGACTGCATCATTCACCTCTGAATATGACTAACATGATCGTTTGACTCTTTCACCATTAGGCATTTTTCTATAACACAGACTGTGTGAAAAGGCTTGTCTACTGTATCTGTATTTTTGGGGAAAACATAACTTTCTCTGACTTGAAATGGTCCTCTTCGCACTGCCTCTGCTCTGTAACTTTGGCTGGATCAACAGGTTGAGCTTTGGATACTGTGCTGCTTCCTATTTCACTTTTTGTTGATGTTCCAGGTCTGACACTGTCCTCTAGACTCAATGACTTCCATTCTCTCATTACTTTTGCTTTCAACCTAATGGCTCCTCTCTGGGCCTTCACTCTCTTTGCTGACTTGATGTTCTACCTCAGAAAAAACATTCTCTGGCCCTGCACTCTTTTTGCCTTGTAGTTGCTCTGCCTCAAAACCACTCTCTGGATCTTCACTCTCCTTGCCCTGTTGATGCTCTGCCTCATGACTACTCTCTTGCTCCTTTCCCTCTTTGCCCTGTTGTTCTTCTGACTCGCGGCTGGCTTTTAGAAACCTCATCAGTGATCCTACAACAGCTAATGTTTAAAACAAATAATGTCATTGGATAGGCTACATTTGTTTTTCCACACTGTGAAAAAGAATTTGTTTAATACAAAAAAAAAAATCCCTAATTGTTTAACTTTTTTTTAGCAGTCAGCAATATTTTAGTAATTTGTTTAGTAATTTATTTATGGTAACACACTAACCCACTATTTGGGATAATGAACATTTTTTTTGATAGACTAAATATAGTCATATTAGGTACACTGTTACCCTTGCTGCAAAAAAATCCAAATTCTGGCAATATCATACCGTTTTCCATTAAAATAATAATGTACCGTAGAAAACTTACAGTCGACACTAAGAGACATGGTCCACTTGAATGAAAAGAAGTGAGTGAATTGGCTTAATGCACAGCTGCACTACTTCATGAACTTCAGCCACCTCCTTTGTTTCCTGTCTGCCATTATTGGACAAACTGATTAATCCAGGTGTGTCTGATTATTGTTGTTGTGACTACTGAGGTCAGGCACACCTGGATTAATCGGTTTGTCCAATAATTGAAGACAGGAAACAAAGAAGTTAGCTGAAGTTCAGGAAGTAGTGCAGCTCTGCATAAAGCCAATTGAGACACTGATGAACGCCTGATAAGCAGAATAAATAAGATAATTTAATTTTTAAGATATTTTTTTCTCAAATTGTTTTATTCATATGCTTAAGATTGCATACTTATTTTCAATAAATATTGCAACAGTATTTATGATTAGAAAACGAAAATTATGGTCCAGATTATTATTATGGTCTAGATCAATCTAAATCTGTGATACTGTATTATACACTGTGAGAACCTCTGTTGAGCATTGTTATTCGCTGTGAGTATTAGTCAACTGTTTTGTCCTGAGGGAAAGTCCTGTTTACTCTTAGTTTCTAGTCTAGTTTTTCATCAGTCCTAGTCTCGCCTTGCCTTTTGTTTTGCTGTTCATGTTTTGCCCCCTCGTGGGTTTTGTTTTCTCTGCTTTCTGTTTATAATAAATAAAGAATGAACTAACTTTCTCTCAGGACAAAACAGTTGACTAATACTCACAATAACAAAGCTCAACAGAGATTCTCACAGTGTATAACACTATCACAGAGACAACAAGGTAAGATACAAAAGCTGAATTAATCAGAATAAGAATATTTTATTGCCATTGTTACGTGGGCTAAGTCATTAACACCAGTCAATTCAAGCAATTGAAGCATTATTCAAATTATTAGCAGATGCTCACAATACCATCTAAAAACTCATTAAAGTAATGGGGGTTTTGGCAAGTGATACAGTATGATGCTAACTATTAACGTTACAATTAAAACAACAGTCCTGAGATGGCTATACAAGGTATAGGAAGGTCTAAACTAAACATGAGATACATATGTGTTTTTAGAATGAACACGTGTAACATTTACAGTCAAAGTTACGGATTCTCCCCATTTCTCAGTCTGTATCCCCATCAAATGTTACTATTGATATTGCCTCTCTGGGACATGCACAGATATTTTGAGGGCCAGGGGCTCAAGTGAAAAAAGGGCACTTCTCATAATTAGTTTTTTTTTTCCTTTTACTTTTTTAAGTGAAACTCTGACTTTTAAAAAAATGTATTTAAAAAGCTAATTAATTTTATCTTCCTTAAACTCACACATTTGTTTCTTTTTCAAAAGACGTCTACAAAAGAATCAGTTCACACAGAAACAAGTCTCCTTAGTATTCATAGGTTTATATAGCATCAAATGAAACCACGACCACAATGTGCATATTGTCTATACTAGCCTAGTTTCGATCAAGTATAGCCTATATTTGATACACCTGATGACATATGGACTTAGTTTCACATTTGAGGGAGGACTGCATCATCATCATCATCATCAAACAAAACCTTCAAAATCCACAGATGGAGTTTGTTTTAAACCTATCCTCCATCTGTTTGCATCTGTAGATTTCTTCTAAATTCACCAATTTAGATTTCTAAATTTCAGGTGGAAAGACTCTTGATGTACTGTATGTAAGTCATTAACTTTAATAAGAAGAATTTTAGGCCATAGAGAGTCATAAAAACATCTGTAATTTTCCATACAAGGTCATAAACTACATTCAGCCACCATGAGCCACGTCTTAAATTGATATGCTCATTCATTCATTATCAAGATTTCATTTTTCTCGATTAAACAAAATTAATTTTGACGAGTCAATATTGTCAATGCTCGATATCAATATCGAGTTCGATAAATGTTCGATAATGTTTATGTGCCAAAAGCGAAACTCATTTAAACCGCGCGCGCCTCACTGACCGTTTATCCGCTCGGCTCAAAGTCTAAACGGCAGTGCAGCGCAATCTCACTATCGCGTTTACTCTTATTGGCGCTTTAGAACTCCTGACGTGATATTTAGATACACTATTCAATAAATATATTTGTTTGACAGGGAAGCTGTGCGAAAACAGTAATATATATATAATTTTTAAAAAATTAAAAAAGCACCCCAGAAAAAAGCGCACTCTCTCTCCAGGAATAAAAAGGGCAGGTGCTCAAAAGCCCCCTTTGATGTCTATGTGTGCACGTGCCTGTTGCCTCTGATATCTTACGGTCCAACTCGTCTGACGCCAGTCTGATACATTCTTCCTCGTCTTCATCTTCGCTCAGTTGTAGATTAGGAATACTATTCAGTCTTATCATGCCGATTTCATGATAGTGAAAAGTACTTCAAAAGATTTTTGCGGCAACTGCGCGGCCAGAGCTTGTCTGCGACCAACTTTGCAGCGTCCATCTTCATTGAATTTGAAATTTCCCAAATTCCTATGGGAAAGAAGGACCATTTATGAACTTTGCTCCAGCATAGTACAACAAAGTTCCTTTTAAGTCAGTAAAACTGTAAATGCCATATTAAAATGTCCTTGGACAAAATTTGGCCTGCCTTAGAGGTGTCCTACAAGAAATTGTGCCCAGGGGCCTTTGAACTCTTAATCCGGCCCTGCCGGCAACGAGGGCCAGTGGTCTACGAAATTTCCTGGTTGATTTTTTTGGTCCCACTCCGCCCCTGGTCTTTCTTCATCTGTCGTCACGTGAGGTGGAGGATGAAAAGCCTGCAGAACCGTAGGCCGTGCCACATTAGATGGCACTTTAGGCACATAGCCATGTCTGGGATGCAAGATAGCCTTAAAGTGCCCCATTATGCTATTTTAAAGTTTGCTAATGTTGTTCTGGAGTTAACTGTTTTGGAGTTGTTTTGCAGTTTGAAACAGTTTTTGGACCTTTGATGCATGTAAACCTGCTGTAAGGATTGGAGCACAATCTCTGTCTCATGTGCACTCTAGCTCTAGATTCCGGGATAATTTGACTAATTTGCGGCAAAACTACTTGATCACAAGTGGCTCAATAGGTAAATATATAGGTAGATATATAGAAAAACTCATCTAACAGTCATTTGACCGACCAGGTTGACACTTCAGCGTGAAAAAATCAGGGGTGAGAGCGTGTGAAACCAATCAAATGCGGGTGTCTCACGGCCAATGCATGAGAGTTGGCAGCTATGCTAGAGCGAATGATCTGGTGTAACATAAACGTTGGTAAAACAAACATTTCCTCAATAGACAGTAGGTTATAGTGGCCCACAGCTGATCAACAGAAGTATTTCAGTAAGACAGTAATAATGTGAGTTAATCAGTTAGCAGGAGACATATTCAATATAAAACTCAAATCTAAGTTTTTTTAACATCATCTTTCAAGAGCAAGCGGTTCCTGCATTGAACTCTGCATTGAGATTTGAGAAGCAGTTCACGAGTTCATACTTACGAATGATCAGAGTGTAAATGGTTATGCGTATTTGGCGTGCTGTCTGGGGGGAGGGCTCCGAGCTCAGAAATTTGGCCAGAACCCAGAGTACTCCTAGGAAGATAACCAGGCAAGTGTGAGGAGATGGTGTGGTGGAGGGATGCTGAAAACTGTCAAGGAATACGGGTGAGTCGACTGCGTATATTTATAGGCCTTACTGATTGAGTAGACCTGTTGATTATTGATTGCTGACAGCTGGTTGGAATGATTTGATTGTTTGATCATTAGAACGTGGTCCTCTCGAACCTTGTTAATGAAACATCATTTTTCAGTAAAATAAAAGGGAACACAACAAAAGTTTAGGATTACACTGCTGTGATATCGTGGTAAAGATGAATTTTAACCTCTGATTCTTCACATGCTTGTCCTTGGGCAGTGAAAAAAAGCTGGCTTTACCTTCAGATTATAGAGCACAGTGCCGTCTTCTCGACATGATGCTGTCCAGTAACCACAGGAATCAGCTGTAGTGTTTGAGTATTCAAGGTTTCCCTGTTGTCTGCGCGTGCAATACATGGGCGGGCAATATACTAATGTTTCGTCTTGACGTCACAATGAAGCAGCTTATGACTTGTTAGAAAAAAAGATTCATTTTATTGACTCAGAGTTGACTCTTACTTTTGAAAGACAATAACTAGTCTTCCTGGCAAAACTTGCGCTAAAGCTTCCATTTATTGAATTCAATGTCCATTATTTTCCCATCATGTACTGTGAATGTTTAATCCATATATTTATTAAAGACACGAAAAATGAATTTATGCCAACCCTGTTTTTCTATTGTTGTGACCAATCAGATCAAGTTTTAAGGCCAAGTTATGCAGGAAAAGGTTAGTAATCTTTTTCCTGTAACTGAACAACAGAGTTGCCATTCAAAACTGAGACTAATATATGTGCTGAAAAAATGCTGTCATTAATTGATAAGGAGCTGGTCTGAGGTATTTTTCATTGGTGTTCACGGCACCATGAGCAGCTTTGTAATGGAAATCGGGATGCTTTCTGTCATAATATCTGTCAACTGTTTTTAGAGGCTTGTCTCAAGAACCTTGGTGGTATTACTGCTGGCCTGAATGAAGCAGAGAGTGAATCCAATTGTAAGCACTTTATTTAACAAACAGGTAATCCCGAGGGAACTCAGAACAGGAGCGCAAAGACAGAAATAGCAAACATAACAACATCAAGAACTCACAAGGACTGAACTAAAACACAGGGCTTAAATACAGAGGAACAGATAAGTGAAACAAGACACCGCTGGGCAAATTAACTAAGAACACAGGTGGTAAACATGAACACAAATGAGGAGCGGGAAAACTGGGACAGGACTGAACCAAATACACAATACCGGGGGGAAACACAAGACAGACAAGAACAAGACATGAACCCACACCGTGACAGGTTGACAAATAGAAATAAAGTAATATGGTTATTAACAAATAATTATAAGCTAATTATATAGGTATTATATATAAAAGTCAGTCTGTTGCAAGATGAGACCTCAGTCTTGTCAAAAATTATATGCAATAATGGTGCCTCTCTTTCACCCTTTTCAATGTTTCCCTTGATCCCCTTGTGTGAGACTGAATTTAGCTTTTAAAATGTACAAACTGTAAAGACTCTGTGGATCTGATCGGTATGGGGAATTTGCATATCACTATTAAGAATTGATAGTTAATAATTATTCATACAGACAATAATCATTCATCTATTTTGATCAGATCAGCCGTACATGTTATCAAATCTCCCGATAAGGAAGGATATGTCATATTACCTGCATCTGCATGCGTGGTATCTTGGTAATTAACCACAAGATGATTGCAATTAATTACACAGATCAAATTTTACAGACAGGTAAAAATTTGCTCAATTGTGTATCAATATCCAATCAAATTGAATTATAATTAAACATTAATATGTCAATTAGGTCTATCTTGTTTACTCCGACGATTTTCCATTGGATTAATTGTGATCTTACAATCTACTCATCCAGCAAGCTTAATCAGATCATTATTAATTCTCATACAGGAATAATTTAAGAGGCAGGAAAGGGAAACTTCTGGCCATGAAAATAACCGTTTTACAAAATAGCCTGTTAAGGAATTAAAGCTAGTAGCTAAGATCGTGACACTTAAGGGACATGAAATATGAGCAAAAGAGGCAGTAAATCAACCAAATGAATATAAATGAATTTAATAAAGGCAGAACTACTTATTCAGTTACTAATGGGCGTGAGTGATAATGAAAGTGATATACAGGATTTGTGATTTCCATACGTCCTGGAAATTTTGGAAAAACAAATTTTTGTTTTTTATTATACTGTTTAATCTACAGTAGCTGTGATGTAGTGACGCTGACTTGTGTCGGCGGTTGCAAGACCTAAGAAATTTTAAAAAAATATTGTCTGTTTCACTAACAAAAATAGTTCCAAACAAAACTAGAATGTTTCTGAACAACACACAGTGGTGTTTTATTTCTGAATGAAACTACAATTTTGATCTAAACATTTGAGAAAATGATTAAATGACCCATTCACTTTATGTACTACATTTACTACATCTTTCTATGGCAGAAATAGTAAGATATGCGGTTGCTTCATTCGTAAATGAATATGCATTTTGACCGAATCTCTAATGACTCACTGAATTTCCAAAAGAAAGAGAACAAAAAAGCCTCTGTCCCAGAGCAAAGGAATTGGTTTGCCATCCTTTAATTACAATAAATAATAGATTATCTTAATTTGGCCACCAGCGCTGAATAACAAATCCTTTAACAGATGTCTGTCAAACTTTCCATTCATCCAAAAAAAATTTTCTACCTTTGAAAAAGTGTTGGGAATTAAGATTTTAATTATGATTTTGGTAACAGAGTCATATGTCATGCATATCATGAAAGAGGTTTCAAGGAAATGTCATTATGAAGGATATCGAGGTGTCCATCAGCAACACGCCTTGCATGGCTGACACCGTCATTGGTGTATGAATGAGTTTGTGAATGGGTGAATGTGAGGCAAAATGTAATGCTTTGGTGGCCATTGGGTCTGTGAAAGGGCTATATATTTCTTCAACACCATGAGAGCTGAGGTCTTACAATGTGAGATAGGTAAATGTTAATATGATTATAAATGTTTATTTTTGGTTATCACCAGTCCTTAATTTGAGAAGTGGTAGAGTAGAGGGTTCTGAAAAGGTAAAGGATTCTGGAAAGTGCAGTGAAGACGAAGACAGAATGTTGCAAACGACGACTGTGACAATAAGAGTATGTCTGTGCATGTTAAAGAAAAAGAATGATTGAGAACAGAAGCTCCAGAATAAACACATCCACTCCTCTGTTAAAGTATCACAATCTCTGATGGGCAAACCCCTCTGAAGCTCTCAAAGCAGAACAGATGCTCATTAGTCTTAAGAGGTCTTTTACCATTGCATCATGTCACAGCTTTTTCAGCATCTCACACTCGAGAATGTTTGTCAAATTGGACAGATAAAGCAGATTATTGATATCACAGAGTTAATCAGTGTTTTGATAATGTGTGAATTGTGTCTCACGGGTAAAAAGACGGAGTGTTGTTGCTTGTGTGAACAGCTTAGAATATTTTGCATATGGCGTACTTTTCAAACTCTGTGAGTTTGATTTGATTAAATATGATTATGACCTCTCCTTTGATCATGTCACCCCATAACTTGCTTCTCTTTTTGTTCACCTGCATATTTGGTGGCAAATATACTTGTTGAAACTTTTCTTTGTCCTGTTCTGCCATCCAGCTTTGAACTTGTTGATTGAATGTAAATTCAAATGTGTCCAAAAATCTGGTCTTGTAAGGTATAATTGCAATACAATTTTATGCGTCGAGCAAATATTTAAATAATGAAATTTGAAATTCTGTAAAAAGGAAATTGAACAGGCAAAATGTTTATAATCCATTGATATTATACATTGAATTTGATCCTAATTCTTCAACTTTAGCTATGACTAAATAAATAGTCGCAGTGCTAAAAGCATGATTTATCAGCATTATAGTTCACCTTACACACATTTGTATGGCAGAATTAATTCAAGTGCTTTAATAGAAATTTTCATTTCACGTATCTGCCTTTAAACCCTCTGGAATGCATTACCCTTTGCTACCCTTTGTAAGGGCTTTACAGTAAATGTGATTTTCGTTTGTTTTTAACAAACTGTGAGACGTCAAAATTAGATATATTGAAATGTTTGGATCATACACAACATTGGGAACTTTGGGAATGTCAGCACATTTCCAGAGAAAATAAAATAACCCATTGTTTCTTCAGAAGCTTGGATGAAGGAACTAAAAAATACTTTTGTGTTCAATTGTACATCCAAACACTGACTGCCAGTCTTCGCTCATTTGCAAGTCATGAAATCTCTTTGAGGAAAAAATCAAATTGCGTCTGTACTTTCTAGCTCATTTTCTCATTGGCGAGCCAAATTTTCTGTTATCTTTCCTCTGTATTTCACAGATACTTGTCCTAGTAATTGCCATTAATGTGATTAAAGATTAATGATTTGCTAAGATCGAATCTGTATAATGTAAATGTGGCCAATTAAACTTACAAACTAGCAGCTAAAATTTCTATTAAAAGGTGGCCGTACAATAAAATAACTGAGTTTGGTTAGCGTTCACTTTACATTGTGTTGTTTTAATACATCGATCAGTACTTGATGTAAATACTGTTCACGCCATTAATATCACTCAGTCATAAAAAGAGATACACCTTTAGATAACTTTGTTTTGAATCTGATTAAAGATTAAGAATGAGAAGTCGAATGATGTTTTAGAGTGCATAATGTAATAAAAGCAGAAACAAGGGACACTCGCTTCTCAACAGACAAAAGTCTGAGCCAGTGGCCACATCAAAGGGAGACCCATTACATTGGTGTTGCAAACCACAGCAAGGATTCCATTTCCTTTGAGATCAATGGATTGATGTTCCTGCCAAAGAAACTGTCTTCTCATTATGTGGCAGGTAAGGAGTCAGCATGCTGTATGGAAAGGCTGTGCGATGTATCAAAACAACTTAAAGGTTTTTGGTCGCAGTAGCTTTTACATATTTAATAAACAGTAAAACATGATGATGTGGCATGAAATGTGGCCAATTAAACGTTCCAACTGGCAGCTAAAATTGCTATCAAATTTTGCCGTACAATAAAATAACCGAGTTTGTTTAGCTTTCCTTTCACATTAGATTGTGTTGTTTGAATACATTTAACCCAAGCCAAAAATATGTTGCCATTGGTTTGTGCTTGCAACAGTGGGAGGATGTGTCTCTTATTGTGTTCTCATTGACATTCTATGAATATTAGGGCATGGCTTTCCATGTCACTGTGATTGGCTGATAACACTGTCGGTATGATTGATAATAGATAATAGCCACCTATTTCTCCATAAAATAAGTCAAATTGGTGGAAATGTATTGTCTAACAAAACAAACAAGAAATGAAGCCTGAAAGGATTTGTGAGTGAGTTGGTTCTTAATGAGCACTCAGCTCTGTTAAATTAAAGGTGCACTTCTGAGCCTGTGGTTTTCATAGTACCTTCATGGACCTTCATTTGGTGACTAATGGTCTGAAATGAAAGTGTATATAAATAATAAGTAAACAACTTTTGGAACAGAAAATATTTTTGGAATTCAGTATCGTTTTTGAAAGTATTATTTTGAAGAAAGGTTTAAAGATGGATAAACTTGATAAGACTTTTGTGTTGTTAAAGTCATGAAATCAAATTTTACACATGACAATAAGGAAAAAAGGACAATCTCAACTTCCGTTTCATGATGACTTAAAAAACGGTTCATAATCTAAAAAAAATATGTTTTGATATGTGTGCAGTTTGTTCCGTTCTGCTCCATCTAGCTTTTTAAACACAAGAATGCCTTTCTCGTTCTTCCTCTTACTTTTAGTGCACATAGCTAAAAGGATCTAATGGTATCAGGGTTATAGCACTAACAAAAGTACATAGACTACTTCAGAATGCAATTTTAAGTCTGTTTACAGATGTAAATGTACAGGTTCTACCTGAATGTTGTTCTGTATCCATCTCTTTTAAATTTTAAGTTCTAGCATTAAATTTCAATTTGCAAGTCAGAAGTGGGTAGTGATAGACACTTTTAAAACTTTAATCATTTAATCAAAAATAATTATATATATATGGAATGTTTTATTTATATTTATGCACATAATAAAATATTTTAAAAATACATACGGTAAATCATTGTATCTTTCAAATATTTAATCCACTGCTGCAGTCACAGAACTAAAATGTTTAATGTTAAGTCTTTCATATTTATGTTTATTAGTTTTTTCTTCTAGAACGAATGTCTGTATCTCTAGTGTTGGTGTGTATTTGTTGTTATTGGGTTTGTGAGGCTCCATGTATAAATCAATCTTTGCTTAGTGTGTTGCTTAAGGCATTACATTTAATTTGTGTTTTCAGCTTAGATTGGAGAGCTGAGTTTGAGGCCAATGATTCATTTTTGTCATCAATGTTCTTTAGCTGCAGAAAGAGTTTCCTACGTTAAACAAACATTTTATTTGCTTAAACATTTTATTTGGGTTAGTTTACCCAAAAATGAAAATCATGTCAAAAATTACTCGGCCTCACGTCATTACAAACCCTTAAGTCCTTTGTTCATCTTTGGAACACAAAAAATAAGATTATTGATGAAATCCTTTAGCTTTCTGATCCCTCCATAGACTGCAACGTAATTGCCACTTTCAAGGCCAAGAAGGGTGAAGACCATTGTTAAAATAGTTCATGTGACTACAGTGGTTCAGTTGTCCCTTATTGTACACATTATAAATTGTTTTAATTACAACAATCTCCTTTAAAGGGTTAGTTCACCCAAAAATGAAAATTCTGTCAGTATTTACTCACCCTCATGTTGTTCCAAACCTCTATGTGTTTATTTGTTCTGCTGAACACAAAGGAAGATATTTGGAAGAATGTTTTAATCAAATAGATCTCATTCCCCATTGACTACCATAGTATGTATTTTTCCTACTATGGTAGTCAATGGGGATTGAGATCTGTTTGATTAAAACATTTTCCCAAATATCTTCCTTTGTGTTCAGCAGAACAAATAAACACATAGAGGTTGGGTGAGTAAATACTGACAGAATTTTCATTTTTGGGTGAACTAACCCTTTAAGCGTGCTAAATGGACTAAATGACACAACTGAATTCACTATGAATTATTTTGTACAGCTGACGATCTCAATTCAGAGAGAACAACCTAAAATATATGAAAAGACCTAAAAAAAATTATGTCAGCACATTAAATATTGCTGCGTTTTTCAATGCACTTGAGTGGGCCTTTAATGATTTTTGATACTCACCCTACTTTTCATAAATATAGACAGGGCTCTTGACAGTACATCTGAAAGTCATTTTCCATGTAATTATTACAAACTACTTGAGTTGTTAGCGGTCCTATTCAATATAGTTCACTCTCACACTTTCCAATTCACTTGGTAATTGCCCTTCTGAACTGGAGTATTAAGGTGTTATCAAAGAAATGTCTCACTTTTATGTAAGTGGATTACAAGCCTGATGCATCTTATGCAGATAGACTTATTGTCTCATCATTAAGTTGACTCAAATGTGTTGCAGGTAAAGTGATTGGGTAATTGGGAAGATAATTATGTAAGGGAAAGCAAAACAGTCTAGTAAGAGAAAGAAAGAAAACCCAGGGAGAGACCAATGAGAAGAGAACTGAAACATAATTGCAAACAGTGGAGATCACAACAGGTGACTGGCCACAAACAAACATGCTACCTTCACAAATCGTGCTATATAAACAAGTTGTTTTCCTTTGCCCATGGGTTCTGACAGTTGGTTTTGTGGATGGTGGCAGGGGGCAATAACAGTAATTATGTTTGAATCATTCTAAGAGCTGTTATGAGCAACCCATTATTTTCTGCTGCCCATTAAAACCATCGGAAATGTACAAATTCACACATAATGTTATTTTATTACCTGCTGTTTGTCAAACAGTGGAAAGAGTTAAGGTCAGTCATAAAATGTAAGAAAGAACAAAGCCCCTCAGTGTGTGTATACATTTTGCTCATTGTTTGATGTGTGGACTTAGATATTTAAGCCTTCCCATGGTGCTATCACAAAATGAAGCATGTTTGTTATATTTTTGGTGATGTTTCATTGCAATGGCCCTATATATGTCTCATTATGGTTGTTATGTATGTCAATGAGAAAGTTAATATCTGAAAAGAAAACATGGTTGCAGGTTTGCAGTGTTGTGCATTGTTGTCCATCTCTACAATGTTAAAGTACTGGTTGTTTTTTGTTTTGTTTTACTGTTCTCTGGCTGTGTCTCATTTTGAAGGCTGCATCCTCCGGAGGTTCACTTCACTTCAGAGAAGTAACCATTACATTCCAAAATAAGAAAGAAATTACAATCATTTACACCACACAAGAAATAACGGTCAATTATATTATGGTTACTTTTCTGAAATGAAACATCGTCAATGACATATGCTGTGAAAAAATGTGACATTCAGAGGGTGCTGCCTCCGAAATAAGACAGCATGTATGATCACCATTTTATTCACCATACTGTATTTGATTTGACATTTCCTTTTAGAGACACGACACCGGACTGTAAAACATTGAATGATTCTTTTCTAATGTCAACTCTATGTACTGTCATGTCAAACAAGTTGTATGGAGCATATTGTCATTCTTAAATCAGAATAAGGAATAGAGACCCATAATTTTGATTTGCAAGTAATGGATGTGTCCTATGCTATTTAACATAGTTGCCCTGAAATTAAAATTGACCATATTTCTTTCTTGAAGGTTTATAAATTATGACAGTTTTTCTTTAAGTCACTTCAAACCTGTATGACTTACTTTCTCTAAGGAACTCTAAAGAAGTTATTTTGTCCACTAAAACAACAGTGGACCTCACCATTGTATGGATAAAAACACTCAAATGTGTTTTGTTTTCTACAGAAGAAAGCCATACAGGTCTATAACGACATGATAATGAGCGAATGTATCAGGGTTCTGTCTAGTTGGACTTATTATTAGTTTGTTATTATTAGTCAGCATCCATTCAAATTCTGAATGGATTATAAATATATACATTCACAGTATTTTTTTTTTTAAATACATTCACAGTATCACCTATAGAAAGAAAGCTAAAAACGCTCCCCTTATAAACGCTAAAAAGCTCTTATATGATTCATCTCAATTCATTGCAATCTCACAATGTTCCGCTATAATCAATGAAGCTAACTGCACAATGAATCTCTAATTTTAGGCTACTTCATTTCTAAAGTTTGTTTTGTTATTAACTTATAATGAGATAACTTATGAGAACTTATAATTATAATGCGAGCGTGTGGAACTCAGCGCTGGATAAAAACTCCTCTTGAGAGGTGAATGGATTCTAATTTAAACACGTCTTGTAAATAAAGACCTTCGCCAATATGCTGTTTTTGCTGAAAAAACTGATCCTAGACCAGCGGTTATAGACCTTATTCAGAGCAGGGCTGTAACAGGAATGAAACGAGGCTGTGAGAGATTTTCAATGCCTTTAAAAAACTCTTTAAAGCGCTGTTAGATCAATTTCCCTCAGCTCATGTTGTCTAGAGTTTATTGTCTACCGAAATTTCTTAGAAAAATATTTTTGCAGTGTTTTATCAGCCGAACAATCAAAAAAAAAAAAAAAACATGGAATAACATCACAACCCACTGAAGAGATCCATGTCTATCCGTTACAGCCTCACCGTTAAAAGATACCACTGCTGTGAAGGTCTATATGTGCAGATTTTCCCTCTAAACGCAAACAGAAGCAGTAGCAGTATAGTCAGTGGTTTGAATGAGAAAATTCCAGTGTAGTCTTGAGCCTCACTGTGATTTTGCCAAGTAAGATTTTATATTTATTCATTTAGCTGAGGCTTTTATCCAAAGCGACTTACAATTGCTATATATGTCAGAGGTCACACGCCTCTGGAGCAACTAGGGGTTAAGTGTCTTGCTCAGGGACACATTGGTGTCTCGCAGTGGATTTGAACCTGGGTCTCTCACACCAAAGGCATGTGTCCACTGCGCCATCACCACCCCTCAAGATATGTTCTTGGATCAACATATTTTGTTGATCCTGGAACAGCGTTCCAGTCCAAAAATGTAGTCCTAACCCTATTCTTTCCCCTAAACCTATTCCTTCCCATAACGTATTCCTAATAGGCTTTATGCACAACTTACTTCCGCATTCTCTGTAAAACGGGTCTCATCGCTTCCGGTCCAGATCTTTTGTATGTGCTTCATGAAATTTTTTGCGGTTTTAATCAAGATAAGTTAAAAGGAGCGATCAAAGATTAGCATAACCAATATCCCTCACATGTGCAGATTGATATTTAAACGTTTTATATTTTTTTATTCTTCACAGTAACGTTTAGATATTTAAATGGAATAAAACGCCAATAACAAAGTGAAATAGGTAGGTTAGCTGATTACCTTACAAATCCATAGATATCGTAGTCAGTTCTTACGGCCGTTAACACTTTCTCTGACAAGCGGATTCGATGACACCCGTTTTCCGGTTTGGTCACGTGACGCGCGGCATGAAGCCTATATCAGAGGAAATATCATTCTTTCATTTTTTCTATTGAATAAAGCCCACCATCACCTGCATTTGAGACATTGCCTCATCCCTTACACCAAACCAAACAAAATGATGACACAATTTAGATTTATGGGTGAACATTGACTTTTATTACACTTCGTGGTCTTGTGAATGATTCAGTGGTAAACACCTCAGACATAAAATGGATTGTGAATAATGAGCATTGAAGGGAGAGATTAAAGTAAGATGAAATGACTGCCAAAAGAGAAAAGAGAAAACAGAAAACAGTTGGTTTCTCACTTGTTTATTTACTTTAATCCTGACAAAACTCAAAACAAAAAAAATTGTTTCACAGTTGATAGACCTGTCACGTGTCTGTCCTGTCTGGTAGCACATGGGTGTTTTGTTATGTTGTGCCATGTGCTTCTGTCATTGTTTGATCCTCCCACCTCGTTACCTGATTAGTGTTGAGTTCTCCCACCTGTTCCCTCTTGATTTGTATCCTATTTAAGTCTCCTCTTGTTTGCTGTCTTTGTCGGATCGTTGTTTATATCACCCCTGTTCCTAGTCGCTGATGGTCAGTGTTTTGTATCTTAGTTCTAGTATAGTTTGATGTTTATTGAGGTTGTTTTCCCCCTCGTGGGTTTTTGCTTTGTGTGTTTTGTTTCTTTTGTTAATAAATCCCTTTTTCCCTGCATTTGAGTCCTCCCACTTCACTTTTAGTAAAGTTACCGTGACAAGACCACTCTCTGCCCAACTACAGAGATGCAAGGGGACGCTGGCACTGTCTGTTGCCGCTTCTCCCTTAAAGGGTTAGTTCACCCAAAAATGAAAATTAAGTCATTATTTACTCACCCCCATGCTGTTCCAACCCCGTAAGACCTTCGTTCATCTTCGGAACACAAATAAAGATATTTTTGAATTAATCTGAGAGCTGGATCACTCTTCCATAGACTGCCTAAGGGACTGGCTCTTGACGGCCCATAAAGTCATTAAAGAAAAGGTTTAAATATTCCATGTGCCTACAGCGGCTCAATTATAAGTTTATCAAGCGACGAGACTACTTTTTGTGCGAAAAAAACATAAATAACGACTTTATTCAACTCTTCCATCCATTTGACTCTTGCAAAGTGTTTCTTTGTCTCAAGCACTGTACTGGTATCGGTAACTGTGTGATATCGGTTGTTGGTATCAGAGCATTTTAAGTACACAAGCACAGTATTGACCCGATACCTGTATTGGTGCATCCATAGTTTCAAATATACAGATCTTTTTAAAGCACTTTGTGTATTTGTTTCATTTTGATGTCCTTACACTGGAAGATTCTGGAATATTTCAAAATCTGCCAAATGTACTGGATATAATCTATATTGGCATTTGTTTATCCTATCTTTGATAATGTTGCTTTACTCAGAATTATTCTATTACA
The DNA here is from genome assembly GCA_038021265.1 of Cyprinella venusta. Lineage (NCBI taxonomy): Eukaryota > Metazoa > Chordata > Actinopteri > Cypriniformes > Leuciscidae > Cyprinella > Cyprinella venusta. The sequence goes on from CM075864.1 coordinate 36,335,414, forward strand.
AACAATACTTAACCTTAAGCAAATCATAATGTGTGGGCTGTGATTTATGTAAGGCAGATGCTCTCCACATGGCCAGTGCCAACTATAGACTGGTCTTATCTCTGCTAATGAGTTCATATATTGGAGGAAGGTTGAATATCTGCTTTCCTGGTGTGGCAAAAACAACCTGCTGTATAAAGTTGTGGAAGTGATTATAAAAAGAACATTTTGAAAATTGGCATCCCTTCCTCTCCAGCTTCATTCATATTGCCAGGTACCATTTATTGTATAGATTTTGAACAGAGCGGATACGTAACATCCATTAGTGGATGCATCTCTTGCCGCTCTACACATTACTGCTAATTTCAGTTTCATAATTGAGTTCATTCTGCTCTCATCAATCATCTTTTGGTGTGGAGCTTCATCTGCCCACTCAAAGGATGCGTTTCTTCATCTGTCGCAGGATGAGGTACGCATTATCAAGCCTACAAAAGGTTAACTGGGTGTCATCTGCCTTGTAAGAACAGTTTGGCTCCAGGTTGAGAGACAAGGAAGAATATGCCACACTCGTCCCACTTTGACCATCACTTTCAATTCAGTGAAAACCAGACCCATGCCACCTGCTACCACAGTCTTGCACTATTGCCTTTCTTCAATGTCCTGGCCAGCCTTTGATTCCCAGCCCACATACTGTACACAGGTGCTTGTCTGTTACAGTTACAGCAGAGTCTGAATCATATGCTTTGTTGAGCCTCAATAATTGTGTCATCTATTAAAAAAGACCAGCCCCTACAGAATAACTTTCACAAGTGCAAACACTTTTAAAAACTATTAAAAGAAATGATTTAAAGAAAGTTGGTTTCTTTATACCTGAGAAAAAAATTAACCAACCAAATTTTCTCTCTCTTTGTGTGCCCTAGACGGCTCAGACGGTGTTGTTGGTTGTCGCTGCGTTCCTCATCTGCTGGATGCCGCACCACATTATTGCTATGTGGGTGGAGTTCGGCCAGTTTCCCTTGAATGATGCTTCCTTTGCTTTTCGCATCGTCTCTCACTGCCTGGCCTATGGAAACTCTTGCGTCAACCCCATTCTTTACGCTTTCCTCTCGGAAAACTTCAGAAAAGCCTGCAAGCAGGTCTTCACTTGCCATTTTTTTTTTTACTCCCCTCCGCCTGTGGAGAAAGTGGTGCGCATTCGCATGGAGAACTTCTCCATGACACATTCCACTACTAACATGTGACTCAAAACATTTGAGAGATATCAGCACTGTTTAAAAAATTGGGCAAACATTTGTGTTGTTGTTTCTGTATCATATCATTGTGTATGGATCACATTCAAGAAGGTTTGAATAACATGGATTGTAAAAAAGAAAAAGCTATCACTGTAAAAAAAAGATATTGTTGGTTTAACTTAAAAAATAAGTAACCTGGTTGCCTTAAAGTTTTAAGTTGATTGAACTGGAAAAAGTGAGTTAATACAATGAAGGAGATTAATTGAATCATCATAAACTCAAAATAATAAGTTATCTCAACTAAATAATTGTTTTAATTTGATTTGACAAAAGAAAATATGTTGTGATAACAACTCTTGAAAATATTTTTTTCTATAGTGTACCTTGAGAAGTAAAAATCCTATAATATCTAAATCCATGTATACAAAAGGCATTTGTTTAGGGGAAAAAAGTGTGAACTATTTAAGTGTAAATAGTGTTTTTCATTGAAATGTTGTTTTATTACATTTTGTATGTTCATTGTTTAATGTGTATTTAATGTTATTGAAAATAACTCAAAGTATTCATTTAAAAATATAACTATTATAAGATAGTTTTTGAATATGTTTGAAAGATTCACTTTAAAAGATGTGATTCTTTTGAATGTGTAAACAGAAGTTTTTCTTAAAGAAGTGATTCGTAAAAGGCTGTGTTTGTGAATGAACTGTGCCGTCTGAACTCCGTTTTAGTGTTTATGTTGTATTCAACAAACACTTTCAGTCTCAGTATAAACATGCCATAAACCTCAACATTTACTTGTATGCTGTAATTATATATTCGGTGACGTTTGTTTCAGTGTATTGTGTCCAGTCTTCTGGTTACGTATATATCAATTATGAAAAGAAAATATTATTGAAGGTTTCCCGCTTAATAATTCAAATAAAAAAAAAATATCTATATCAATGGACAATCAAATGTATGTTTAGGTTTTCTGGTCCTTTAAGAGCAAGTTAGAGTGGGTTCTTGTTTAAAAAGGTGTCTATCTGTATCCTAATGCTTACGGTTAACTGTTTGACATAGACTGGTGATTGTCCTAAACAAAAGACCAGTGGAAACTTTTGTGTGTGTGTGTCTTACCAGTCTATTACTCACGGCTCTCTGTGAGATATCAGGACAAAAGCTCTTATAAACACTTTTTTTTTAGAATCAGGAACATGTCAAGAGTGTCTCAAATCTTAGGAACTTCCCTGATGAAGAAAAGAGGATGGCACATTTCAACATGTCAGGTGAATATGATTGCATAAAATCCTACCATCACACATGCCTTTAATCCTTGTGGAATACATCTCCATTACAATGCAGCTCTCTCTATAATGTGATATAACAGTAGTAGCCTAACATAGTGCTCTAGGTAACCTTAAAAATGAGACTTTCTTTTCATTTTTTTCTTGCACAGATCACATAACTTTGGAATGGCCGTTTTAAAGTACATACTGGTAACTTTCTGTTATTTTATTTCTTTAAAAGCATATGATGTATATTTGAATAGATTTATAAAAAAAGTGCTGCATTTCACATAGCGTCAGCACTATATACAATAGGTCTGGCAGTGCACAATGATAAAAAAAATGTTTTCCACTGGGAGAACTCCCATGGTGTGTAGTCAGGGAAAATATCCAGAATCTAGTGATGCTAAATCATGCTTTAGCATGACAAACCATTAGTTAACCCTGTCACTTTTCTTTTCTCTTTTTTAAAATCATAATTAGATTAGATGCTGCTAAATTAATCTCTGAGTGCTGTATCACTAGAACACAGTGTTCATTATTTCATTAGTAATTCTATACTTTTGTCCAGTGACTAAAATTGAGTCAAATTGTTTTTAGACAAAAGTTATGAAATATCTTGGCATTGCTAGCTTTCTATATGAAGTTTTCTTGAAATAAACTTGAATCAACAAATATAAATTTTGAATTATTATAGTTGAAATAAAGCATGATCGTTTTTTTTCTTGTGCCTGGAACATAATTTGGGTCATTAAAAGTTATAGATATGCAACCTCATTCTCTCTACATGTCACACCAAATATCTAATTTGGTGAGATAAATCGCTACCAAAGGATCCACATATAGCCTAAACATCCTTTCACTAAAATGATATCCTTCTGCGTTTCTGATGAACCAATTGAACCTTTAAGAGGAGTGCATAATTTAACCCAAACGTATTTGTTGCATTTCAAAGCCAAAATTTTGCTGTACTTACATTGTTGTTGCATATGTTATTGCTGTTACAGTCAATAACATATGCATATCAAAGGCATTTGCATAATGGGTTGTCTGTCTTTCAAACATTAAAGCATGACTCTCACAAAATGGACTTTTGTTGAAAACAAGAAAGTGCACATTTACTTCATAAGAGGGTAGTTCTGCTTGACCAGGTTGCTTTTTCTTCACAGCTCCCTGTTTACGTCTTCTCTAATCAATGTTATGAAAGACCCTCTTCTCAATAACACTGCTGCAAAGTTCAAATTTATCTCATGGCAACCCTCCTGTTGTGCCGTGATAAACAGTTGAAGTGAAGCATGAAGCCTCACTTTCAGACCTCTCTATCACATTAATTCCCGTTAGGCATTAGCAGCACTGAAATAACAATGCAAATAAACCAACATCACATCAACCAATTAAACAGGAAAACTGACAACCTTGCTGTGCAAATGTGTTTTGGTCTTAGCACCACTTACAGCTTCCTTTAATTAGTCTGTTTGTTGTACAATTTATTGTTCAGTGTCAAATACCTCACACAACAGTGAGAGTTCACTGCAAACATTTTCAAATGAAAAACATTCAGTCTAAAACAAGCTTTAGGCCAAAACGCTCATAAATGTTTAGTGCTATTAAGGCTCAATACGACGAATACATAAAGAAATACTTAATTATTATTTTCTTTCTTCTGTAAATCAGATTGTTCTTGAGCAAATGCACGTCAATGGGATCCAAAATTGCACTCAACTGATTTTCATCGTGTGGACAAAATATTTTTGAGAATATCCTTTGTGTTCCACAGAAGCAAGAAAGTCATACAGGTTTGGATTAACATGAGGGTAAGGCTGCAAATGCATACATCCTATATAGTATATGAAAAGAGTATGTCTGGATTTACGGTACCCATAGAACACTTCCCAGATTCTGAAGGGAGCATCTGATGAACACTTAACTATCCCACCTATTAATAGGCCACAGGAGAGGAATTACAGTGAATAGCATCATAATTAGCAGTGAAGCGAGTCAAGTGATGCAACTGACATGACAAATGAAGTATGTGTGGAATACATTCATACTTTACACATTCAAACTATATAAAACATATTTTTAACAGCTCCAAAGTAAGGCCAAACTGAAGAATAAAGGGGTTCTGGTGTTCTTCCTAGAGCATGAAATACTTACTAAGATATGCGCTTTCAGAGATAATTTAAATGATGACAGAATATAGATTTTGGGGTGAACTAGCCCTTAAGATGTCTAATACAAATGTGTATTGAAGCTTTAGGACCAAATGTTCTTTAAACATGTTTATTTGAAAGGTTCAAACAACAAATATACAATTAACATTTGACATTTTTAATAAGGCTGATTTGTAGATCATACTTTGACCACCTATTTGTTTTTCTCCATTTGTTTGACATCAATTTTATTGCTGGGTTTCTGAATTTCTGACTGCATCCCTGGTAAAGATGTCCTCCTTCTGGCTGCTGTCTCTATTTTCTGCACAAGTTCCACATCCCACAGGTGAGTAACGAAGCTTAGCACCTCCCCTCCGCCAGAGCCACCTGCTCTGCCCACGCGCCCTGCCCGGTGGATGTAATCTGTGTGGGTCTCTGGGAAGTCATAATTGACAACAAGTCCAACCCTCTGTGTGTCCAAACCTCTTGAAGCAATGTCAGTGCATATCAGAACATCAACACTCCCACTTTGAAAGTTCTTGAAAATTCCCTGTCTCATGGTTGCAGGCATGTCTCCATGGAGCCTCATATGGCGAACACCCATCTCCTCCAGCGAATAGCCCAGCCAGTTGACAGTGGAAGCCGAGTTACAGAACACCAGAACACCTTTCTGCTCCAGTTCAGCCTTCTTCAAAGCTTGATGAAGCTCTAGAATCTTGTCTTCACCTTTGATCCTGAGAAACATCTGCTTTACATGCGGCATGAGATGATGTAGCATCCGGCTTTTAACGGTCACCATGCTGGCCAGGTCAGTCACCATGCTGAGCACCTCTCCTACACCACCCGGAAACGTGGCTCCCACCACAACCAGCTGAGCTTTATGATCAAGCCCAACCGTCTCTGAGAGTCTGGACGCCACCTGGGTATGCGAAAAAATATCCTCAAGCAAGCCCGCAAAACTGTCGTCAAACATAGTATCGGCTTCATCGATGACTAGGAAGTTTAGTTCGCTCAAGTTGATGAACCGCTTCTGGAGAGCCTTTAGTAGAGCGCCAGGTGTGGCCACTAAAACATCTGGCTGACCATGAGTGAACGCCGCTTTGATGTTTCCCACACCTCTCCCACCTCCTGCGACTTTGACCACTATTCCAAACCGTTGGCTGATTGATCGAGCTACAGATGTCACTTGTTCTGCTAGTTCCCGTGATGGAACAACGACCACAGCGCGAATGTTTCTATCAGAGTCTGTGAACTGCTCCTCCTGCAGCCTGTGGATGATGGGAAGGAGGTAAGCGAGTGTTTTTCCACTCCCTGTCTCTGCAGCGCAGAGAATATTGCATCCTTTTAGTATTTTAGAAATGGTTTGCATCTGAACTGTGGTGGGGTGAATTATATTCTGACTGTGTAACGTCTCGACCAGTTCTGGACAAATGTGAAAGCAATTAAATGTCTTTTTAGTGGTGAAAGCTGTGTCATTCCCCTTGTTCTTCTGCTCGAGCATGGATGGTGGAGAACTCTGGATGCTATTTATGGAGAAGTAATCCCCTAACGTTTTGTTACTCTTCCATCCCTTTGATGTCAGAACAGGTTGTTCAAATTTTCCAAGTGTATAGCCTACAGACTGGTTTAGCTGCGGGTTCTTGCTCTTGATCAATAGTCTGCCCGGCTTGACTGTTGGCAGCCTGTTCAACTTCTTGCTTTGCATCTGTTTGACGTTCTCCATATGTTGTTGCATGGGTCTCGGGATGCGGATCACAACAGGCTGTGAGCTAGCTGTTGTCAGTCTGCGTAGACCCGCACTAATGGACGCGGTCTGTTCCCTGCCATGCTTCGAATAAGACGAATAGCGTGATGCCTGCGAGAGTTTGAAAATTAGAAAGGCACAGCGACCGAACTTCACTGCCTGCATTGTGGATACGAGTACAAACGAAAATGAATATCGTATGTCCTGTTTAATACAAAAACAGATTAGAGAAGTACCCTTTAATGTGACAAATGCGGGGAAAAAACATGTATCTCACATGTATCTCTGCGCTTAGTTCGTCCGGGCACAGGATGATGACGTTTACAAACACAGTAGGCTCATGTCAAAATTAAAGCCCCATTGATTAATCTGAAATGGCCATGTTGTATTCAGATCCACGTACTGCTCTTGCTATTTCTGCCATTTATTTACATGTATTTATTGAACAGACAATTTTATCTAAAGCGACTTTGAGGAATACAGGGAGCGATTTATTTCATTTTCAAACATTGTCTAGAATAGAACATTGACAGAGTGATTCAGATAAAGCCATAGTGGGAGCATAAAATAATATTTTAGAGTGCAAAACTAATGTTCTTTATGCGATGTGCAAAACTAATGTCCTTTAAGCGATTGTGTGGAAATATTCGTTAACAAATGGCTGGAGAGGGGACTAAGACAAGCGCAAAGATTACAAAAAATTGCCATGGTTTTACAAAAAAAAAAAAAAAAAACATGGTTAATGTGGTTCAACCATGTATCCACAGGGAATTATGGTTTTGCTACACTATAACCATTGCATTTGTAGTAAACTGATACAACTGGGGATCAATCCGGCAAAAAAATAAATAAATAAATAAATAAATAAGTGGTTAATATTTTTTTTTTTAATTTCAACTCTCTTGGATTTTCTTTTCCTCTAGCCTACCTCAGCTGATTTGTTTAAATCTGGAACCATGAAGGCAATGCTATGTCGCTGCTTTCCATTTAAGCGCTGCCAACTAAGTTACGGTCAGAGAGAGCATTCAGCCCGTCTGCTGTTTTTGTTAGGCCCTTTTTGTGTAGCGTAATTCCACAAAGCTTTTTTTTCGTTAAATATTGAAACTACAATAATAATAAAAGAACTTTATTAAAGGGGTCATGAACTGGCTTTTTATATTTTTGTGATTGCTGTGATTTGATAACAGTTTTGCATATTATAATGAGTTTCAACTCACCCGCTTATGCAGCGACTGTCTTCTTCCACAAACAGGCACTGCACAATATTTTGTAACGGCATGTTTGCTCGGTAGCTCGATCCTGTTTATCATCACGAGGTCTATGTTAGCTATGGTGGGTGGGGTTAAACCAGCCGTGTTGAAGTAGGTGTTGATCTTCTGCGGAGGTGGTATTTTATCCTCTTTGTCGTCATAGTTCCCCACTTTGAAAACTAGTCGTTTGCTGAGCCTGGTGTCATTAAAAGCTTTTATTGGACTAACAAGGACGTTTTCAGTTCTGAAACTTACAGGATATATTCTTGTAATATGATGACCTCAAAGATGTCAAAAGATGTCAAAAAAATTGATTTCTCAGTTCATCACCCCTTTAAAAATAAATTGCTCATGCTTCATGTGTTTAGCATCTTTGTTTGGATCATAATTAAATGCAGTGGTTGCCACAAATGGCATTTTTTAACAAAAAAAAAAAATAAAGAAAAATCTTCTGTTGAACCAAATAATGAAATAAAAAAAATAAATAAATATTTTAAAGGTTGGTAACCAGACAATTCATGGTACCCATTGACTTCCATTTTAGGTAAAATAATAATAATAATAATAATAATAATAATAATACTATTGAAGTCATGGGTGCAGTCAACTGTTTGGTTGAGGGCATTATTAGCCTACTACACCAAAATGCTAATTTGTCCTGTTTTAGCTATAATGTCCCACTTTTTTCTGACTTCACCCTACAAAACCTTAAATTAAATGGTGACATTGCAGCTGCCCTATGAAACAGTGTCAATCGTCAGTTGGCCAGTTACATTTTCATGAAGAACAATGCAATGTTGTAAGTTGTAACAACATGAACGTGAAAAACTCTCAGGCCAGTTGATAGGACAGTGCTGCATCGTCATGCCTTGCTAATTTAAAATTCAAGCGCAAAAAGTGTCCAAAAGAAGCTCAGTTCTTTGGTGTGAAAAATTCATTATGTTGGTGTTAAATAAACAGTAATGGAAATGTAGAAATTAAAGTCAACGCTCCAATCTCCTCCCCAAAATCCTGAAAAAAGTACTTTGGTGCCTCACTGACTACTTCGCTCAGAGAAGGTGTCAATCACAGCTGTCAATCCACTCCTATTTTTATAGCATCAAATAACTAACTAAAACCAGACCTATTTAAAAAACGAACACTTAAATTTAAACTACCTAAAATGTCATAAACATTTTGAAAAAAGAAAAATGTATTTGAAGTGCATTTTGATTGTTTAGTTTTTCTCACGTCCCACTAGATTGCATGGAGAGGGCTGGGTTTATGACATATACTTTGACCAGCCTCCTGGGGGCAATCGAAACGTTTTGGCTTCACTTTTCAGGACTTGTGTGGCACACTTGGGTCCTACATATGCTAGATATAAGTGTATATACATATATAATGCAATATCATTATAAATTCTAATCACGTTTTAGAGATAATATGCATCATCTATCAATGGTAACAGCTCATGAATGAGCTGCTGTGAGGGATTCAAATAAAGATGTAACAGTGCATAACGGTTCTTTTTTTTTTTTTTCTTGGACATTGATTGATTTATTGTGTAAATTCCAAATTCTTTTATTATCTGATAAACTTTACAAAGAGGGTTTTGAATATCAATTTTATTTATCTGATTTAACTGACATGAACATATGAATCATGTCAGTTTTAAATTGAGCCCTGCATGACTAACACAAATGACAGGTAGAATTTTTTTCCAGACAAAATATTAAAATAAAATCAACAACAGTTTACCCAAAATTAGTTTTGGACCTCTGGTAATTTCATTAATCTCCAATCCAGCCTGAAACCACTGAGGTGTGCTGCCACTGACCTGCATTTACATAATCACAGAACTTCAGCTTGGTCTGCAAAGGGAGATCAATAACTCCTGGTGTGAGTTGAAAGCTATGTGTGTCCATTTCTCTCTCTTTCTCTCTATCTCTCTCTCTCACACACACACACACACACACTGAGAGAGAGAGAGAGAGAGAGAGAGAGAGAGAGAGAGAGAGAGAGAGAGAGAGCTAGATGGACACACTTGGCTTCCTAATACTCACATCAGGAGTTGTCATAGCCTTTTTGTTGTCATAGCCTTTTTGTTGACTGTTGGGCTGCAACTAATGATTATTTTGATAATCGATTAATCTGATTTTTTCAATTAATCGTATGAAATAAATATATATAAATGTTTTTTTTAATAATTAAACTTGGGTCATCCACCTTTCCCTATAGTGATAGACACCTCTGTGATTTTATCGGTGAGTTGTTGCAGCCCTAATTGACTGTCCATGTCTGCTGTTTAGTCAAACCTGGATCATTAGCTGATAATGTTCATTTTGCATTCAATTGAATCTAAGTTCATTTGAATTTTAAGTTGTGAAACCTAAAATTTGGGCCAGCCAATCTTTCCAAAAGTTATGAAAGACATCATTAAAATAGTCCAAGTGACTACAGTGGCTCAACCATAATTTTATCAAGTGACAAGAATACTTTTTGTTACTTTATTCAACTATTCATTTCCTTTGCTTTGGGCCTTGAGATTTCACACAGTGATATTGCTTCTGTGTTGCACATTACTCATAGGCTCACTATTGGCCGATGCGTGTGATGTGTGTAAGACTGGAAAACTAGAACTCAGCCTCACCAATGCCCTCTGAAGACAAATGCATTGCTTGCGGATTAACATTTGACACCCTACCTCCTCCACATCCTCTTTCTATCTTTCCCCACATTCTCTCTCTCTCTCTGAGTCAGTACATTGAAAACTCTCAAGAATATATATGTTTTTAATGTGAATGTGATAATCTTTAAGAAGTGTTTGGAGTCATTTTGATGGTCTCAGGGTGACTGGTAATAATGTCTCATTCCCAAAGTAATAAAAGAAAAGATAATAAGGTTTTTAAGAATATAGAAATGTCTTGCACACAAAGAAGGATGTGCCTTTTGACTTCACACGTCTAGCCCCAATAAACATGGTAGGGGGATTCAGTAACTTTCCATAGTAACCTGGTGATTTACATATCAGGTGAGGTCTGTCTCTATTTAAGGAGTGTAGCGGGGGAGCTCGGGGCTGCTTTCTGTATTCAGATCGGCCCGTCATGTTGTATCTAGGCTCAGCTCATGTAATATGTTGGGTAAAGTTCTTTGTTCTTTGAAACATTTAATGGTTTGCATTGATTATCTTGTGAAATTCTAATGATACATTTACCTGACATAATAAATTGTTATATTTGGCTATTCTAACAGACTTTGACTTTATTTCCATTAGAGATAAAAGGAATAGTCAAACATTAACGTGTATTTAATAATGCACAGATATCATTGATAAACCCTTTTCATTTTATGGAGTCAGACGAAACGAGTTGATACATAAGATTAAATGTGTTGCATTTAATTAAACATCACTTTGCCCTGGGAAAGACGGAACAAGCTTGAAACCTTCACCACAAATCGTACCTCGCGATTTGGATCGATTTTGTGCGTTTTTACATGTGTGTGACGTACAACCTAGAAGCTTTGCGCAATATCACCACGTGAACTCACTCGAGGCCCACAGAGAAGGAAATGAACAGTTGAAATAAAGTTTTTTTTTTGTTTGTTTTGTTTTTTTTTTAACACAAAAACTATTCTCGATAGTTTTAAGTTGATAAACTTAAGATTGAGTCACTGTAGTCACTCGGACTATTTTAACTTTTGGGCCGGCCAGTTTCGATCCCGAAGCCTATGGAGGAGTGAGACAGCTCTCAGATTTCATCAAAAATATCTTAATTTGTGTTCCGAAGATGAAAAAAAGTCTTACGGGGTTGGAACAACATGAGAGTGAGTAAATAATGACAGATTTTTCTTTTTTGGGTGAACTAACCCTTTAAGTCCTGATGTTGTCTGGAGAACTTCATCTCATTCTGCTTTCCTTCTGCTTTCCCTTATGGGTTTTTATCAACACTCAAGTTAATTAAATGGTCACAGTCTCAGAAACCGCCATGATGAGCATGAATTATTTTCTCGTCATAAAATGAAAAATCCATTCCAGAGACAAAATATTTGGATTTCTCTGGGTTTATAAAAAATGGCATAACTTGATAATGGGGTAATTGCAGAAAACAAATGGCATTTGATAACAGGTCAAGAAAATTACACTGAGCAAAGCTGGAAAACTTGTCACACATTATGGGGGAGGGGGTGGGGGTTGTTATGGGGTTTGTTATTCAGATGACAATCCAAGTGTTTTCTTAAACCTATGAATATGTTTATTTTCCATAGACTAGCATATTGTCCTTGTGCTGAGTCACTTTCTGATATTAACACACTGAAGCCGGTTAGGTTTTGCTACTTCTTGCCATAATTTTTTTTTATTGTTATTCAGCAATAAACTACTTAGATACCAATGGTTTGTTTTTGTCGAAGCTGATAGCAACTACAGCATAAACACAATATCCCCAAGAGACGCTGCCTTTCAGTAATTTTGTCTGTGACATCAACACAATGGCTGTTTTGTTAATAGGAATAAATTGCAAGCTTAAATTGACCACAGCTTTTGCTGCCCCATCACACCAAAAACCCTCTAGTACCTCTCACAACAACTCTTACCACTCTCTCTCTCTCTCTCTCTCTCTCTCTCTCTCTCTCTCAAAAAAAAAAACAAAACAAAACAAAAAAAAAACAGTGTCTGTTCAGCATAATAGCTTTGGTTGTGGCTTTGCTGTAAGCTTCTTGACTCATGGCCATCATTAACACAGTCAATCTTGGCTTGCGAACAGGTAGTAGGGATTGATTGGAAAGGGTAAGTTTGGAATTTTCTGAGAATGCAGAGAGGGAGGCAAGAGAGCGTGTATTTGTTATGATGTGTTTGTCAGTTTGTGGTGTGGAGAATTGGCCACTGATGGTTGTTGTTTTATTTATGAAGAATGTTGCAAAGTCATCAGTTGTAAGAGTAGATGAAGAAGGGCGAGAAGAGGACAAAGAAGCCATTTGCAGGTTTTGAACAGTGTGCAAGAGTCAGAACAATTGCTAATTTTGTTGTGGTAGAATGTCATTTTAGTATCGTGTTAATGTAACCATGGAAACCTTGCTTTGTAACCATGGTTAATGCTGCATGGTTTGATCAACCATGGGTTTTCTTGAGAAGCTGGTTGTCCAAAATAGTACCAGAGAGACTCGGGAGGCAAAATGACGTAACAAGTGTTAATTTATTAATAACCCAGCAAGCAAGGATTGTGTTAAAAAGTTCTTTGGTGTAGGCCCCGTTCGTAGTTCACAATCTAAAATGGGCAACGGAATCTGCATTTCCTGCCTGAAGATGAAGGCAGGGCCACATCCGACCCTCTGGGAGGTATGGGCAGGAACCATCCTGGTGGTGGCCTCTAATCTGTGGTAGAAGAATGAAGGATGGTCTTTGTGTTGCTGTCTGTAAACATCACAATTAAATCACTTGCCCCAGACAGGAACTGTGATGGATCCTTCTGCTGTGGCATCAACTCGACAGTGTCACTAATAGTATGATGGGAGATGGGAGAGTCAGGCGAGAATTACTGTCCCACACTTTGGACCACCACACTCATCTGGAGATAGGACAGGCTTTCATGCTGGAGGGTTCTCTGTGTTGGTTATGAAAAGTAATATTGTATACAACAAGTGAATACACAAGAAAGTTAGATGAATAAAAAATTAATGTTGTTCATTTTCACATTTCTTAAGATATTTCTGTTGTCATGTGTTTACAAATATGTTTAGGACTTTATATTTTTATTTAAGGACTGTAGAATGTAAAAAGAGGGAAAGCAAACAACAGCCTAAATGAATCTTTTCTTAACTGAAAATCTAATGTCCTTCATTGTTTGTGATCACAATGCATGCTTGCCATAGTTTTTGTGATTGCTTTGCAAAATTTGTTGTGGGTGGATTTGTGACATTCTATCTTCAGGGAAACTTACATTGAGTCAGCTACATGTGACAGAACCCTAACAGAACAGAAGCAATCCATTATTACAGTACAAAAGACAATGTTTTAGTTAGTTTGTCTTTTATTTGCTTCTGAATAACTTATGAATAGCCTACATTTAAACTGTTCTAGGCATGAGATGTTTTTGTCTTGAGTGCAATTGAATGTAAAATGCATTCATCATAGTCATGATTGAATGAAAAAAGTGTAAGATTTGAAATAGAAGAAAAATTCATTCATACTGCTAATGTTGATTTTTGCAAATAATCTATAATAAAACCCCACCCCCCTGATATAGTATACCTACATTATTAATGTTATTGTTTTTTTTTCACATGTTGAACTTAACATATGCCTGACCCAGTCGTTAATGCACACCTTAAATAACTTTTTATGTGTTTTACATACAGTATAGGTTAAAGAGGTTTTGCTCATCTCTTTTTCCATAAAAAGTGCTCTTTTGTACTGTTGTAATGAAGGAGCGGAGGCAGTCGAATCCATCAGCTGTACTTTATTCAAACAGACAATGAAAAAAAGGAGTAACTGACATGAAACACCAACGGAACTAATAGCAACATGCAGTTTTGGCAAAACAAGCAAAACAAACCAGGGAAAGCACAGTCCAGATAAAGGGGTGATGAGATGGGATAGGGAAACCAGGAAGGGTTGGATCCTATTGATGGCAGAGGGGAATGATGGGAAGTGCAATTCAGAACTCAGGAGATTGGGATCGTGTGGAAGTAGAGGGATGTGAGAGTGCGCGCTCAACGCACGCTCGAACCCAGCGAGGCAGAGGCCCGGACCCTGCAAAACTCCAAAGCAAGTGCCCTTGGTCCACCTGAATGCGCAAATGTGCTCAAAATGTGCTCAAAGATCATATAGCCACACTTCTTGATGATGACGTTGTAGAGGAGGTGGTCCACAAGGTTGAAGCATGTGCCTCAGAGATGGACCTGAAAATGCCAGACACCACCACAATAATGATATTGCCGTGAAACCCCCGTTTGGAACACTTATTTTAAAGAGTGCACATACTTTTGTAATATTGTAATATTGTATTTGACTCTGTTTCTCTGTTTTTATATGATCATGTTTTTGAGTTCCTTTGTTAGCCTGTGTCCAAACAATTGCAAATATTGAACTCACTCTGGTCTTTCTAGACTAAAGATTTAGAAAGCACATGACTGCATGGTGTGTACACCCCAACAACCCCTCCCAACCCTCCCCTCGTTTGTACTGTGTTGCTCTCATTCCATTAATTAACTCTTGAAAATAAACTAGGGAAGGGGTTTTAAATACATTGGTTACCATGACATTATCTCTTTTCTTTCTCTCTCTCTCTCCCTAATATCTTTAGTAAAGGGTTGTACTCTTCATAATAAATCTGTTTACTTTTCTTGGCTCTAAAATGGTTCAATAGATCCTGTGTTGAGCATGGGGTCAGAGCTATTTTTCTATCACTGAATGATTTTTACAGGAAAGAGTCTAGACAAATCAAATTGTACATCATACTGATTTTTCTGTGAGTGAGTGCCTCGTGGAGTTAAACCACAAGGGGCTGATGAGGAATTCACATCTTTATGGAGTTTATTGGTGTAATTGAAGGTCTGGATAAAGTTTAAGCTCCTTAAAATGACAAATCTCTCTCTCTCTCTCTTTAAAAAAAGAAGCCTCATACTTTCCTCCACAATGTACAATATGAAACAATATGAACAATATGAAACTTTTATGAAACAACTCTGCACTGTGCCCAAGCAAAATTTCCCCTCGGGGACAATAAAGTTAACCTATGACAAGTTCGGTATTTTACAGTTAAAGCTGGGTTTTAAAATAGGTTTTATCATAGTTGTCAAAGTCAAGTCAATGGAGTTGGACAAAAACAACAATACGTTTTTTGGAAACTTATAAAGTTTTTCCTGTTGGAAATCATCTTTTGCAGCAAAGTTTGTGTGAGCAGTGAACACCCTAGACCACTCGGTGAGTTTCACATCTTTATAAACTAAAGTTTAATGCGTTTTATGAAGGATTGTTCCAGCGCACCTTTTTTTCTTGGGCCAGCAGTATGTGTCCAAACTTAAATCTCAACTGATCTATTTCTTGAATGATCTTAAAACAGGGCTTTAAAGGGATACTCCACTTTTTTTGGAAACAGGCTCATTTTACCACTCCCCCAGAGTTAAAGGAGAACTCCGGCGAACAATGAACCTTTGGTCTAATAAAACATTGGTACCTAGTCAACCGTTCTCTGAGCCATCTTAGAAAATAGTCTCAATAAGTCAAACCACGAACGTCGTGCTGAGTGATCTGAACTGTATGAACGGTGTTCGGAGATCGACTTATCGAGACTATTTTCTAAGATGGCTCCTGTCTGTATACGCGAAGTGAACTGTCTTCATTATCTTCTTATTAAACGGTCTGTACACTTACAAAGTTCTCAATGCTTCATTTTGCATGTATGGACCCTCATTATATTACTGCGTTAGTGTTGGGCTATTTTGAGCCTTGTTAGTGGTATAAACTATAGCGATTTCTTTTTACTTAGTCAATGCCCCCATTGCTAGCATTATGTACGCTAAACAGTTTTTAGAGATAAAACTCTTTACATTCGATAATCATGAAAACAATTCTCAGAGAACGATTGACTAGGTACCAATGTTTTATTAGACCAAAGGTTCATTGTTTGCCGGAGTTCTCCTTTAAACAGTTGGGTTTTACCGTTTTCGAATGTATTCAGCCGATTTTCTGATATTTAGAAGAATATCAGTAACCAGACAGTTTCTGGTCTCATTGACTTCCATAGTAGGAAAAAAATATACTATGGAAGTCAATGAGACCAGAAACTGTCTGGTTACTGATATTCTTCTAAATATCAGAAAATCGGCTGAATGGATTCGAAAACGTTAAAACTCAACTGTTTACCTCTGGGGGAGTTGTAAAATGAGCCTATTTCCAAAAAAAGTGGAGTATCCCTTTAAGTGTAAGATACCAAACTTTTCCTTTAATGCAATGAAAGCCACAAATCATTGAAAAAATGAGGACTCTGTACACTCTAAATAAAAACGGTTATTTAAAAGTTGTTTAAACATATAACAGGTCTATTTAGAATTAGAATTTTGCATTAATAGTCCTTTGTGTGTGAGTTTAGGGTTCTTTATTTGTTTTCAAATCTTTAACTGTCAATCCTCATCATTGATTTTCTGAAGCTCAACCATCCTGGTTTCCTAGTCATGTCGGCACACATATTTAGAGAACTTCAGCTTTAAATCTACAAATAAATGTAGAGCCAGAGTGACTGCAGGTATACGCCAACTGAGCAGTGAACTTGACAGGAATGTGACTACTGTTTTTGATTAACAGAATTTGTGTGCTATGAGCTGTGATTGTCTATTTTGGGGTCTGTCCAATACAGTAGTCATCATTAACTAAGCATTATCTGTTAATAACTTCATTGTGTGTGTGACCCCTCAACTAAAGTGGTGACTAGGTCACTGACCTAGACAAAGAACAAAGAAAACATCATGATCATGTGTAATAAATCATTATTCATGATGATGTGCTGATCTTAGTTAATGTTTTAACTAAGGTGTTGTTCAGTCATGAAAGTCATGAATGAAAAAAATTGAACTCATGTCAGTTCCTGATGATTCATGATATACTAATGCATGAATGAATGCATAATTTATGCATGAATTTATATATGAATTCATGATAATTCATGTACCCTTACCGTGAAGTTTTAGCACAACAGGGTTTTTTTTTACCACCAAAATGACTTTGAAGCTGTTATATTAAGGTACAATTCTTGCATAGTGTGCCTTTAAGCACATTTTGTAATACTGTATATTTAATCATTTAAAGGTTTAAATTAATTTTTTTTTCAAATTTGTACATTTCCTTTATCTGTGTTTGTAACATTTATCACATGCTTTATAAATGTATTATTTTAAATAAAATACATATTTTAATTAATTTTATTATTAAAATATTTTTGTGGGAAATTGTATAGAAATTAAGTTTTGTAGTGTTAATGCACAAGTAAAGGCCTGTTTCTCCTTTAGCTGTTATCTGCCCTGTTTATTGTCCTCTTTTGCCTTCAGAAAAAAAAACTAAAAACTAAAAACTGATTCTTGTGAGAGCTCTGTTCCTGCTTTTATTAACCCTGATAAGGAGAACTGGCTATCATTTACTGCTTGCGAAGACAGAGGTCAGATGAAGCAAACTGTCTCTGCAAACCTGTTACACATGAGAGCATGGGTGTGTGTGTATTGTGGGGGATTAGTATGGATCCTCTGCCTTCACTCCCAAATGTTGCATCGATCAGCCATCTGATTGAAGTTCTCTGAACGCAGTACAGCACACACTAATGACCGAGTCACATGTTGCTCACCAACACACATTTAAACAAAGAACAAGCTGGCATGCAATGAGAGAGTGCATTGTTCAATTCTTTTTAGATTATTTTGGATTTGACAGAATCCACACTTTTTCTTACATCGTGTTCTCTGTGGTAAATCTCACAGACGAAGGATTGAATTCGATCAATAAATCAAAACATTTGCTACTGAAAAATGAATTTGTCTAAATGATCCCCATTTTAATTTAATCCCATTTTAAAACACAGCAAACATTTCAAGAGCAAATGAAATGGACAAAGAACTAAAACATAAGTTTCTTCCCAATGTATATAAACCTAAATAATAGACTAAACAATTACCTAAATAATGAACCTAATAAAATGTTGTTTAATTTTTTCCAAAATGTGACCAAAATGGTCTTTCATTTATGTTTAATTGTTTCAGCAATATTAAAGCATGATGTTTCAGTCTATTTGGACACATACATTGATTATGGTCACAGTTGCAACAGCTGTTTATTTAAATCACTGGGTCACATTTTTTACTTCTCTACCATAGTGACGGTTGAATAGTCTTTTATAAGTGTCTGCTGTGCATTATAAAGAGTAAAGCATTCTGTTGTGTACTGAATGGCAGTGACTGGTGACTTTTTTTTCTTGACTCATTAACCCCCCCTGTTGGCAAATATTACCTACACCCCTAAAAGGACGCTTTATTATGTAAAACTGAACTGAGAACGCTTTAACTAACTGGGGTTAATGGCATTATTTTCAGTAGGACAACATCACATAGGACAATATTATTAAATTTGGTAGATGTTTTGGATGTGCAGCATGGTGTAATGGTATACTTTCATTGTATTTTTTAAGTAGACCTATAGGCTAAAAATCTATATTAAATTAATCAGTAATAGCTTTATTCACCAAGATCTGTTTTATTTTGTATTGTGCTAGTACTTTGTGTATAGTCAGATCTTGATGTGCCTTTTCTGGTCTTCTCATAAACTTATTAAGGGTCAAAGACAACCAGTGGCTTGTAACTCCCCCTGTTGCATGCTTAATGAGTTTTTCAACACAGAGTGTAGGACACATTGCAAAGATAACCTTGTTCTGTTCGCAAACTTAAGTGGATCTTAGAAGTCGAGGAGGATTCTGTTCATGTCACACATAGCCAGTGGTTCAGGTGTGTAATTGCATAACAATCTTAGAAGATAAATGAACAAACATTTATCAGGTCACTAAGATAAGAATCGTGCTGTAGGCCTTATGAGTGAATGGCAGAAAAATAATACAAGAAACCTTTAGAATTTGTGAATCCATTGTTGATATTGTTGAACCATTTGATTAGAGCACTAGTTTAGGCCTTGTTCCTAAAAATGATGGAAGATCCCAACACAGTTTGATAATACTGGCCTATGAGAAAACAACACATGCTGTGTAATATAGTTAAACCATTATGTAATATTCAAAACACCTGACTTATTATTATTCATTTAAATATTCCAGGAGAGAGAACAGTGCATGGTGTGTCTATGATTCACATTTTAGCCATATTTCTTTTTAAACAGAATAGTCCAACAGAGGGCAGCATGCATCAGTTGAAAATAGTTACACTACACTGTATTTCATTAAATTTGTACTGTGCTTATTTGAAGTCTACATTCAAAGCAATGGTTTCGAACATTCCAGTTTTTTATTTTGTCATTTTGGTCAGTCAGTTTGCTCTCTAAATCAGATTCAACAAAATCTTGAATCCTGAGTCCGTCTGGGATGAAAATGAGAACTAATCTAAATAGTATGTTCAGATATATATTACTGTAATATTATTCCTAAACAGCTCAATCTGATAAAAAAAATACTGTCATTTGTTCTACATCAGGTTTTGATTATACAATCAACATTGTTACTATTATTTATAAATTATATTTTAATTTTAAAGGAGAATAAAAACCAATGTGCACAAAAAGAAATTAAACGAATCAAAACTTATTTAATAAAATGTATTGCGGACTTCAAACATATGCATGCTTTTGCTTATCAGTAATTTTGAAACAATGCATATTTGCACATTACAAGCAGAAAACACATTACCAAAACACCAATCCTTGTAAAGAAAACTAGTTTTGAACCGGATTTGTGTGAGTAGAAAGTTTTCTTTCTTCTTAACTGTCTTTACGAGAACACAGTATCAAAAACCACATCGTCCCCCTCCTACACAATCCACGGATACCGTGTTCTCTATCTTCCTCCCACAAAGGTCATCAGAGATGAAGAAAAACACAGGTATTCTGAATAGTAAACAATGAGTTTGGCAGGATCATTTCAACAGTGTGAGCATGTATTCAGGCCATTGCCCTTTACGCTAATATAAAATGGTTATGTCTGTGTTCATCTCTGAAATGTTAATTAACAATGAAATAAATCAGTCAGATGAATCATGATATGCAGCGTTTTTCATTCTCACTGAGGCGTCCTTGAAAGTAAAACAACTATCAAGGACCCAGTTTCTTTTAGAGTCCAACTTTTAAGGACCCTTATTGTTACTTTTTTCTGCTATTCAAACTTTCAGAATTGTGCTGTTTGCAAAAATGTGAGTAGGTTTGTACAGTTTTTGCAAAAGAAAATTGACGTTGTGGTTGATTTTTATGGTGAAGTTCATTATTAAATTACAAGATAAAAAGTCTTTGGTTAAAGCTTTGTATTTACCACCTGAGACTAGGTTAAGAGCAAAGTGGCTCTGCAACTGATTCTGCAACTGCAGCCTGCTAATAACAGCCTAACTGATCAAACGTGTTGAGTATTCAATGAAAGTTCTGCATTTAATGTGTAGATTAGTTGACATCAAGTAAATAAAGACCACAGGAAATGTGAAATGTGAACATGGTTGTTGATATGGTTTATACGCCCACATGCGTCAAAGAAAACATTCTTGTTTGGCGGTGTGAATTCCCTGTCACTGATATAAAACTGCTTTGTCCACACATTTTGTACTTTTTTCCTTTTCTCGATATTGTCTGATATTCTTTTCCTTTTAGCCGTAGCGCAGCACCCTGCTGACTACAGTGCAAAATACAATTAGATCAAGTTATGAGAAGAAAACAAATGATCAACAAATTATGATTATCAATTTTTTTGTGTGTTTTTACACAAAAGTATATCTAACAGGAAAATTAAGGATATATATGAAGAGTTCAGATGCAAAAGCCTCTAAGTGCCATTTGAAATTTTCTTCTAAAATTATCATTTTTATCAAGCTTGTATATTTAAGTTCAGTGATTTCACTTTAATGGCAATGATGATTACCTATTAATTGTTATTTAAGTGAAATTACTGAACTTAAATATACAAGCTTGATAAAAATCATCATTAAAGAAGAAAAATTCAAATGGCATTTAGAGGCTTTTGCATCTGAACTCTTCATATATATATATATATATATATATATATATATATATAATACATACAATATTTCAAATATAAAAAAATCTTTGAATGTACTTCAATAATAACTTCCTGAATGTACTTCAATAATAACTTCATGACATTTCAGAAGATTTCAATGCCTCAAAAAAAAAAAAAAAAAAATCATCATTGGATAACGAGGTAAACAAACACTCCACGAAGCTGAGTAATCTGGTTAAGTATTTTTGCTGATGACTTGTGGCATAACACTTTTCCTGTATTGCATTAAATTACATTGTTATTGAGGACTGAAGTTTGCACTGTGCATTATTTTGTGAGTATGTTTCCATGGGAGAGAAATGTGCACATTAATTCAAGTTTGTGTGTGTGATGACTGATTAAAGTTAGTTGTGTGTGTGTAGATGTTAAGGCATTTTATTTACATAAATTATAATGTCATCACTCTAATTTAAAGATTATGAAAATAACGCCATCTCTGTCTGTGTTAACCAAACAGTATACATATTGGAATGAAATTCTTTAACAAAACCCAAATCTTAAAGAATATACTGGCATAGTTGGGTATAAATGTCTGACACCACATTGATAACCTGTAGTTTAAAAGAATTTTAAATGTGGAAATAATCTGATTTTTATTTCGCGAAAACAAAATGAACTTTATGATAAAAAAGGAAATGTTTAATTTCTGCAATATTTAGATCAAAAATGTGTGACATTGGACATGCTAACTCCTCTAAATAAATAGCCAAATGTTCTGGTTTTCAGTGATGCACAACATGCTCTTTGGTACAGCTCACATGAAAATCAAGTTTTTCATAAACTTGTGCAGTTCCTGCAGCTTGCCTTGAGATATGCTGTCATTAAAACAAGGGAGAAAAAAACCTGAAAAATTCAGAAATTCAACTTTTGACTTATTTTGTAATGCTGATATTATAATTTGCAAAAGATAGGCTATATGATTTCATTAAACGGGACCTACACCCCTTTTACAAGACGTAATATAAGTCCCAGGTGTCCCCAGAATGTGTCTGATCATTTTTGAGTGTTTTTGTGCATGTATCTTTAAATGCAAATGAGCTGCTGGTCACTATGCAGCTTCCCAGAAGAGGGCTGAGTCTGTACAGCTTTGTGCCTAGCATACTCTGCCACAGACTAAAACATTGGTATTTTTCATGAAAGTTTTTGTTATCTGCATACGTTTTTAAGCCATAAACTTCTCATATACGGTTTTCTGAGCGGTTTTCTGAAAATTATCTGAAAATGGGGTATTTTCCTTCATTAAATTAAAAACTGGGTCAATGTCCAACCAAATGGTGTCGTTTCCAGATATATACTGTTATAGTTGAATCTCCAGGTAAGACTTTGCGGTATCGGTAATATTAGCCTATAACTCAATCATATGTTGCATACTATAACTCCATAAAACATTGTCACTTACCAATTATACGTAGCCTATGCTTCACTCCAAACTATGCTTTTGTAAAACGGTGATCAGTAGTAGCTGCAGAGGGACCGTGCTGACAGGTTCACGGCTAGCGTCATTTCGTAGCGATTGGCCTATCAAATCAATCTTCAGCTGATGACACCAATGTGAATGAGACATGCTTTATGAAAACAACCATTGGAATCTCTTAGAATTTTAAAATAAATATAGTAATCCTATATGAATATAGGCTATTTTGTGAAAAAGTATAGAAGTAGCCTATAGAGGTATTACAGAAAAATCACAGAAGTATTATAATACAAATCATATTGGATTAGTTATTTTTCATAAGGGAAATAGACAAATCTGGCCCACTGCCTACGAGTTTAACACCCAGTAGCCTACTCTATCACACAGGGACCTACTCACACAGTAATCTCAGAAATTAGCCTACAAGTCCCTGGAGGCTCACAGGTTCTGTACATTTATTAGAAAGGATGTAGAACCTCAATTTATAAGAAAAATTATATTGGCAGTAAAGAAAAAACGACACAACAACTCTTCGGCATGATTGTCGCGTGTATTTCAATGAGCGCCAAGGCAAAATACAAACTAGCTTTATTCCAGACACAGGTCTGTATTTCACATCACGTGACGGGGCGTTCCCGCTGGCGTTCCCAGACTGTATGTAGCCTATGGTAAAAATCCATAGGCTACAACAAACGTTCTGTAGGCTACTATGTATGGTAAAAATCCACCCACTCTTTTTGTAAGGGTGGTTTTGTACACACACACTGCCGAAACAGATTTATGTTCAAAATGAATGGAATACAGTGGATTGGAATACAAAAATAGGAGACCATGAAAATCTGGAATTGAAAATCTAATATCAACCTGGCAAAAACAAAGTTAAATGTAGCCTAGAAATTATGTAAACTTGTAAAAAAAAAAAAAGTATAGGCCTAAGCTATTAGGAAGAGATGCTTTGCTGTATTGTGAATAAGGCACGGATGAAGAGCGTTAGTGCACGACGCAAAGCAGAATTAATGATAAATATTATCATTTCATTTATATTAATTATTTAAAATGATAATATGTTACATTTTATTCTGTTATATTAAATTATTTGAACATTAGAGTTTATATTAATGTCATGTGTGTAGTTTATTGCTTTTACAATAAAATGTACTGAAACACAATGTCTTTGAAAGACGAGGGGTGATTCAACTGCAGCCGTCACAGAAACTACAAGACCCATAACCACTAAGTTTGTGTATGTGTGTGCGTGAGTGAGTGATTGAGTGTGTGTATGAGCGTGTGCGCGCGCCTGTGTTGTCTGCCGACTCGCCTGACGTCACCGCTGGAACTGCCCTGTCACGCGCTGTTAGTAAAAGTTGGGATAGGAGCTTGAGCCTCGAAACGGAGAGCAGAAGCAAATTTACGGACGAATTCGACCAACGGTCGCGCTTACGCACAACACTCACCCCCCTTCACGCCACGGGCAAAAAGTTGAAGCCGCTGCTAGTTCGCTGAATCTCCACAAAAAGTCGAACGGTTTGGATTATTCTGAGGGAGAAGCAATAACATTTTCTGCACGGACTTAGAGAAATACAGCACGGAGGAAAAGTTAAAAAGTTTTGCCTTCAATATTTGTCAATGTAGTGAGTTTACTAAAGAGTCGGCGTACATTGACGGGGTGAGCCCGAGCTGTCAAACCCGATGACTACTGCAAATTGCTCCGGGAATGAAGAGCTGGACTTCAGACTGATCTTCGGGGAGGACGGGCAGCAGCCGCCGTTAGGCCCCGCAGGTCAGTGCCTTTTCTTCGGGATAACTACTCTCTCACACTCCTTCAGTATAGATTAGCTCATGAATCATGCATCGAAAAAGTGAGCAGGTCGATAGCACATTGAAAACACGCTATCAAAAGCACAGTTAGAACGACAGCACTCGCCGGCTTTTCGCTTTACACCAGCAGCTGCAGTTTTGTTTAGTTTTTTGTGCGGTTGTAAATGTAGCCAATGAAAACGAGAAGCGGCAAGTTTAGGCGGGTGAATGAACTAAAATATAACCAACAAGCACCTGTATATTGTATACTTTACTGAAGGCAAAAAAAAAACTACCTAGACAGCATTTGTGGGACAACATAGGCGCGTTGAGGTGATTTGAGACAGAGCCACCACGAATCTGACAGCTGCTGCACAGTGAAATGCTATAAAAGTTTCTGTTATCATTTGCTCCTGCCTTCAGTTAGAGCACATGGAAAAAGTTTCAACCCATAAGTTTCCACTAATACTGAACTTACACTGTTCCACCTCTCCATATTTACATCAATACAAACTCTTATCTAGTTAGTTCTGTCACAGAGTGTGCAGGTAATACACATTTATTAAAATGTATGATTATATAAATAAATCCCCATCACAGTTCAGTTCAGGGAGGTGTATCTGTTTTTCCTTTTCCAGAATATGAACACATTTCGTGTGTAGTCCATCTGATGTCAATTATTGTGTTCATCCCTAAAGTCATAAAACTGCTAAATTTGATATAGCCTACTCTTTATTGTAGTATTCTTGCTTTTGTTATTAACATAATCTACATAGCTATTCAAATATTGAATTAAGCAATATTACCACATTGTACAATTAGAACTAAGTGTTGTTGTTATAAATATGAATATTTTCTTAGAAGCATTATGCTTTTGCATTATACAAGTTTTAAGAGTTGTTAAATATCTCAGCAAGTGTTACCACTTAATGTGGAAATTTAATTAATACCGTGGTTTTCATTATTTGATAATCACTTGTTTTGTTCCTAACCTGCCCTCATTATTTTGTATAATAATAATTATGTATAGCCTAATCATCAGCAATGCAGAGTGCCACCAGGCATGCCATATATGTGTGTCTGTTTGTTTAATTGCCTAATGAAAAAAAAGTGTGAGAAGCAGCAACCCTATCAGCCTCTGTCAGTGTGCTCGAGTGTGTCGTGAAGGAAAGAGATTTGGGTATAGTGAAAGCAGAATGCCTGTGTGTGGGTGGACCCCTTGTTTGTGTGTTTTTTTAAGCATTTTATCTTATTTTAAAAGAGCATTCACCATGCTTTGTTATTAGGTAAAATACTGCATTATTGTGGTGTGAACAGTAACTTTGCTACTTCAAAAACTACAGGAGTCAGTGGAAAGATCACTGTTGTGCGATTTTACCACACACACGACTGCCTGATTGTCTGTATGGAAATTGACAGAAGAAAAGAGAAAACATTTCATTTGAGACAGAAGTTGGGAGGATGTATTTGGACTAAATGTTGTAAATAAAATAAAATATAAAAAAAAAAACTTTGTGCAAGGGGGTCTGTATAATTTGGTCCGTATGTAGGATTTGTGTACACGCATACACCGGTTTGATAAGAGATTTGTAAATTAGAATTGGTAGTGAACTGTGTTTATTTTTTTCAGCTACCGTATAGTCCAACTTTATTCCTAAGAAGTGTGGAGGATTAAGAAAAATAGAGAATTGGGTATTTTTATAAGTTTTAAGTTGTTGAACAGGTTTTATCCCAAGGTATGTATTTGTCCGCTCATGCAAGAAGTAATGTAGCTAAAGGGCAGGGCTGTTTTTACTATACACAGACACTCATCTGTGTTTTCTGTGCCTCTGGTAGTTTTTAGACAAAGATAACTGAATTGTATATATTAATAAAGCTGATACGGTTGAATTAGGTCAGGTCTTTCTTCGTAAGATGTCACAATATAATCACATCCTATTGCCTATTACATTTTGATGACTAGTAATTTTATTTTATATTTATTTTTTGGCTGCCATGTTTTTTTTATTGTTTTACTCATTTTATTGACCAAAAAAGGTAACTCTGAAACTTTAAGAATACATGATGGGAAAAGGTCGGAAGACCAAGGTTTCTTTTTTTTCTGAACTACCAACCACTGGTTGTGAATTATGCTAAAATAATGTTGCCTTATCTTATCCTAAGCTTTCCACACATTCAGATGACATGAACCACACTTTCAATAAAATATATATATATATATATATATATATATATATATCGTGATGAAATGTTTTCTGTGTTGAGACAAATCTTTTGGAATGTCTTAATCTTTTGCACAATTTTCACATCGGTGCATCACTATTTTAACTAAATGAACACCTTTTTTCCTTCACATGAATTTCATATCATGTTACTGAATCCAAACCACAATTTCTTGATCAGACTCCAGACTGCAAACAAATGGTAGCATTTTGCGACTTTTTTCTTGCTGGTGCAAGTAAATTTTGTTAGATGTTGCAATGTTAAGAGCTGCCATTTCTGTTGCATATGAAAAAGAAACAAATCAGGTTTTTAGTAGTGCTGCCACTAACTACTAATTTTTTAACGACTAATCTTTCGACTAATATTTCGATTAGTCGACTAATCTAAACGACTAATATAAAAAAACATTGTTTGTCATTTTGTTGTGCATTTTATTTTGAACTCAACTGAAGGGCCAAAATATAAAATGCACCTGTTGAAAAACATTATATATTTACTAAGCATAAGTATCTGCATTTCAAATCATGTCCTAAACATTTATGTATTTAGGCTATTACTTAAATTAGCTCTTTGTTCTCCCTTAAATTAATACAATAGTACTAATTTTTAATGTACGTTTCTGAGATGCATAAGATAACATCACTTTAAATTGTAAAGTGCATTTTCTAGCTGCTTTGAAACAATATTTAGCCTAATGTGAAAAGCACTATACAAATAAATTGGAATTGAAATGATTCAAGTGTCTGGACTAGCCTACTACACTTAATACGGCTCACTGTAATTAATATGTATTAATTACAGTGAGCCGTTAGAGACGGGAGGCCAAAAATCAATATGTGGTCAATTTTAAAACGACACTTAGACTAAAAAAATTGCCGTCGACTAATTTGCATGGTAGATTACGTTGACTAATCGCGGCAGCACTAGCTTTTTTACTTTAAGGTTTTAGAAGTTTGGCCACTTGAGGCCCCCAATGTGTCTCGTGTTGGTTTTCAGTCTCTGTCATTATGTCTTATTGTTGTCACCTGTGCCTTGTTCCCTGTTTGTGTATTGAAGTCAACCTTCTCCTGAGTAATTTACTCAGGCCCTGTTTACACGAGAACGCTCGCGGGTGAAAACGTAAAAATATTTTATCGGATGTGCCTTTCGTTTACATGGCGACGGCGTTTTTGAGGCTTAAAAACGCAAAAAAGTGAAACCACCCTCCAGAGTGGAAATCTTAAAAACGCTCCACCGTCGCGTTCCCGTGTAAACGGTAAAAACGCAAAAGTCTGCTTGACTGTGAAGTTTGTACGCAGGCGCGTGCACTTGGTGTTGCTGTGGTATGCACTCCTAGCTGCCTGAAGTGCATACTACATTGAATTTCACATACTTTTGCGTCACCGTTTGCACGCGGAATTCCCCACACAAAACGCTCGTCTAAATGCAGCATAAAAAAGATGCCGTAACGCCACTTTTGCGTTTTCTCTTCAAAATCGTTTCCGTGTAAACATAGCCTCAGTGTTTCCCGTGCCATCCTTTGGAGTTATCTAAATCTACTTTGTGTACCTGGTATGGTTCCTTTGTTTTGTTATATTGAAGTTTTTGGGGGAGTTTACTTTTTGGATTCATCTCACGCTGTGCTTTTCTTTGTCCGCTTCATATTAGAAAACTGGTCATTACTACTTCTTTTGGACATTACAAATGTCTGGGAGCACTCTGGCGATCTCTGGTGGTGCAAAAATGTATTAAAACTAAATTCAATGCACGCCATTGACGCCACTTAACCGAGCAAAATGTTTCACTCGGTTACGCAATTTTTACTGGTTAATCGGTTAACCATGGACACCCCTATTCTGCAGGCTTGGGTGGATTCAGGTGCAGCTGGAAATTTTATGGACATTTCCTTGGCCGAGAAGTTGACCCTTCCCTCAAAATCCCTTTCGTCTCCCCTGGTTGTTACTGCCCTGGATGGGCGACCTCTGGGCCATGGAGATATCATTCGTCAAACACTCCCACTATGTCTCTCCATTCTTCAACATCAAGAGGAGATATATTTTAATCTCATCCAGTCTTCTGCATTCACTGTAATCCTGGGCTATCCCTGGCTTCTTCGGCACAACCCCCTTATCGACTGGTCCACCAACACCATCCTTGAGTGCGGACCACATGTCATGCCACATGCATCTTCTCAAGTCCCTCATACATTTCTCCTCAGTCCCAAGATCCCCTTGACCTCTCTCGAGTACTCTTTGCTGTCATTTTAGTTGTATAAAGAGTGTGCCTTTAATGTTAATGATTAAAATGTACAAATAAAATAGGAATGACCTTAAATTTATTGAGGTAACAGACATTTACTTTTCAGCACAAATACTGCATGATGCAAGATAACACTGCACTCTAAGTACTTCAAGTAACAAACAAAATGGTTATGAGCTTTAAACTGTCCAGTAAAATAAATTATATTAGTTTATATAAGTTTTAATAAAAGTTACACTCTGTCTCTTTCTCGTGCACTGTCGAGCACGCTCTCGGTCTCTCTCGCGTAAACGTGCCGGTATTCGGTAATGCGATAAATCGCGAAAATTAACAAATTCGAATTTAGACTCTGATGTAAACTATCCCCACATGTATAAGCACTGTGTTGATGTGGCACAGTGCGCACTCTAGTCTAATGTAAACAATCCTCACATGGAGTAGAAGTATGGCTGAAGGAGGAATGCTGCCGACGATTTATCTGAAATCATAGACAGTAAAAGAAATGGACACAGCAACCCCATTGATTTCAACGGAGAAGACTGAAGCCCGATTATTGCACCTCCTGTCTGATGTCTGAGCGACTGCGCAGGCTCAAACTGAGCGTGACGACAGTCTGACAGTTGAAAATCTTCGAGTAGCTGTGCCAAGACAAATCTGAATCACCTAATTCCCACCTAATTGCGTGAGAAATTTACATTCTCAGGAAAATAGGCGCTTAACAGTTATTCGTTAATCGATCAATAAGGTTGGTCAACTAATGATTAATGAATTAATCGATAATTCGCATCCCTAGGAGGTCGCACGCCTCTGGAGCAACTAAGGGGTTAAGTGTCATGCTCAGGGACACATCAGTCTCGCAGTGGATTTGAAGTAGGGCATGTGTCTTATCCACTGCACCATCACCACCCGTGAACTTTAAATGTTCGCGGCTCCCGCCTCCTCCACAACAACAAACCCTATTACAATCTTGTTGTGCTCTTTTGGAGTTATCTAAATCTACTTGGTGCCTGGTATGGTTCCTTTGTTTTGTTTTATTGACTTTTGCTCTTTCAAATTTTTGTTTTCCATTGTGCGGACCGTTTATCAGCTAGGATCGATAACAGACAGTGCAGCGCAATCTGAGAACAGGTTTTCTCGCGGGCTGATCACAAAAACACTGTTACTACACAGCTCTAAGAGATTCAGTGTTTGAATACACCACAGTATTAATAATCGACTGATTGATCGGTTTTGCTGGCCAATAGATTTCCTGGGTTGTGTCCATTGCTGGAGCTGCTGAGAAGGGTTTCACTTATACATTATGAGAGTGGCCTCTAGAGGCAAAACCACATAAAAACCACCACTGATGCTTTGTGGTGTTTATTTTGACACATGAGGCTGCAGAGAGTGGGACACTTCAGATATGGATTTAAGACAATGAAACCGTATGTATACACTGCATGTATTCATATTATCATAAATAATACATTTTGTTGACTTGAGCTGCATTAGTCGAGAACAGCAGTATATTTTCCGTCGAGGCTGAGAGGATGCTAACATTAGTAGCCTACCTCAAGCTGTTAAAATAATGTGATAAAAACACACGTAAGTCCTACCCAAATGTTAAATATCAGGATTGTTATCATCTATTTGCATTAGTTTATATCCAGCTGGTCATTTTATTCGTGATATAGCGAAGTTGCATATTTACAGCTGACATAACAAAAGAAAGCTAATTGAAATATTCAGCTGAGAAAAAAAAATATAAACAAATCAAAAATGCATCCTATTTCAGTGTTTTTTTTTTACCATCATTATAACATTAAAATTATATACATTTTACCACCATACTAAAAATAGAGTAGTGGCTTTTCCCTTGTCAGTGGTGTAAAATATGTAGTTGGATTGTTTCATGTAGCTTAGTTCTTCTTCCTCGCTGTGTTATGGCTTTGCTATGTGGGAATAAATGTGCTGGTTACGTTCGTGAGACAGCTGATTAGTACTCTTGTCATTGACCGTAAAACAGTACGTTACAGGAATCCCCAACCCGTCGATCTTGAAAGCATTTTATGTCGATTGAGAAAAGTTTTCAAAATCAGAGGAAAAAAGCCTATTATGTGTAGTAAATGGTGTTTAGGGGATGCAGAGGCGCGCACGCTGTTACAATCACGTCATTTTTGCCGCGCGCACCTTTGGGCTCATGCGGACCCGTCGAGTTTAACCAAAGCTTTTACGCTTTAACCAGCTCAGCCACAGTAACAGCTCATATTAGCCAGCTAAACCTTTACTACTCTGTTAGAAAAAATATGTAGTTGGTAGTATGTAGTAATATCTTCTCCCTCGCTGTATTATGGATTTGATATGTAGGGAGAAATGTGCTGGTTATGTTTGTGAGGCAATCAGCTGATTACTATTATTATATTATATATTAAGATCCTTACCTGACTATGGCATGGAAAATATCAGAAAACAAACCATCATATTTATGAAAAGTCTCTTAGTTGATTGCTACTATTATGTTTTGCTATCTAAAAAATCAAAATTATTTTATGCCCTCAGAATGAAGGCTTTGTCCCTTGTTTCTAAGGCCGAGGTTAAGTGGCAAGTAAAAGTGGCCTCTTCCATTGTAGAGGTGGCAGTAGTAGGTCAGAACTCAGAAGGCGCTCTCTCAGGGCTGGGTAAAGTCAGATAGTGTGTAGCTGTCTGACGTAGTGCCCAGGCACAGCATGTGGTCTTCAGATGGCAGTGGAATTCAAGGGGAGGGGCACGAGACCCTCTTGCTTAGACAGAACAGAAAAGGGGGTTGAGTCTTTCTCTGTATCTTCATCTTTTCCATTAGTAGTTGACCCAAAATGCCACCTGTAAGTGTGCATGTGTGTTTTGTGTTCTTTTATGATAGGACTTTGTATCTTCTTACAGTCTTCAGGCTCTGAAAAACCATGTTGACAGTGTATGAGCACCAGTCTAGAGTTATTTTTTGGAGTGGGTAGTTAAATGTCGGTGAAGAAAAAGCGTGGCGTGCAGTGTTTAGCGTCTGCTAGCATGCATCTGCTCATCTGGCTGGCTGTCTCAGTCGTGGGAAAGACTGAAATTACATCGCTCTCAGGGTGGGTTATTTTAAGCCACAGCAAAATTGGTAGAGGGCAAGACTGCAGGTTCGCTAGTCCCGTCAGAGGAGAACACCCCCCTCAGCCAGCAAGTGCCACCGGACAAATCGCCACACCTTTCAGCCCTGCACCGCCTCACGCTGCAGCAGAGAAGTTTTAAAATGCTGTGCGCTACGTCCTCAGGTGAGGCCGCAGACTCGGGTGTATCATTGACGATTGTTGGTCAGGGGACGAGTAATGGGGTGTAGCTTAGCCTGGCAGTTTTATTTAGACCACAACAGTGTAACTGCAAGCTGCTAGTATGGTAGGACGTTACCATCTATTGTGACATTAAAACAATTTTAAACATTGAGTGGGAAAAACAAATTATTGAAAAATTGTTGTTGCTCCTTCCTAAAGAAGGCATCAATGTATTTGGTTTTTTATAGATTTGTATTTCTTTACAAACCATTACCCCTAACCTTAAGTGTTACTCTACAGTGCACAATTTGTCCCATAGCATCTTGTTTAGGAGATGTCCCATTACATTGGGCTGAAGAATTTTGCCTGGCAAATGTTACAAAAATTTTGGGAAAATACTCCTCTAGATTTGCATTGAAGGAGAGAGAATGCCTTATGCAGGGGGTTGGCTCTCTCTGACTTGAGTAAGAAACCACCCTAGCAACCGCATAGCAATAACCTAGCAACTCACAGCACTCTAACATTGTGGCAGTGAATATTCAGCATTAAAATAGTTTATAAAACTCTCAACAGCATAAACATCATCTGCTCAAACATGCAAGGGTTTGTGTTAATAAAATGCATTTTTTCTTCATTTTATATTCATATTCAATTCTGCCCAGGGTTTAAAGCAGGCTAACAGTGCTGACTCATTTTTGCCTCTGCAACACCGTGTTCACATGATGCAACCTAAACGTGTGAATGATCTGCTTGCAGAGAAACCATGATGAGATATTATGGATATTGTAACTTCAGAAGGTTGCTAAACTCTACATGGAAGTTAATGATTTTTTCCCCACAAAATTTCAGTCATTAGACTTATTATTCAATTGTTCACAGAAGTTGGTCTGTGCGACCTTGGTTGTCAACAGGTGAACTTCAACAGCCACGCCAGCTCACCTCTTCTGGGTTAAAGGCATCTAAATATGTTTTGCAGAATACCATTGACTTCTATGAACCAAAAACTAAACACCAAAACATTTCTCAAAATATCATCACTTCATTAGTTCCACAGAGAAAAGAAAGTCATACAGGTTTTATTGCAGTCTAACAAATATGACCTGGTTAAAATGCTTCCTCTTTTTTCTCTTTTCCTCTGGAAACGCTAAAGCATAATGCTACAGCAAGGCCCTGAATGTTGTCCATGGTAGTCACATCCATGTGGCGCGGCCGCTCTTATTCTGGGCTTCATGTTGATTTGCTGCCAGAATGTGGTGTTGTAATACATGACAGTGAATCAGCTTTACACGCATTCAGGGGACTTGATACTAATCGTAAGGGCCATCACCGTTTCAAACTCATGTCCCACAAGTTGTTTCTAGAGCTATACTTGGTGCAGTTTAGCTGTTAGCTTAGCTCCAGCAAAAGGACCATGTATACCAGTGAATCGACTCATCAGGTGTCATAGAAGGTATGTTTTTTGTTACATTATCTGAACACTGTGTGAGAGGGGATCTATAATGTGGTGGGTTTGGGGCATGTTTCCTGGGGCGAGGCACGAGCAGATATGTGTGGCATTTGTCTAGTTTAAATTTAGTGTAACTGAAACCAGCGACATTCATTGGATGCTAATGCACAGGGGACATTTCTGAAGTCTCAGAGTTGGGCCATAGTAAGAGGTAGAGAGACGGGAGCTTGTTGGATCAGACGCAGGTGCCAGCTGATTTTACATTTCAAATGGAATGCGTCATAGGATCATTTGGCAACATCCTTTAGCTTTGAAAAAAAAAAAAAGCAGATAAGATGACTCGTGTTTTACTACTTTACAAAAAATAATAATTTTAACTAGAGTTGTCAAACGGTTAATCGCGATTAATTGCATCCAAAATAAAAGTTTGTGTTTACATAATATATGAGGGTGCATTGTGAATAATTATTTTGTATATATAAATAAATACACACACATGATTGTATATTTAAGAAACAAATATTACTTTTATATAATATATTTATATAAATTATATAAAAATCTATACAGTATATACATAAAAAAATATTTCTTAAATATATACAAACAGCTTTAATTAAGATAGTTAGTTCATGTTAACCAATACAGTGAACTGTTTACTGATGAAACCCAATTGAACTGTTGAAAAGGATTACCATTTTTACTAGGGCGGCATGATACTGGGAAAATATGTGATGTTGTTGAGTATCTAACAATATGTCTTGCAATATAAAATTACCCTAGAGAAATGCTATTTTTATTAAGCTTTTAAAAAAATTATATGTAATGATCAGACTAAAATTAACAGGTTGGCTAAAATATATTCTTCTAATTTTCAGAAAAATGTTGCGTGGCATTTCGTTAGCAGTTTTGGTAGATGTGGGCTTACACTTTTTGAAGTCTTCATAGCCCTGAGGCTGTGTTTCAGATGAGATGTCTCTGAAGATTATTTTCCTCGTGTGCAAATTCGTTATTTCAAATGCAGGCGCGCGGCAAGTACGCTCAAAATGGAAGCACATTTTTCCATGGCCACCTATACCACGATGACATGAGAACATTTCAACTTTTCAGAATACCGCAAGCAAAAACCAACAATCAGCTTTGGCCTTTCCGTAACAACATCGAAAGCTCGGCCCAAACGACTGTTCATAGCTGTACAGGGCGGGTTTTTATTTCTTATCTCCATAAATATATTATCTAGAATTAAAGCTAACACAAGGGCTAGAAATCAATTAATCCTTTGCTGATATTTGTCATCATGGACAGCCCTCAGCGCAGTTCATGGTTGCATAGCAACGACAGTCACAAGTGCTTATGGAAAGAAGGAGAGTGTCGCGGCCGCACTTTCCAGGCGTCTTTAGACGCGATGTGTGAACGGCCCCTTACACAGTACCTGCATTTGTATTCTGTCTCGCATGCACGCTATTGTTCGCTTGCTCCAGATTCTGGGAGATTTTAACTAATTTGCCAGGCGACTTGGGATGTTAAATTAAATAAAGTAATTTATCGCACCTCTCTGCAATACGGATATCGCATATACTATTATCGCGATGACGATAATTTTTCTATACATCTTGCAGCCCTCATTTTTACAAATATAAAATTATGAATATTTTCATTCATATTTTTACATTATTATTTTATTTGATTAGTCAATTAAGAAATAACTTAGGAATACAAATTTGGAACCCCAAACAGCCTGAAGTCTAAGATAAAGCATTGACAAAAAAAATGTGAACTATAAAGTGAAATTTTAAATATCTGCTGTTATAAGTCTTTGTAATGAAGTCTTGGTGTTTAAAGCTGCTGGATGTCATGTACTAATTATTGAATTAACTGCTTTAAAAATGACTTTCATTGGCCCGTGGCAGTGTTTGGCAGAGGGGAAGTGTTGATTTCAGACCTTGTGTTTGCCACAGGGCATTACTGTACTGTGGTGGTGTTAAGTTGTGGATTTATAAAACACTATTGTTCTCTTGTCAGTCATCTGCCAAATAGATGTATTGAGCTGGTATTTGGTTATTTTCTTATGAGCAATGTCTGTGGAATCACAAATAATTATAAAACCCCAATAATTGTGTGACTTCATTGTTTTTTCTTTTCAATTTCACATTTGATTAGAATTTTCATAGCAACTTGTCAAACACAAGCCTCAATTTTAATTTTGCAGTTGGTTACACCTAAGTGTCTGAGAAAATTGCAACAATTCAACACATGATTTTCTATCAACAGACACTCTGGAAAGAAAGAATGAAAAATGAATTAATAACAAAAAATAATGACAAAGATAAAAATGTTCGCCACTTTGGCCTAAATGTCTGCCTTTCTTTTTTAAAATAGGGACCTTAGTTTGGCTGTAATGCACTGAGCATTTGCAAATTAGTAAAACCAACATGAAAAAGAATCGTGATAAAATTGTGAATCGTGATTTTCCTGAAAAAAAATTGTGATATGATATTGCTGCCATATCGCCCATCCCTAACTCAAATTCACATTTGTATCCAATGATCTTTATGCACAAACTTGGATTTTAGCTGAATGGGATTCTGAGGCTAGATTATTTAATCTCCTAGACCAGTCTTTCCTTCCCTCACACTTGTTTTCATTGTACCTACGGTCCCTCATTCTCCAGCGAGTCATTCTCCTGCTTCACTTCCTTTCCCTTCTTTTGGTCCCAAAGGCACTGTTACACAATTTACCCTCGGGCCGTTGTGTAGTATGTGTGTGTGTGTGTGTGTGTGTGTGTCTGTCTTAAATGTGGCTGTGGCATTTAACAGATGAGTCTCTAAGACTTTTGGTGGCTAAGATGATGTGCATTTTGATTTTGAACTTTATTTTGAACTCAGCAAATATACTTCCAGTCATGTAAATGGCTGCATCCTCTGCTTTAAAAGATGTAGTTTAGACCACTAAAACTTAAACTTGTAGTAAGTAGTAATACCTAAAGTAAAATGCTAAAATCGTTTAACCTTGGCATCGCTCTTTGCGGCTCTATAGTTTAACTTTTTTTTTTCATTTCTTTTTTGGCTGCAGTGGAGCCAAAATTGTTCCTGAAATAGTGGACTGTCTGTCAGCTCATCGAACTCTTTTGAATTTTTTTTTGCTCTGGTAACCACTTTGAACTAAGGGGATATCATCCGTTCAGATACAGTACGAACAGACAAAAGGCCCTTTTTATGATTCATAAAAA
Source organism: Cyprinella venusta (assembly GCA_038021265.1). Lineage (NCBI taxonomy): Eukaryota > Metazoa > Chordata > Actinopteri > Cypriniformes > Leuciscidae > Cyprinella > Cyprinella venusta. Next base: position 36,372,393 of record CM075864.1, read on the forward strand.
GAGGCATAAGGCTTTTATTTACATTTATTATGGGTATTGTAAGCTGTTCTATAATGCGGACTGCAATTGCCAAGATATAAGATCTGAAACCAACTCTATTGCTTTGGTTATTTCGGCAGTGATTGACAAGGTTGGGACTAGATGAACCTTAGGCGTTCCCTCTACCGGCTGAGCTTTGTTTATCCTGTAATGTTATCACAGCATGAGATGGTTTAATTAGGGAGCTTTATTTAGAAAGCAAACATACGTTTATGTTGGCTTAGGCTTCCATCACCTAGCACAGCGGACATCCGCAGCTTGTTGGTGATGTAACTGGCTGCAGAACTGTGGCCACAGCAGTGACTCGCCTTCACGGGCAAGAAGATGCAAAAAGCTAGTGAATGTTGCTAAAACAAAGAAATGAATCTAATCCTCCTTGGAAGAAAAAAATACTTTTATTCTGTTCAATTTCAGTTAGATAAGATTGCAGAATTCCTTTTTTGAAGATACAACATTATTAAAGAAAAAAAGGCTTCTGATCAGGCTAATATCATATTAAGTACATTACATTATTTAGTATGACTGCCTGTCACCAACAATTATTTTGGTAATAAATAGAGTAATCTGTCAATTGTTTTGACGATTTATCAAGTAATTAGATTTTTTGTGGTAATAGAAATAGACTTAATTGAACAATTAGTTGAAATCTATCTATAAATTTCAGGAACATCTGTCTGTCTCTGTGTGTGTGTGTGTGTCTGTCTGTTAATCGCATATCTCTCGAACCGTTAGTCCGATGGATCTCAAACTTGACAAGTGTCTTGCTACGGGCACGAGTAAGTGCAGTGCTGAGTTTGACGCTGTTTGGATTAGAAATGCAAAAGATATCGCTAAATATGGGCATTTTGCACTAGTAAAGTAAAATTCATGGTTTTATTGAACAACATTGTTAAAATACATAATGTAATATAATGTATTATAACTAGTGCTGTCAAACAATTAAAAAAATGTAATCACGATTAATCGCACATTTTTATCTAAAAAAATACAAAGTTTGTTAGGCCAAATAGACTGTTAAATAAATTTACACTATTAAAATGGGTTTGCATTAACGCTGCTAATAACACGTTTAACTGACAATTGTAATTATAACAAATGCATGCAGATGGCGCCAACAATGGTGATGATTGTTGTTTGTTACATTTTACAGCAGATCAAATCTTTATTTCATATTGGCCAAACAACATTTCATTAAAATGTCCATGCAATCTTTATTATTTGTTCACTTCTTAATGAATTTTTTTTCTTCAATTTCTTAAACGGAAGAACATGTGGACTGGATATCAAAACATGCAAATTTCGAGTCTGGGTTCAAACTTTTATTTTGAAATCACAATTAACAACAGTTCGCATATTGATGTATTCTCCTTTGTTGGCTTAGGTTTATAAATGAATTTACGTTACGAATCTGGTGAAATGATGCACGTTGGTTTCTCAGATGAATATTATAAGAAACCCAAACTCGCAGCGTATGCAGAGATGGAGTCTGAAACGCGCTCCACGCATGTAAATGATGCAAAGCACGTCAGACTCTGTTTGGATACCACTACCAATAATGTGCATTTGGTAACTCACAAACAGCGCATGCAGAGAATGAGTTTGTTTCAGCATTTGCTGTGTAATTGAGCAGCTCTGAGAAACAAGTAACCTGCATGCATGTAAATTATTGAAGTGTCGCACTTCACCCTGAAACCTGCAGTGCATTTATTTATTTAACTGAATCGCATGATCACATCTTTTGTGATTTCACAATAGCACTGTGCTGTATTATGAATTTAATTGGTTTTAATATATTGTGCAGCCTTTGAAAACGGTCTAATGTCATTTATTGATTCCCTCCCATGGAATGAGGCACTTCCGGTGTTTTACTGCTTATTCGACACGAGTAAATTGAAAAATCAAGCATTTTGTTTTAATCGAGTACTCAAACTTAATCAAGGAATCGTGACAGCCTTGTTATTAACCCTGATTAGGGAGCCAAAAAAGGCAGATTTGTTCATTTCATGGCTTATCTTTTTGAAACCTTACATAGATTTCATATTGGGACAAATTAAGTAGAAACATTTGTCCTGAAAATGAACTCTCCCTGTATTTCATCTCTATAGAAGTATTTTGCTTTTGGATGGTCAATGATTTAACCTTTTTAATCAACTTTTTTTCAGTTATATTATAGGAGACTTTAAAGGAGTAGTTCACTTGAAAATTAAAATGATTTACACACCATCAAGCCATCCTAAGTGAATAAGACTTATTTCAGATGAATACAAAAAAACATGCCCTGGCTCTTCCAAGCTTTATAATGGCAGTGGATTGCACCATCAGATTGAAGCTTGAAAAAGTGCATCCATCCTTTATATAATAATAATTCTTACTAACAAGTTACTGACAAAGGGTAGATTTAAATAAAGAAACAGCGCGCCTCATGCAAGCAGGGCTTAAATGCTCAGAGAATGGATACTGCACTAGTGATATAAAACACACACAGGTCTTTTAACCCAAGCAATATTTTTAATATATTATTTTTCTCACTGACAAAGTTGGGTAGATTTAAATAAATGAAAACAAAATTAAATTAAAAAAAACTATACTGGTGGATTTCCACGGGAGATTCGAGCATATCTTTGCATCATTACGTCACACCTATACACATAAAGGAGGAGTCTCGACTAGTAGGCTATGAGTGAGAGGATGCTGGAGGTGGAGATTTATAGCCTTTGCTTACAGCACTTTATATAATTAAACTTATCAATTTGATTACAACTCACCCATTGTAAAATGCAAAAGATTTCGTTTGGGCTTCGGAGTGGCTACAGAAAAAAAAAAAGACTGCAACCGGGCACATGCGAAAACAAGGATAAATATCGGAAGGACATTACACATTACATGTAGTCATGCAATGCTGTCTTTAATTTGAGAACAAAGTATAATTTGCACGGTTTTGCATGATGTGATGAGTTATTTTTAGATTTAATCAGCGGCGACTGACAGCCTCACACTCTCCTTAAATATTGTGTTCATCCGCGCTGTGCCCTGTCGAGGTGTTGAAGTACAACTCACGTAAAGTTGATAATTCCGCGCAGATTTCAAACCGAGAACGGCGACAAAAATGAAAAACTCTGGACTGCAGCTTAAAAGGGCAGTTGACTTTGAAATTAATTTTTGATATGTTTTAGCTTACCTCAAGGGCATCCAAGTTGTAGGTGTCTTTGTTTCTGCAGTAGTTTCAATTTTGATATTTTTAGGTCAAACTGTTCATGTCTATCAGTCATATAATGCAGGTCTATGGTCACCACCTCAAAGAGCATGCACAGAGAAGTCCAAATTAAACATGATTTCATTGTTTCAGTCGTATCCATTTCATTGTCTCACCTATTGAATATATTTTGCAATAGGTAGAGTGATCAGTCTTGGGTCTGTTACAACTAAGCAGTATGTACTTGCTTCTTGGAAAGATGACTAGTTCCTAAAGCTACGGTTTAATTTGTAAAAAAATCAGTTTGGGAAATTATGGGACCTGTTTTTAGAGCCTGCCCACAAATAACCAGTGTAGGTTTGCAACTAAGGCCCCGTTTACACGAGAACGATTCCGGGTGAAAACGTAAAAATATTTTATCGGATGTGCCTTTCGTTTACACGGCGACGGCGTTTTTGAGGCTTAAAAACGCAAAAATGTGAAACCACCCTCCAGAGTGGAAATCTTAAAAACGCTCCACCGTTGCGTTCCCGTGTAAACGGTAAAAACGCAAAAGTCTGCTTGACAGTGAAGGTTGTACGCAGGCGCGTGGACTTGTAGTATGCACTCCTAGCTCCCTGAAGTGCATACTACATTGAATTTCACACACTTTTGCGTCACCATTTGCATGCGGAGTTCCCACACAAAACGCTCGTCTAAACGCAGAATTAAAAGTGATGACGCAACGCCCCTTTTGCGTTTTCTCTTCAGAATCGTGTAAACATAGCCTAACAGTTGTTTTTATTATAAATTCAGCTGTTTCATCATCATTCAATGGACCAGATAATTGAAAAGTAATTTGTGTGGATTCATTACCACAAGCAAACCAAAAAAACCCCCCCAAAAAACCAGCCTCTTAAAACTTGGTCTGATTTATTAAAGAATCCAACATCGACTATAAGACACACATATTGCACACACTCGTATGCAAGCTTAGAAAAAGGCAGACACGCTCAGTTGTGCGCACACACACTCCCGCTGTGTGTCTCATTGTGTTCTTAAGCGGCTAGTTGTGTGCTACAGAGATGTCGGTGCTACAGGTGTGGGCTGCTCTGTGTGGTTTGCGTCAGAGACTCAGTGTTTAGAAGTGATGGCACTCTGCCAGCAGTTCTTAGAAGCAGGTTGAGTTAGGAGGTAGCTTGTTCGGTCAAGCAAAAGCTCTTATTTAAAGTCTTCATCATTAACTTTGTATTTATTTATAATGATTTATTTTGGGTATAAACATTTAATTTTTGCGAATGTGTTCTACATATGGAATTCCGGATTCGGTTGCACCATATTTCTATCCATGATTCACACTCACAAGCACTCAGATTAGGACATTGTGTAAGCAATTCAGGAATTTACCCTCTTTGAGACAGGTACATGCATATCTTATAGGAGTTCACGCAGGCTGTCGGTTCTGTGGATAAATTCAAATTAAGGTGTCTAAAATAACAGTGTACTTATGCTTTTGACATTTTAACGGTGGCCTAAAGCTTGTTCTTGAGTTATTACATGATTTTCACAAAGAATCAGCAAAACAAATGACTCTGGGGAGAGAAGCTAGGAAAACAAAACATCACGTGCAAGTAGGAAAATTGCAAGACTTGAAAATGAAGCCGAAATGTGAAATCGAAGAAAGCCGGACACTCAAATTAAGCTTGAATGTTTAAAGGGATAGTTCACCCACAAATGAAAAATTGGTCATCATTTACTCACCCTCAAGTTGTTCCAAACCTGGATGAGTTTCTCTCTTCTGCTGAACACAAAAGAAGATATTCTGAATGTCAGTAACCAAACAGTTGATGGGCCAATCTAACCCTGGTTAGATTATTATTATTTGTAACGATTATTATTTGTTTTTTTGTTGTTTGTTTCGTTTAACACATCATACATTACTCAGGGATACCAATAGGCTCTATGCACAGCTCCACTACTTCCTGAACTTCAGCCAGCTTCTTGTTTCCTGTCTGGCATTATTGGACACATTGATTAATTCAGGTGTGTATGATTATTGTTGCCATGACTACTGAGGTCAAGCACACCTGAATTAATCAAATTGTCCAATAATGGTATACAGGAAACAAGGAGCTGGCTGAAGTTCAGGAAGTAGCGCAGTTGTGCATAGAGCCTATTGATACTGGGTATTCATAAACAGACTTTTCACGCTGTACATTCCTAAACTCTGGGTTAAGGTCCTTAGTTGCATATTTGCGATGTCATTGATTGGACGAGCACAACACGTGATCTGTTAACATAAAGGCTCCAGCATTGCATATCCTCATATTAGGCCTATATATTGCTGGCTGCACTATCAAGTTTTTCATGAATGGACTCTTCGGACTATGAAGTAAAATGTCTCTTCTTCACTCCAAGTCCAACTGACTCCGATTACTGTTTACAACACACTTTATTGTGTTTATGAGGCACACGATTGGCTGTCTGTTGCAAAGCATCCAGCCTTAACTTTCTAACACCACATTGTTTCACACTGTGCAAATAAAATAAAATAAAACGCAAATAAAACCCTGGGTAAAAAGCAGTGCTAACCCTGCTTTTAAATTACAATGATGAAACGTTCCTCTGCCCGGTGTTGAAAACGTGGTTTAGAAAGATGAAAAGCCCTTTTGGTGCCGAGTCATCTACCACAGGTCCTGGAACTCCCCTTTCCTCCAACACTGTACATTTAACTGTACACTGTACATGCTTTTCTCATTTTACACAACCATTTCAGGTCTTGGAGTGTCTTCTAATGAGCTAATGAGTTGAATCAGGTTTGTTTGTTTAGGGAGACAGACATCTAAAATGTGCAATGCTTGGGTGGTTTGAGGGCCAGGTTTGAGAACCGCTGATTAGGCCTGAGTGATACAACAGGATCTGTATTCATCATCGGTATACCTTTATCGTTAACAATAGAAAAAATGTTCGATATAACACTCAATAGTCGCACATCCTGCGATGTGACTATCGCGGATGCGCACATCGCGATATCGTTATTAAAACTATACATTGTGGAGCCCTACTTTTGCTCGCTGACATGATTTCCCTCTCAAACCTGTATCTGATATTGATGTCTTAAACCACACAACATGCACACTAACACAAAGACACACTGCAGCAGGTAGGGACAGTTGGACTCACCTCTGGGTGACTTTATTGGTGAAAGCCTATGTATTAGGAGTGTCACAGACTGGGCAAGGCATTGAGTGCTTCTCAGCGCACTGCAGTGATTTCCCACTATTATTAGCTTAGGAACAGCAAAGCCTCTTAGGGCTCTTTATTTAACCAGATAGCCTGTCTGTTGTGGATCTGAACAGCAGGCAACACTGAGACTCCTCTCCTCATACTGCATAAGATCAGTTGTACTTTCCTCATCATAGATTATACTATTCTGCATGCCATATTAGTCATGAATCTACACTTTTGCAGTGTCCCCCATTTTCTTCCAGCAGATGGTTCTGGGTTGATCTGGGTCAGGTTTTCTCTCACTGACGTTCCCAGCAGATGTAAGGTAGCAGGAACTGTGTGTGTGTGTGTGTGTACAAGGCAACAATCATTTTCAAGTATGCAATGTATTTGTACTGCACAGATAAAATATGACAAAGTTTGGGGTTCAGGAAGATTTTATTTTATTTATTTATTTTGAATAAATTAATACTTTTATTCAGCAAGGAGACACTAAATTGATTGAGAGGTTCTGTAAATACATTTAACAAAATATTATACTATTGTACAACATCTATTTCAAATAAATGCTGTTCTTTTGATTAACTTTCGATTCATCAAATAATCCTGAAGAAATGTAGTATGGTTTTTACAGAAATATTAAGCGGCTGTGTGATGATAATATATATTTGCCATCACAGGAATAAATTCAGAGCAGTTACAGACTGTAATTGCTGCTGGTTTTCCACACTTTTCCATTTTTAGATGATGCAGATGTCACAATCACATTACAGTATTTATCTTTATCATGTGAGCTAAGGGCCAGCGGATGGCCATACTGCTTTCATCATGATATTCATTATCTCCGCTAGGGAGTCTGAAAGGTCTTTTGGGGAACAAGCCGTTCTTGGAGAGGTGGTTGTGTTGCTCATCACTCATTTTCTGTTATTCTGTTCTCTATTTCTCTACATACGCACACACACACACACACACACACACACACACATAATATCAGAGTCTTTGTACAAATTAAAAAGCGTGTAAATGGTTTGAACTGACTTGATGCTCTATTGGTGAGTCTCCAAAGCTGTAATTAAGAGCTTTGTAGAACATCGAGAAGACAGAGGAAGGCCTAACAGCATATTTACTTTTGGCCTGACGCAAATGCTTTTGTTCTTACGATTAATGTGCTGAGAAGAAACATATGCTGCTGTCTGCTCCCTTCATTCACAGACCTTTACTTTGAGAAGCAGGGAAGAGACTATCTCACCACATTTTCTGTATTAGATCATATACAGTAGGTCATAAACAGGGACACTTTTGTCATCTGAAATTGGATGATTGTTATGTTTTTTTAAGCATTATACTTTCTAAAAGGCTATTCAATGAATAGGCTATTGTAATGTTTTATAACTGTGGTTATAATTGCTGAGGTATGCATTATAAGGTGCATTAAAAATAAAAGTGTTAGTAAAGTGTTACCCTGTTATTGTTGTTGTGGTTATTATTATTACAAAACCAAAATATTTTATGCTGATTGGCTAGGCTATAGAAATTATTGAATGACTAAATTTCTGATGGAACGGGACCTGGTGAAAGCCATTTTAGAGTGAGGTTGAATCATTTACTACTACTAAATAAAAATGAATTTCTATGTCCATTGAAGCACACCCGTCCCATAGCATTACAATACATGTCTCAAGCATCTCTTTACATGTTCGATCTGAGCCTTATATCAGACTCAAATCATCAGCCTGCTTTTCCACTGCTCCCAATGCCCAAAGCTTTTAGTGCCTTTTTTCTCCTTTATTTTATCCCTCCATGTCATGACCATTGCATTTATTCATAGCGTTATTATGCTAATGAACTGGCTGATTAATCAAAGCCTCCTTTGCAGGAAAAATGAGGTTCAGAATGAAATTGTGGGTAAATGAAAACATGGGTTTTGCCTTTGCCGATTATCTCATGGTTTGGAAGATCGCTGTAGTAGAATGTTATTCTGAACATGTTTTAGTTCTTGTGTATACTGCAGTGTGTGTGTCAGACTGATAGACTGAACTCCCAGCGGTCTGTTTCCCGCAGGGTCAGAGTTCACAGTTGGATTGGCATGTTGAGTCTTGTGTGACACGTAGGTTTGTCCCCCTTCCTGTCTCTCTAGCTCTGTCATCACAAATAGGCATGTCTTATGACAGCAAGTGTGTGGAGCATCTATAAATAAATTGATCAGATGGAGGAATACAGAGATGAGAAATGGGGTCGAAAAACTTTTAAAGAGAGAAAAATAAAACAGTCAGTCAGTCAAAAGGGAATAGAGAGAAAGAGTGAGAGAAAGGTCATGATGACTTCATTTACATGCATTACATGCATGTATTAAGCTAATGCTTTTCTCCCAAAGCAGCATACAGTACAAGTAGAGAATCAAGATATTATTTAACAAGACCTGATTGTGTTACATTGTGAAATCGCAACACTCTTTCTTTGACTCTGTAGGGCTGAATGCAGCTTGTAGAAACGCATCTCACTGACTGCTCACTGCTGTCTGGCCCTGTCAGGCTCCCTCTGCCCAGTCACTGGAAGCTCATCAATAACCTTTAATAGACCACAGGCACAATATGCTATGTGGGTGTGTGTCTGTACAGTATTAGAGCTTAATAGCCATCTGTGTGTGTATGTGCGCACAAGCTGGCATTATTAATAAGGTCGGTCTCTATGTGGTGACAGGCCGAAGCATACGCCTATGTGCGAATTTGTTTTCTGTGTGTTTTTTGCGCACGTACTGAGATAGATGACATGTGCAGGGGTTATTCCTCTCTGGATTTGAGTCCATCTGTCACCCCACCCAAAATTCTCCCCATTGACTAACCCACCGGCTCTCTATCTCATTATATCCGCTTCTAAATGGATCAGACTCTATGGATCTTTCTCTCTCTCTCTCTCTCTCTCTCTCTCTCTCTCTCTCTCTCTCTCTCTCTCTCTGTGTTCTCCTCACCCCTTCCCCTTGCGCTGATACTGAGATATCAGTACCGTTTGTGCCATAACACTCTTATTGTTAACCTGTTGCTAGTGTTGTAGTGTCTGCAGATTCCCCAGTGGCTTGTTTGCAACTAGCCCAAATCTTTCCTTTTCAAGGCTATCAGAACAGCGTCCAATAAAGGAGAGACAGAGAGAGAGAGAGAGGAGAGAAAATAGCCTGTTCTCTTTCATCTCCCTTATCAGCAGACAGACGCAGACCTTGAAGTGCCTCAATAGACAGTAATTATTTATGTGTTAGTTATACATGCAATTAAACAGCATCAATTACACTAAACTTCGGTAAACGTTATGCAGTTTCTGTGAGTGACTTCTTTCGTGCACATAATGGCCCTAATGTCTATAAAACTGTATCACTGCATTGCCACTGAAAAGGGGTGCAGGAAACTACAAAGACATTTTTTTACTGGTCAACAATCATGATCACCCAAGAGTACAAAGACAAACAAGCCGGTTCCAGACTCTTCCTCTGCTTTTCATTGTCACTAAGCAAAATAGTCTGTTTGTGAGCACCACCAAGTCGTAGTTTTTGCAGCTGCAGCTGCTCTGGGCATGTAGCTTTTTCCACAGTCTGTAAAAATATGTTGCATTGACGTCATGTATTGTATTTGATTTGTGTTGTTTTGTTTTATTTTTAGATCTAGAAACAGATGATAACACCTCATTTTACATCCTCAACGTGGGCCAACCTCCTTTACTGGTGAACCAATCACACGGTCTCCAGCGGCATGGATGCCCACCCCCAGCCCAACTCATTGCCACCTCCCCCTCCCTGCAGGCCCACCAAAAGACCTATGAGCAAAGCTATGAGCATCAGGACTCTAAATACACGCCCACAGGGATGGGTGGAGGAGGGAACGGCCCACCAAAGGCCTTTGAATGTCCCAGCATCCAAATCACCTCCATTTCCCCAAGCTGCCAGCAGGAGATGGAGGCCAGCGACGATGAGATGAGAGCAAAGGGTCCGGAAGGAGACTACCACGACAGACCTCTGTCTCGAGACCACCTATACCTGCCTCTAGATCATTCGTATCGAGATTCGTCCCTGAGCCCAAGTCCATGTAGCAGCCTTTCCTCACGAAGCTGGTTCTCAGATGCATCGTCCTGCGAATCCATCTCACATGTGTACGATGACGTGGATTCGGAACTAAACGAAGCAGCGGCGCGTTTTACCCTGGGCTCACCGCTCACTTCGCCTGGCTGCTCTCCACAGGCTGGACCACAGGAGGAAGTATGGCAACAGCAGCAGCATCATCATCACCAGGCCTTCCCTCACTCCCTTTCTCACTCACACGGCCATTCTCTCTCACCCCGCCAGTCGCCTTGTCACTCGCCCCGTACCAGCGTCACAGATGAGAACTGGCTGAGCCCACGTTCACCTTCACGGCCCTCTTCGCGCCCGACATCGCCCTGTGGGAAGAGACGCCACTCCAGCGCTGATATATGCTGCCTTGGCTCTTTATCACCCCATCACTCCCCTACTGTCACTCCCGGCCCCTCGCCCAGGGGCAGCGTGACTGAAGACACCTGGATAGGAAGCCCATCCATGGGTATGTCCCCTTTCCAATGTTGTCCCTCTGAGGCTGACATCCCCTCCAAGACCAGGAAGACCTCCCAGGACTGTACAGCAGCAATCCAGACAGGGAAGGGCGACTTGGGCATGGATGATTCTGGGAACGTATCTCCTTTGCTTGACTCACCTGGTGAGGATGCCATGCACGGATTAAAGAAGGATGGATCTGGAGAGCAGTTTCTTTCTGTCCCGTCTCACTTCACATGGAACAAACCCAAACCAGGACACACACCTATTTTCAGGTAAACACCCTCCTCTGCTTTGAAGAGACACAAGTAAGAGTAACCATTTTAGAGTTAAGGTATAAAGCTCTATAAGGCTTCTTTCTTACAGGTGTTCTTGTGTTTAGACGTGTGCTCTTTTCTCAAAACTTAGAGAGTTGTATGCTGCATTGTCAGTGGCCTTGTAAGGAGGTATCTAAACTGAAAGAGAACATTATGTGACTGACCATTAAAAAAAAAAGTTACTGCCAAATCAGTCACTTGCACAAATAGTGCTCATTACACGCATAGGAGACTCAACTTTCTGTTAGACTTGGCCGAAATACCAATAGTTATTTTTGTTTTATCTTATGTCTAATCAATGAATGGCAGATATTAAAATCATATAATATTTGTAAATTGTAAATGCTTCAAGTCATTTAAGGCATCGCAACTATACACAATAAGGATAATCATTATGAGATTTGCTAATGATTACATTTAACAGTGTTTTTAAATATTAACCTTGATGGCAAAAGAAATCCAAATGTAAAAAGATGGGTGATTTCAATACCGATACAATTTATATTTACTAAAAGAAGAATTAATAATGATTAATCACTCCTAACATTTAGAATTTGGAATCATTAGTACAAAAATGTTGAATCATAACAAAACACTGCAATATCAGAACTAGAACAAAAGTGGATGTTACTTGCTCAGATGACATTTTCCGGTGAAAATTCTCATATTTTCTCATACATCATATTTTATGTTCCACAGTAAAAAGTCAGAATGATATGAGGATGAGTAAATGATCCGTTTAAACGTGGAGAACATATGTGATGCTGCTTTCTAATTTGGCCAAAAACAATCTTAGAAGGCAGTATGATTATCCCTTTTATTTCAGAAGCATGTCAGTGATGCCCTACAATAATTTCTTGGTATGTAGCGAACCACATTTAGAACAGAGCTAACCCTCTGGTATTGTTCATTCGGGAGTCATGCTTGTGGTGTTCACGTTCAAAAGTGGCCGAACTGCTGAAATATTTCTTTTTCTATTTTCAGTAAAATCAATGTAATATATTTTTGTTCAATACTATTTTTCTTTTTTATTTTTTATTTTAAGAGAATTTTGTTTATAATTAATATTTGTGCAATAATTATGGACAGTTTTTTCCCATTGTAAATAATACAAAATAATTCTAAATATATATATATATATATATATATATATATATATATATATATATATATATATATGTATATGTGTTTTAAAAAATATATAACCTACTATGCATTCTTTCACAGAGTTACTCAAGTTTAAACCCAATAAACATATTATTCAATGCATTACTTCTTATTAATTTAATTAAATGCATTTATTTTCTATATTTTCATGTCAATCCATGTTCAGTTTGACTACGAACCATGCGCTGTCACTTTAATTCAGCGCCTGCAGCACAGCAGAAATAGACTCGTGCGGAAACGATCTCTGAACTCCACTGCACTTGGACAGGCATCCGTGTGCAGTGACAGCTCCAACCTGTTGAGATGGACATGGTAAAAAATATGCACTGCAAACGGAGTAGGCCTTTGTGTAAACCCCTTATTTACAATGCACACATCTGCGGTGCCGACAATGTTTTATTCCTGCCTTCACGCGGTGTCAACTCACACCAGTAGCATTTCCATGTGATTTGCCGATTTGTGGGTGCGATCAGCTCCGGTAGCCGTGTCGTAGCTGTAAGGCGCCCAGGCTTGTGCAGTGTAAATAAGGGGTAAATAAGAGGTGAAACAAGTGTACATACCCATGCAATTTGTATTATACATGTCCTGAACTTGTTCTTGCTAACTAATCAAATACTTAAACAGACTACTGATCTATGTCAAACATAGTCAGAAAGAGATTTAAGTTCACAATTCACATATACTTAATTTTTAGACTTTAATAAACAAATACCCATTTAAATGCTAAGGATGTCTGTGTTGTAAGGCTGTTCATGGAGACTTTAGATTTAAAAACGGTGTCTCGTTATGCAATGTTTTCTTAGTCATATCATGCAAATTGCCTTTTGATTCAATAGAACGCATGAGCTCACTAGGGAATACCAATATGGCGACGCGGTGGCTTCACTGTTTATCACGTCATGAGCTATCCAGTCATTCTGTATAGACCAGTGGTCTATCCTAATATTAATTATAAATGCAATGTATAAAAAATATAAATACAATATAAAATAATATAAAACAAAACAAATACAATGGATTGAGCTGCAAATTGAAGAAAAAATATTCCCCTTGTTACTTGTGTCAGACAAGAAAGTGTTTTCGTCTCCGGTCTGATTCAAATCACAGTCTGCTAATTCAGTGGTTGTTCAAATATCGAACCTCCATACCTCTTATATAGTAATTATATATAACTATGTACTAATTTACTAATGCTCAGACACACTCAGTCTCTCTCGCGCGACACAGACACATTCGGATACTCTCTCGGAGTTTGCTTCGCCTTTGCCCAAGCGCCTCATAGATGTACTCCGCTCCAGGCTCAACTCAACTTTTTTTATTTATAATGAAACATCTCTGCAAATTATTGACTGGCATAATAAATCGTGCAACACAATGAATCGATAATGAAATTCGTTGCCAACTATTTCAATAACCGATTTTTTTATCAATTTTTTTTTTTTTAAATCAATTTGTTATTGCAGCCCTAGTGGACAAATGTTTTTTTTTTATATATACTGGTAACAGGTTTAAACAGGTGCAGTTAATACAGATAATGAGTGGAGAACAGGAGAGCTTCTTAAAGAGAAACTAACAGGTCTGTGAGAGGTGGAATTCTTACTGGTCGGTTGGTGATCAAATACTTATGTCATGCAATAAAATGCAAATGAATTACTTAAAAATCATACAATGTGATTTTCTGGATTTTTGGTTTAGATTCCGTCACTCACAATTGAAGAGTACCTATGATAAAAATTACAAACTTCTTCATGATTTGTAAGTTGGAAAACCTGTAAAATCGGCAGTGTATCAAATACTTGTTCTCCCAACTTTATATATAAAAGAGCAACACCAGAGGGCTAAATATAAATTTAGAGTAGCATGAGTTAGTTGATTGAGCCAATGAACACAAAGAGTTATAATTGTGTCAGCTATCCATATCAGAGCATCAGATAATGGTTTTGTGTACTGTATGTGTGTGTGCTAGTCAGATGAAGACGCCTATGTGTGTGCCCTGGCCTCTGTCACCATAAATCAGTAAAGAGAGCGTGTGGCTGTGGGTCGCAAATGTGTCCCTACCCACAGTCATTCTGTTATCGACCGCACCAACACAACACACTTTTTAACTCAGTCAGGCTCCTTCATTTATAATCCACAATGTATAATGTAAACACTTACAGTTTCACGTACAGCAGAACAGTCACAAATGAAAAAGTACAGAGTCACACAACACAACCTCTTTTTCACAAACATGTCAAGAAACGTTCAGCAAAGCAACATGTAGAAGCAGTGTTGACTAACATCTTTATGGCTGTACCTTCAAACAAAAGAGACATGATACTTGATCCCTGTTATATGAGCTCAGAGCTCTGCTGTCTGCCATTGGACCTGTGTGTTTGTGTGTGTGTGTGTGTGTGTGTGTGTGTGTGTGTGTGTGCTGATTGCTCTATTAGTCAGCAGCAGTAGAAAGATCTAAAAGCTTGACTGGTTTAACAGATGGGAGTGCTATGGCAGAGTTGATGAAGTTGGCACAGCATTGAGCTTTAGTCTATAGTGGGTCTAGTTTAGGACAGCCAGCTAAACATAACTTACTTTAAAATGAAGACACACACCTGCCCACTCTTTGGACTGGCCAATGTATTTAATGGACAATGGGTCTCGTTCACTAATCTCATTCACTAATGTTGCGTGGCATATGCAACCAGGACGTTCCCTTTCATTCGAGAATGTAAGACAGTCAACGTCGACTGAATAGGGTTCAGCCACTGAAAACGCAACTATAGCTCCCTCCCACCTTCAAGTGCCTAGACAAAGACCACCTGATCCCTCCACAGTTTTAAGGCAGAGAAGGGACAGGGCTTAGGCCAGGGAAGTCACTGCTGTTCCTACAGGAACACTGGGAAAGCGTTCCCCGTACATTAAAGGAAGGGATGCTGCGGAAGCCAAATCCTGCCCGAAGGCAGCATGATTGAGGCAGCATGATTGAGTAGGCCGGAAGAAATAGTGGAATGGACTGACCTCAGAAGCTTCTGACTCAAAGGAGGAGGTGAAGGGCGAGTTGTGACATGCAAAGCTGTCTTTTTAGACCAGTATCAGCTCGGCTCAAAGTGAGGTGAACTGCAACAAGTCGAGGTAATGAATACCAATGCAGCTGGAGGTCACCCAGTCCTCTTTTAAAGCATGCCCTTTGTCCCCTCAGTCGATATTAGTGGACCTCGTTCTAAGAGCGTTTGGCCAGGAGCAATGAAAGGTCTGAAAACGGGCTGAGGGTTTTGCGGCAGGCCGGGGTGTCACATCAGGCATGCCGTACTGCCACAGTCACTTCGGGACTTGGCAGTGCTGAAAGGTAGGACTCTGTACTGATATTTCGAACCCTCAATCGCAACATGCTGGATAGCCTGTGGTGCGGAGGCTAGACATTTGAAGTAAATATCATTCAGGACGAATGCTGTGGACCAAGCTTGGGGGTGGGGCACTCTGATCATGACCCACCACATAATAGGCACAAGAAGAAGGAGTTTATAAAAACTGGTGTCTGAGTGTGCGGTGCAACACTTACCTGTCTCCACGGGGCAACAGGAGTTGCGTCAGAATGCAGATGATCGGGTCCTGGAACGCACCCTGCTGCTGGCTGGTGAACGAGTTGCCTGAGGGGTGCCAGGCTGTCCTACAGGGTCACACAACGCCAGCCTCGGCCTCTTGGGACCCAGGGATGAAGGAATTTGCTCTCTTGACAATTTGGAGACTGCTGGACTCCAGGGAGCCAGTGGCGGAACAGTAACCATCTCAAGAGCTCGTCCCCCCCATCCTTAGGTGGCCTGTCTCAGGGACACTGACTACATCTGACACTTGCCCCCTGGCTTGGCAGTGCTTGAGACAGACTGGACGGCCTGCCTGCTGTTGGCTCTACGCTGCTGCGGCAGCCCCGTGGAACCGGAGGCAGCGGCAGGGAATGCTGCCAGTGGTAGTGGAGTGGAGGCAACAGCGGTACGCCAGAACAGGAAGTGTCGGTGGCCTCTGTCTGCGCCTGTGTGGCGGAAAGCTGTTGGGTGCAGCTCTTCCACCGCATTGCCGAACAACCCAACCTGGGAAATTGGGGAGACTAGGAACTGAACCTTGTCTGCATCCACCATCTCAACCAGGCTGAGTCAATGATGGGGCTCCTGGACCACTAGGGTGGACAGCGCTAGACTGACCGTGCACGCTGAGACACTTATGCCCGTGAGGGCGAGGTCAGCAGCAGTGCGGAGCTCACTCATGAGCACTCGGCCTAGACAACCCTCGTGCATACCCATGTCTGAGTGTCTTGGCCTGATAGACCTGCAACAACTCCATGGCATGCAAAGAGGAGGCGGCTTGACCACAAGCTTTGACCGCAAGTAGGACAATTACGAAATGTTCAACAACCGTTTGTTATTAGCAATGTTTCCTTGAGATTTTACTTAAAAATAGAGAAAGTATGCAACAATTAAAAATTTTCCTCAAGCTCGTTCAGAGTGTGTGATGCCAGTCATGCACGCCAATTCCACTGGCTCATTCAATGGTACGCGAAGATGATTGGCTACCTAGCGTGATCGCCATTCAGTCGATGTCGACTATGCCAAGCTGTGTTCCTATGAGGAGTGATTACCTCAACATGTAGATCTGTATGTAAGTACGAGGTACTTTATCTGAATGACATATACACTATATGCACCTCTCTCACTGTGTTCTGTTTCAGTGATTCTTCAACACTCATCAATGCTGGTGAGAGGATCTATGTGGCATTTATATGTATTATATATTAAAATATGTTGTTTATATTTAAATATGTTAGTTAATATCCCTGTTTATTGTCATATGTATACTAAGGATGAAGATTAAATATTTTTTGTGTACCGCAGTTGTGCATGTATAAGGCAAGTTTACATTTTCACCAAGTAAAGCTGTTTGGTTTCCTCAGGCCACTATGCCACTATCGTTAGGTCACTACCATCACACACAGCCTTCTCAAATTTCGCCTGACGATCCATCTCACGTTACCATGACAGCAGGGCATGTACATGTCATATTACAGGAGAGGGGTGATCAGGAAAGTAAGAGGATGTATTAGAGAGCTAGACTAAGACAAAATCTGTGGGGAAAAAAATAGTTAAAAAAATTAGCTGATTTAGAAAATACATAGTTTTGCATATCCTTAAATATCCCAAAAAATAAACTATTCATCAGTCATTCACCTTCATTTTTATCAACCCTATATTACTTTTTTCTTCTGTGGAACATTACAGAAGATATTTTTTAGAAAAGTCTTATTTTATGTAAAAAAAAAAAAAAAACAATGTTAAGTCAACGGTAAACTTAAATAATTTGGTTATCAAAATATTCTTCTGTGTTTTGAACAACACAAAAAATATTACATTACTGACTGTTAACATTTAACTGGCCCTTACAAAAGGTAATCATGGTCTTTGATCACAAGTCCTATTATTTGAGAACTTTCTAATTTGTCCTGTATCTCAGAGGACAGACATATGGCGAAATACATTGTGGCACACACACACCACAGCTGTATGATTTTATCTAGGTGCAGAAGCATGTGCCAAGCCAGTTTTTCTGGTCCGGAATCACAGTCTTGCATAGCCTCTTTCATGAGGAGTGGGAACCGTTTCTGGCACCATTCAAGATTTGTTGTATTTCTGTGTTTGTGACAAGCAAAATAACATAAAATTGATGCATCCTAAAATGTTGCATAGCTTCTCAATGATTAATCATGTTTTATACTGTATGTCTTAATTTTTTACAATATCTACAACCCATCACTATGCATTGTGTAATTGCTCTGTTTATGTTGCTCTTGGTCTGTGTACAGGGTATCATCCCTGCCTCCCCTGGACTGGCCGTTGCCAAATCAGTATGGACAGTATGAACTAAAGATTGAGGTTCACCCCAAAGCTCATCACAGAGCTCATTATGAGACAGAAGGCAGCCGAGGGGCTGTCAAAGCCGCGTCTGGGGGACACCCTATTGTCAAGGTGAGTCTCCACAACAGGACTTTTACTGATGATGTCATTTTCCCTGGCTATTTCCTGGTTGAATACATTTGTTTGTTGATTACCACCAGTGGTTAAATTTGGTTTTGGATTTTCATACAAAGCCTTGTAGCCTTGATTTTTTATTTTTTTTTTAACTCATTACGCTGGCCACAAAAGTGGGAACAGCGTGATTCCATCCGTTCCCTCACAGGAAGCAGAACTTGAGAAGCAAGACCACACAGAAAGTGTCTGCTATGTGGCCTAGTAACCTCATTACTGGTCATAAAATTCATTTTACTGGGTAGCAGCTAGTGCGGGACTGTGTTGGTTTCAGTTAGATCTAAGCAGGCAGTATAGTAGTCTGATTAGAGACTTTATTTTATTTAATACTGACTACATTTGTGCTACTACTAGCTGCTCACCGGTGGGAGCATACTTCAGTAGAGTTGATGGTGTAATTTATGTAAAATTAAGCCAAATTACTAACCTGCTGTGGTACTCCTGAACGGATAGGTAAACTTACCTGGCACTCTCTTGAGACTAAGGCTGTATCCCAATTCTCTGTCTTACCCCTTCCCCTTACCCCTTCCCCTTCGTCTTACCCTTAGCCCTTGTCCCTCGAAACCGAGTGGTAAGCGCTAATGCAAACATACCCCTATGAAATGAGACACCACTCAGTTACGTCATCTTGCATTGTCCTTAACTGGAGTCTGTGTCACCCGGGGCAACAAGTGTTGATCACAAACTTCTCGAAACTTTCAAGATGCCGTCAAAATGTCCGGGATTGGGCTTTTGCTTTCCGTCTTCACTATTCATTATGTTTACATGCACAAGGTGTTGTTTCAATTGGACTGATTTCATTCATTTAAATCGGTGAATCTGAATGTATTGTTGATCTAATATTCCCGTGTTTTCATCTCAGTGGGGATCCGTTTGAAGCTGAATGCATCATTTGAGAAAATGATCACGTATGTGTCAGTTTCAAATAATGTACACATAATGAATGGCGACTGTAGAAAGCAAAAGCTGAATCCCGGACATTTTGAGTGATCTTGAAATGTGGGACTGATTGTGCAAATCAGCAATGTAACGTTAGCATAGCGTAGCAAAGTAGCAATTTTTAAAAACTTTAAAAACGTTTCAATAAACAACATAGTTGCAAATATATATGTACATAATTGTGTAGAGCACAAAACAAGATGATCATATTTTTTTTTTTTATCAATCATTTAAGCAAAAAAAAACCTTGTGCATTTCTTACCCCTTGGTTTCAAGTAAGCTCGTGAAAATTCTTGGTCTTAAGGGGTATATACCCCTTCACCTTACCCCTACCCCTAGATCAAAATGAGAATTGGGATAGCCCTTCCTCTCACGTGAATGCGCAAAACTAAGGGGAAGGGGTAAGACAGAATTGGGATTCAGCCTAACTCTCATAGAGAGAGAGAGAAAGAGAGAGAGAGAGAGCTTGTTGGTAAATATTTTATAGTCTTGGAGGCAGTGGCCTCTTTTGTGGTAGCCTTAATGAAGCACACACAACTCAGGAGCCAAGATCATTGAACGTGTGAGGAAAAGAATAAGGCCTTTCCCCTGAATCATATCCTCTGGCATCGAATGGTCCGTTAAACCACCACAATAACAGACCTGCATTTCTGCCACGTCACACCTCTGTCTTTGGGGTGTAATTGGCCATTATTCCTTGTTTATGACCTTCGTTATGTTACCTGCATGATCATCTTTCATTATCAGACATCTTCCCTCTTTTATACTACAGGGGTGACTTTACAATGCCCTTTGTTCCAATTCCTCTTGGTTAGTTCAGAATCTGGAGTAAACAACATCCATCATGCCTTGTATCAACTCTTCAGGCTGGTGGTGGTGGTAGAGTAATCTTGTGGAGGGTATTGTCTTGGCACACTTTGGGCTCTTTTGTACCAATTTAGGCTAATTTAAACGTTACAACCTACCTGAGTATTGTTGCTGACCATATCCATCTCTTTATGACCACAATGACCTTACCCATTTTCTGATACCTACTTCCAACAGGATAACGCACCATATCAAAAAAGCTCAAATCATCTCAAACTGGCTTAGTTGTCCTATGCAAAAAAGATTTTTGTCTTGTTTGTTGAGATTTATTTCCCACTTCCAGCTTAAAGTGGCTTTCATGCTTAAACATCGACCACCTGTATGCACATGAGAATCAGTGTTGTGCGAGCGAGCGTGCCATACTTGCTATTTCAGGGTATTAATGACTAACTTTTTAACATCATAGCCCACACACTATGACTGAGGATGCATAATTGCCTATCATTAATGAAGTCTGTTCAGTGGTAGACACACACTGATCCACCCAGAGGGAAAAACTGCTAGAAAACATGGCTAAATAATTTTTTTTTCGTTATTTTTTACAAAAGACGAATTCAATAAATGGGGAAAATGTCATGCGAGCCTTGATATGTATAAAGCTATTATGGGTAATAATATTCTGAACAGATATACTTGAACAGAAAAAAAAAATCAAAGGTTAACATATAAGCAATTGGCATCTATACAGAATACAGATATGCAAACGATATGCAAACGATCCGAATAGGAAGATCAGCCTATGCATCTGCAGTAATTTTGATAAAACTTAGCAATCAAGTAATAAAAATGGTGGGATCTAAGCAAACCTCAATCTTATCATTTCAGGTGATTAATATTAGTTAATGCATTTTACAGAATTTATTCATCTAAATTAATTTTCTTTTCTACATTTGTTGTTAATTATAAATGAGCAATTGTACATGTATAAATTTACTTTGAATTATAAAAACTGCATTAAAACTGTTTAGATAATGGTATGCATTAACTAATGTTAACAAATTTAACATTACTTTCAAGTGTTAACGTCATATTCTCACACTTGTCTTAGGTTTGTGTTTATTTTGACTCTTTTATGCTGTTTAATTGTGGTTTTGAAACCCCCTGGTTCCGTTTGGGAAAATCTGCACATGGAAATTCTCCCATACCTTCAGACCTTTCAGCGAACAGCTGTTTGCGATAATGTTTCCCATGATGCTTTCTGGGGCATGCGCTGCTGGAGTCTTAGGCTGCTACTGTGGAGTATCTGTTGTTGTGACGTGAGCAGGTGACACCGCAGACTCCATCTGTCCCGGGAGTGAGCTGCTCTGTGGTGACTGGACCTTAGAGACGGCGAACAGACTCCCTGAGCCATATTGCCGTCAGCAGCACTTGCGCTGCCAATTAGTCAGGACAGTTAGGACAGACCTATACACCTGTATGCCAGGTGTAAACTACAGACACTGTTTGTGTGTTTTTATGTGTGCATCTGGGCGTTTGACATAGAAGGCAAAGAAGGTACTGTAGTACCTCAAACAATGTTTAATTAGAAAAAAGTTATTACAGAAATAAATTAAAACAATAATGAAATCTGAGATTAAATAGTATGTGAATGGAACGATATTGAAATTAACTTGAAATGTGACCTATGACTACTTGCTGTGCACTTGCTGTGTTTACCGAGCATTTGTTGACTAATGAACCAAAAAGAAGGTGGCTATTAATAGGTGAACAAACAGCCACTAGTATAGCCACTAATAAGAGCTACACCAAATATACTTGTTCTTCTAATTTTGTATTTATTAATGCTGTTCCTTATGTCTTTAACTCAGAAACCATCTAAACATAATAATTATAACTGAACTGAAAAATGATAACTGAAAAAACAAGCTGTTGTAAATAACCTGAAAAGAACATTTGAGTCAGTGTAATTGTTCACAAAATTGTTTTGTTAATAAAAGCTGAAATAAAATATAAATGTTAGATGAAGAGCTTAGAATTTAGAAATGCTGCCTTTGCAAATAAAATAAGTTAAAGCTAAATAGAAAAAAAAAACGGATAAAATGACACAACACAATTACAAAAAAAACATGAAAAAGAAAGCTAAATATATATTAAAATAAAAGCTATATAAATACTATAATATATATATATATATATATATATATATATATATATATATAAAACTAAAATGTGTAAGTGAATGTTAATGAGTGTTTGTGTGTGGATGATCTGACTGGATACTTCTCCTTCAGTTAGGACTGCAGCTAACGAACAGAAAATTGATGCTTGGTTATTGAATTCTGTTCAGGTTAACAGAGACTCGCTTATTGTCGGAAAATGGAACATGGAAATACTCGTGGGACTTAGACCTAATTTACAGATAAGCATATAACAGTAAAATGTTAGTTATGTACTGAGGAAAACTTGTCTCAAATGCATTATGCAGCACATGCATTTCTCAAAGTTTGGCAGGGCAAGTAAATGTAAAAACATAAATGTGTTATTCACTACTGTAAAGCTAGGTGACTGCGTGCAGACATGCCTAATCGATAATCGGATTCGTTGTCGATTATTTTTATTATTGATTGTAACTGATTTTATTGATTAGTTGTTGCAGCCCCACCTACAGTCCATCTGTAGCTGCTCTCGGTCCCGAACGTACTATGACCTTATGTGGATAGTAGACTTAACACAGGTCACAAGGTTAAGAGATGGTCGTAAAATTAGCTTTACTGGGGAAAGAGCAGTCTAATGTTATAACCAGAAACACATATTTTACCACTCCAATTATTGTGTGAGAAACATAGACGTGATTTCTGGTGAAATCGAGAAACGTGTGTGAGTGTTTTTATCAGTTGTGTGTAAGTCAAGCTGCCATAACAGAAGGCCGCATGCGGATTGCAGTGTACAGTAGCCAGACAAACACCAGCAAAACAAAGTGACAGTGTTTACTGCTAGTGTTTGGACTGGGCTAATTCACAGTTCAGAGATCTATGAGGAATGCTGTGTAATGCCCTACAAACCTTGCTCGCGTCTCGCTGGGTTTGCTGTTAACCAAAAGTCAGCACACATGTTGGTGGAGACAGAGAAGTTCTGAGCCCATCTGGCTAAGACTTTCCTAAATGTAAGTATGTGTGAGTGAAAGATTACAATTGAACTGGTTAAACAAACAGACGCTCACAAAGGGCAGCAGAGTTTACATATGCCATAGGATCTGTTCATGTGTTTTATTCTCAGAGAAAGTCACTTGCACCTTTCATCCAGAGCTTTTATGTGGCTAAAAAAGGCTAAGTGGAATCAACACAGATGGTGGAAATCAGCTTTATGAAAAATAAATTACCCTGTGTTTTTAAAAGGATGATGGTAAGGGAATATTCTAGGTTAACTCTACTGAGAGCATCTGTTGCAGGCTGTCAATTACCACAGAGATGATGTATAATGGCCATTGTGCTGGAGAGGTTAAAAGCAGAAATGCAAAGCCAATGTTTTTGTTGAGCACTTGTCTAAATGTTGCTTTTGAGTTGGGACTACCATTCTGAACATGCCCATTGTATAGAATTACCGGCTCTAACTTTGCCCTTACAAGCCTGATGGGATGATCAGCCTGTCAGGCACTAAGCAGGGAAATTTTCACCAATGTAATTCCTGTGTGTGAAATTTTGCTCCATGAAATTTTTTGTTCTTGGTTTTCTTGTGCGAAAATCACGGATTTATCAGGGCCCTAAATTGTTTATAAATTTAATTTACCATGTTTTTTTAAAGAACTTATTTGTGAAGATTTTTTTTATTATTATTTTTGATTATTCATTTATTTGGAGAGAGAGAAAAAAAGTAAATCAAACAACATTTAAATTATGCATTTGGCAGACACTTTTATCCGAAATGACTTTTAGTGACTAAGATATTGCATTCAGTATACGTTTATCATTTGTTCATGCATTTTCTGAGAAGCAAACCCAAACAAGCACCATACTCTACAGAAACACTTTTTAGTTTATGAAAAATTTAATATTTCAAGTATTTTCTTCAGGGCAAGTAAAAGTCAGTAATAGTAAAAAAAAAATCCTTTGTGAAAAATATTTATTTGTTTTTACATGCTCAAAATCATATATGTGTTAAAACAATGAAATCCTTAATAGTCTGTCAATTCATCTTATTCCCAAAGATATTATAGCTTTAATATCGGATAACAAAACAGTTTGCAGAAAAACAAAAATGGCTGACTTTGGTGACCCTCAGATCTTAAGGTGGGTGATTTTCTGTGCTGACCAGAGACATTTGTGTTTTTGTTTTTGTTGTTTTTCCTGGGGAGCAACCCTGTTGTCTGCATACTCTCATGAGTGCAGTTCTTTGTTGTACAGTAGCCTGAGGGTATATCTGATGTGGATTGAAGAGTGAAGGGTAGGACACAGCACAATGCGTACGGAGGGGGTGAGAGAGATACACACCATGCTAAATGCTGTACTCACTCTAAACAAATGTTTATCTTGATGTGTTTGTGTGTGGGAGTCCTAGTGTAGCCTTTTAAACAGTGTGTGTGTGTGTGAGGGGGAGAGAGCGAGAGTGAGAGAGAGAGAAAGAGACAGAGAGAGAGAGTATGTGTATTGACCTTATTTAAACAACAGGTTACCCAGCCTCCTGGGTCTGAGTGCTCTCTGTGTGTATACCTCTATTTATCCCTTCTAACTCTCTCTCTCTCTCTCTCTCTCTCTCTCTCTCTCTCTCTCTCTCTCTCTCTCTCTCTCTCTCTCTCTCTCTCTCTCTCTCTCTCTCTCTCTCTCACTCACTCACACTCTCACACACACACACACAGGCATATGTTGTGTAAACACTGCTTCGGTGAACAGACTCTTCCTGTGTCCAGTAAGCACAGAGAGTATGTCAGCGCTAATCCACGTTTTGGGGCAAGAGGTCACAGTGTGTGTGTGTGTTTGTTAGTGCGAGTGTTTTTGTGTGACCTTGAGTCTCCTCCCCACCCCCTTAGGCTCGGGTTTACCCACACACACACACACACACACACACTCAATCATACTCGTGCATGCACACACACGCACCGGCCTGCCTTCACCATAGCAACCACAGAGCAACACAGGGAAACAACTTGCCAGCAGCGGGTAGGAATGAGAAAGATAGATAGAGAGATGGAGAAAGAGGGAGGAGTGGAAATAGGGGAACGAGACGAAGTTCAGAGTGTAAAGGGTGTATAAAGGGAGTTAAGGCACGATGAAACATACAGCCAAAAGTACAACAGCACAAAACGTGCTACACCAAAACATGCGATGCACATGCTTTTGTTGTATGCTAGACTGTGTCTTCCTGCTGTTTTTAAGACCACCTGATTCTGTGTTTCAACCTGGGAATGCAATGAGAAACAGACAGAATGAGACATCTTTATTTAGTCCTCAATATGTAAGGCAACCCAGGGGGGCTATTTTTGCTCCTGCTAGCTTTATTTCAGCAATGGAGCATGTGACTTTTCTTAATGTCAGTAGTTTAATATAACCAGTGTCAGAGAAGGGAGGTTATAGCAGTGCAGGGCCACTTGTGAAATCTCACACAAACACACACTGTGGATTTCTCAAGCCTGCCGATGATGAGAGAATGGTTTCTGTAGCTGCTGAGAGATGGCACATAAACTCATTCAAGACTTTTTTTTTTTCTGTTGTCCCTTCGTGTTTTTTTTTTTCCTCTCAGCACGCGGCCACCTCTCTAAGCTTTTCTTCAGCATTAAAAGAAGAAAAAAAGTCGCAATAGAGCATGAATGTAGCCACTTCACAAAGTGGTGTCATACAAAATGCAAATGACTTTCTGTTCCTTGTAGAGTGAATCACAGTTGATCCACAAAACGCTTAACACATGTACACTACCTTTAGAAAGTAGAAAACAATAGGATTTCCACAAAGACATAAATCAGCACAGCTGTTTTCAACATGGATAATAAGAAATGTTTCTTGAGCAGCAAATCAGCATATTAGAATCATTTCTGAAGGATATTGTGACTGAAGATTGGAGTAATGATGCTGAAAATTCAGCTTTGACATTACAGAATTAAATTACATAAAAATTATTAAAAAATATAAATGATTTCAAAATATATTGAAACAGAAAATCGTTAAATTGTAATCATAACTTGCAATTATAAAACATAATACTGTTTTAACTGTATTTTTTATTGATTAAATGTACCCTGGACAGCATTTAAGAGACTTATTTCGCAAACATTTAAAAAATGTTATCAACCTCAAGTTAAGTCAAATCAAGTCAATTGATTTATATAGCACAACATAAACACAACATTTGTTGATCCAAAACTTTACTTAACTTTACAGACGGTTAAAAAAAACAATCAAAAAAACAAAAACAAACCTCAAACTTTTAAACACTAGTGTATAAACACAATTAAACACTGCAGGCAAATACAAAAGGAGCTGTAATTATTTTGACTTAATGGAGGGAATGAGGGTGGTTGGTAATATCTTCTGAATGGAAATTACAGATCAAGAGAGAGAAAGAGTGCAGGGGTCGTGCTGAAGTCAGCAACAGAGGCTGAGCCGCTGGCCTTTAGAAACTCCTTGTGGATGTGGCGCCTTGTAGCTGCTCTAAATGTCTTGAAACTGAAGCAGCGCTCTGAAACTCTGCTGAGGCTGCAACTTGTTCATGGAATTTCCAAAAGTCATAAATGTTCATGGACTGATATATCATCCTGTAAAATGATTTTACATTATTATGCATCATACTGACCATTAGGGATTTGGGATACTTACTTTTATAACATTCCAGATCAAAATGAATGAATTTGGTAAACTTAAAATAAACATGAAATCAAAATTGACACCGTTTACTTTAATAATACATATTCTTAGTATTGTGCATGATTCATCAGTGCACTTTATTTCTAACAGAAATGTTTGTCTTCACAATCAAAATGTAATTACTGGCTCCATTATGCTATTGAACTCTGGGTCCACTCTTCAGGATCCAGTCAGTTCCTATTTTGAGTATTGAATATAGAATAATAGTTTTACTCAGTCAGAAATAAATCATAATTTGGAAGTAAAATAAGTTGTGAATGTGGTTTCATGTTGATTTAAATCATATCATATACCATCATTAAATTTAAAATTTGATGTTGTCCAGAGTTTGCAAAAGGTTTGGTTGATTGAGATGATGTATTATTTAGATCCATCTTACACAATGTGCAAGACTAGAGAGAGGGTACAGTATATTTTAAATATATTCAAATTGATAACTGTTATTTTAAATTGTATATTGTTAGTGGTGCACGATATATCGCCCGCCGATATAATATCGGCCGATATGGTAAATTTTTTACACATTGGTATCGTTCCGATGTCAAAATAGGGCGATGTGAGTGTGGGGGCGGGGATGTTGGGTTTTGCACGAGTGCATACATTACAAGCGCAAGTCTGGTCAGTTTAAACATCAAGTGCAAGAAGACTACTAGTCTACTGAAGACAGTCTACTAGCATATGATCTACTAATACTCTAATAAAAGTTAGTTGACATGTAGTTGCAAAGTTATTTATAGTCAACAGAATGTTCAAAGGGGTCCATCAAAATAAAGTGTTACCAAAAAAATCTATCTAGTGATGAAATGTTTTTTTTGTGTTGAGACAAATCTTATGCGATGTCCTAAACTGCCTGGATAATCACACAACGTGTGCAGTGGTCTGTTAATGACACGTCCGATCCGCAATCTAATGACTCCTTTGAACCGATTCACTTTAATGAATGGTTAAAACAACTGATCTGTTCAACACTGAACTCAAGAGACATAAATCGGAAGCACTTTACAATAAGGTTTCATTTATTAAAGACTAGTTACCTACATCAGTTAACATTCTATTAATAGTTTATGCCGATTTACTCCATGGCAAAACCAGTCTTTCTAGAATGATTCATTCTGTCCAAATAGAGATATTCAAGTCATCTGGTGAAATTGTTTTTATATCACAATATATATCGATATCGACATCAGTAAATATCGGTATCGGCCATAACAACAATATTAATATCAGTTAACGGTATTGCATCACTATATATTGTTTCACAATATTACTTTTGGACAAATAAATGCAGTCTTTGTTAGCATGAGATGCTTCTTTCATAACATTACACATTTTTACCGACCATACATTTTTGATTGGAGTGTTAGGTAATTAAACCTGAAAGCCAGTTTAATGCACATTTACACAAACAACACAGGCTTGTTTTGTTTTTCTTTGCGTACACACAATGAAAATTAATTGGCCAGTTGGGTTTGGAGCTGGTACCTGGGTTGGTTCACTCTCACCACTGAAATAAATCCTACAAGTATGTGGTGTTGGCAGGGTCATGGTTCATTTCAGTTGAGCTCTTCACCTTTTTCAGGTCTTGGAGCATAAACATGGCCTCTGCTCCTGAATCTCCCATTGCCTGTAGGTCTCTCTCTGCTGAGGATTGTTCACCCCACAAAGTTCACTGCACTCACAAAAACAACATTGTTTGATGGAAACGTATTTAAGACAAGGATGAGGCAAAAATTTCATGAAGAAAAGTGACCATTTTTTAAAGAAGTTTTCTACTTTTACAACCATTTTTTTTTCTGTGTGGAGGACACAGTCACGCTTCTTTCGACATTTTGAACTCCCTTGGAAATGTCAGAGCATGTCACGTGATGTATCTGAACGAATCACGTTGTCAGAAATTGACATCAGCCAATGAGATTTCACTTTGATTTTCGCGATTGTTTGCTGATAAAAAAGGAAATGACCATATTTGGATCTGAAAACATTGTATGAGAGAGAGCTTTCCAATGGTAGATGTGATGACATGGTGCAGACAATAATCACGGAGCAAGCATGTTGGTCTAGAACGCCAATTAATTTTGTTGAATTAATTTAGGAGAAATCTACAGACACAAATTAATTAATTTATTTATGTATTAGTTTATTTGATAGAGACCATTCATATTATTGAACATTGTTGTATGATACACCATGTAAATATGCCAGAATTAGTAAAAATATACTACTTTTCATCTGCAGTCCCTAGGCTGGTGACAAAAAAACTAACAAAAAAGATAACCAGCATTCATTCACTGTAACAATAATACACATGGATTAGAATATACAGTGATATTACAAACTATGCATAAATACAAACAAAAAACATGATAACAAAGACATATATTCACCACTATACTACGTTTAATTTAACAATGAAAGTGTATGGCTGATAAAAAAGAGCCACTTTTTTAAGTGAGTTTTAAAAGTACTGAATGTTGGACACTCTCGTATTGAAAGGGGAAAGTTATTCCAAAGTTAACCACCTGTTATTGATAATATATTTTGGCCAAAGGTGGTACATCTAAATGGTATCATACAGTCCCCATTTACAGAGGCCCGTGTGTACTACCTCCAAGTTTTGGGAAGAAGGCATGCAGCGGAGGTGGGGCAAGATTGTTTATCATTTTATATACCAGACAAGCATACTTGAAACTTTTAAAATTTTCAAAACTTAGAAAATTATGTCTTTCTAAAATATTGCAATAGTGAAATGACAAGGCTTTTTTATCAAAATAAATTAAATATTTTTAAGAGTAGATATGCTAGTCAATGACCAATTTATAAAACAGTACTCAATATGTGAAAAAATCTTAGTGTATAAGGACAACTTAGCAGTTGTCGTATTAAGAATTGGCCTGACTTTTTAAAGTTCTGCAAACTGAATTTAATTTAATTTGCCAAATTTTTTTACATTTAAATGTTAAGGTCATATATAACTCCTAAATACTTAAATTCATTAACTCCTGCTCCTGTCCTCTAAAGAATACATTAGAATGTGAGACCTTCATACTTTGTTTGGTGAATGTCATACAGACTGTTTTTTTTTTGGTGTTTAGATGGAGACATGACTTAGTGAGCCGGTCATCATTGTGAGCCTTTGCCGATGTGAGTGTGGATGCTATCTCCAGATAGTTCTTACCATGTGTAAATATTACACCATCATCTGCATACATCTGGACATCAACATTTTTATATGCCTCTGGCAGGTCATTTATATTAAGTGTAAATAAAATCGGACCAAGTCTGGAGCCTTGAGGGACCCCTACAGGACATTCGCAAAATGTACGACCACATTGCTTAATTCCTTAATACGAACACATTGCTTTCTACAGGACAATGATCTATGATTTTATCCAGTCGAGAGCTTACTCAGAGAAATTAAAATATGTTAATTCAGAAGTACTTTGTGATTAACAGTATCATAAGATCGCTTTAGGTCTAGGAAAACAACACCAACACAAGAACTCTAGCCTTTAACCTTTTCCAAATACGAACAATTAACTGTTTCTGTTGAGTGAACAATATCCCTAAAACCAAATTGTATAGGGTGGGGTGAATCATCGCTTTTTTGAGATGTTAAATCAGTAGTTCGGCCACCTATTTTTGGCCAATAATTATCCATATCCAATATCCATATCCAATTTTCGGCCAATAATTATCCATATCCAATCTTTCCCCCGATTTAAAACTGGTGTGACCAGGGCCAACCTCCATAATGATGGTGTGGTGGATTGACTTAAGGAATGATTAATCAGATGTGTAGGCTGGTAGGCTGTGTAAGGACCTCTTTGTGCCTTTTTTTAAAAAAAATGTATCAAGGCCATAGATATCCATGGCCTTTGAAATTTTTAAAATATTCTTAATTTTTAATACTTCTAATTCAGTTATTTGTTGTAGATGAAAATCGACTGTGCCTAATTAATGGCGCAAATAGAGTAGCTCTGTGAATTAAAAAGTTGGGTTATTTCATAGACAGAATCTAAAAAGAAAGTGTTTAGTTCAGTAGCTATTATGGTTGGGTCTGTAACTAGTTCAGTGTTAATTTTCAACTCTATATCTCTATTATTATAATTGTTTTCTGCCAATCAGCTTGTTGATGGTTTGCCATATCTTCTTCCAATTTCCTCCAGCCTTTTTAAAAGTATCAATGAAAAATTTGGCTTTAGCTTGTCTCAGTGTTTTTATTACTTTTTTTTAATAAGGTAATTTTTTGTTGGTTAGTTTTAAAACCTGATTTTAAGGATTGTTTCAATACATCATTTAGCCAGGGCAATGTGTCACTGTTTTTCTTATGACTCCGCTTTTCTCTGTTCCATTCAATCTCTCTTAATGCTATCCCAAGGTTTTCCTGTTGATTAGTTGGAACTGATTCATATTTACATAATGATTTGACCGAGGAAAGAAAACTATATATTTTTTTAGCTTCCAGGCAAAAAGAATAATATTGTGATCTGACATCCTTGTCATTAGATTACGTGTCTTATTAATGCTTTCTGTTCAATTGGTGAACAATAAATCTATTTTAGTTTCAGACCGATTAGTTATTCTTGTGGGTTGTTCAAATAACTGTGATTAAAATAGACTGTAATGTTTTTTAGATTTTTTTCTTCCACCCTTATCATTTCAATTGACATTAAATTCCCCCATCAATATAACCTCTTTGTTAAAATCTAAGGAGATTTTTTAACTGATCATAGAACACAAGCTTCGCTGATGGTTTTCGATATAGACAGATTAAACTAAATGTAATTTCAACTGAAAGAGAGATGTTAACATCAACACATTCAATGTCAGTTTTCTTAAGCCATTCAATTTGTTTAAATTTTATAGTACTTTTCAATGATAATAAAACCCCCCCTCTCTTCCCATGATCTCGATCTTTCCTAAAAACATCATATCCTGGCATGACAATAAGTGCCTCTGGAGATAAACAAGTTAACCAAGTCTCTGACAGTCCAAGAAAATCAATATTAGAGTTTACAAGTTTTCCAGTTGTTCGTCTTTAGTTGCCACACTCCTAATATTTAAATGTCTGCCAAACAGCCCTTTAACTTTACATTGAGGATCCCACAGAATTTGAGCCAGATTAAGCATTTGGAAAAACTTTGCGGTGCAATGTTTTTTCATCAAGGGATTCCTAGATCTAGATCATTTTCTTTCTTTTTTTCCTTCATCAAGCGGTTCAGGACTTCCGTAGAATACAGCCTGAATATAATTGCTTCCAGAAATTATTTTTGGGGGTGCTAACGGGGAGCTTTGGTTTGTCTTGGGGGCTTTCATTCTAGCCCCTCCCTAGCGCCACCCATGCATATGCTTATCCATTAACGAGCATTTCTTCATAAATACTTAACATTTTGATAAATGCATGATGCATTTATGGCATTATATATGGCATTATGCATAGCAGAACTTTATGTAGGCCTACACATTTAGGAACAGATATTGGGTTGTGCCAAAAGTCAAGCAAAAGTCAACATAAAAGTAACAAGTAACGTAAAAAGTTACTTTCTATATGGGGTAACGAAGTAAAGTAATGGATTACTTTTTAAGAAATAACGAGTAACACTACTTTTTAAAAGTAACTTCCCCATCACTGTCAGTAGGCGTACATTAGGTAGGTGTATCCAAATGTCACATTATCACATAGTGTAACAGAATGTAGGCTAACTATTGGTCGATGCTGGTCATGTGTGTGATGCTGGCCAGTAGTGTGCCTACGTTCTGATGTACAACCCAGAAGCACTGCGCTGTTACGTGAACTCAGTGTTTGTCTTTTGCACTCAAAAAGTATTCCCGTCACTTGATAAACTGAATGGTTGAGCCACTGTAGTCACTTAACGATGTCTTTACTAACTTTCTGGGCCTGCAATTTTCAATTACATAGAAGCATATGGGGGAGTGAAACAGCTCTCAGATTTAATCAAAAATATCTTAATTTGTGTTCTGAAGATGAACGAAAGATTTAGTGAGTCAATAAAATACTTCCAACAAAAATCAATATTGTGTGTCTAACTATTTACCAAAGCAGGAAGTATACTGTAATATGTGAGAAAATGCACATCAGAAGGGAGATTCTTCTGTTGCATAACAAAAAATTGTTATCACAAAAGTTGTCAAGTTGTTATCGCAAAATAAACCAACTTGGGTGATCCAAGTCCTAATCATGCTGTATGGGTTTATTCTGCAATAACAACCAGCTGAATGTACTTTATACCTTACCTAATAAATGCTAAAGGGTTATTTTTTATTGTTATTTCATGTTAACTATTAATCTTAACATATAGAAACTTATTGTAAAAAGTTACCATAAATATTTTAAACAAAGCATAGCCTTTTGATTTAATAATTTCCTAGTTACGCATGTCTCCATGTGTAATAAAACCAAGCTTTCCTGGGAACTACATAACCAAATCCCACTACAATCTAAGTCTTCCGTTGTTGCCTGATTCTCTTTTCCCAACGTGTATTTCTTTTTCCTCTATATCCACAAATGTCTGGCTCTGTTCTCAAGACCTGTCAGTTTAAATGTGAAGCATGTTTTTCTCATTATTGTGTTGCTGTGGTTGGCTTGGTCATTCTGTTACCTGTAATGGGTTATCTCTCTCTCTGTCTCTCCCTTTTCCTTCCTTCCTTTTTTGTCTCATTCCCATTTTCTCTCTCTCTTTCACTGCATTGGATCAGTATTTACCAAGCATAACATTTCAACAGTAGAGAGATTGTTAAGAGACTGTGTGCTCAACCTAAATAACACCCACCCACCCACACATGCATGTCAGTGGAAAAGCTCCCTTCTGTTAGTGAACTCCTCACCTGTCTGGGAAGCTTATTGGCAGGTCATATGTTTGTACAAATGTATGCAGCACCAGGAAGAAAAACGCTTCTGTAAAAGCTTTTTGTTCTTGTAACTTCAACAACCTCAGAATGATGTGTTACTTCTAATTAATCACATTTTAATGGGTTTTTTCACTTTCCTATTTCCATAAGTCTTGTTTATACTATTTTAGCAAAAGTAGAATGTCTTTCATGGTTTTGTTTGTCTTTTCTCACCTTTTCTTCCCACTCATTTATTTAATTTTCCTTCAGTTTGATTTTGGTGGGGTTTTTGTGGCTTGTGGCTCAAAAACATATTTTTATGTTCATGTCTGGATTTTAATTAGTAGTTCCAGTGTGTTTTAGATTCGTCTTGGAAAAAGTGGGCTAACGTCTGATGTTAGTGTGCATGGATGAGGATTTGAGAAGTAATTGCACATACACAGTGTCCTTCGGATTCAAATGCTTTGGGGGGAAATGATTGTGATACACATGGAGAATATTTGCCAGTTTGACCTGGTTGAATGTCCAGTGTCTTTAAATGAATACAGCCTGTTAAAAATGTAAGAGTTGGGCTATAAAGGACTCCAGGGATGATGCAATTTTGTTACTATCGCCCTCATTCCATCGTCAAAAAGCCCATAGAATTTCTCCATTGACTTTATGTATTATTACAGAAGATATACTGATCAAAAAAAGGTGTCGAGTGGGGTCATTTAATAATTTCTTCACTTTTTTAACAGCTCATTGGCTTCAGTGAGAAGCCAGTAAACCTGCAAATGTTCATCGGGACAGCGGATGACCGTTATTTGAGGCCGCACGCATTCTACCAGGTTCACCGCATCACAGGAAAAACTGTTGCCACGGCAAGCCAGGAAATTGTCATCACCAGCACAAAGGTTCTCGAGATTCCTCTCCTTCCTGAAAACAATATGTCTGCCAGGTACCTGCCAGCAGTTTTTTACTTCAAACTTGATTCTCTCTTAAGCTTTCGTCTTCTGTGTTTCTCTGTACAGAACTCAAGCATAAACTTTAAACGCCGCCGTTCGTTCTCTGTTATTAGCATCCTCCATGCTGGTTTGTTGTTGTATGTGGCCGCGCTACGTCTAGTGATGACGCTATAAAGACCGTCGCCGTGCTTGCATTACCCCTCCTACCAGTTCCTATGGCCACTTGGCCAGTGCGAACGCAAGCAGCAAAACCGAGTTTGGGGGAGAGTAGTTCTTAGAACTGTTTAGAAGTGGACAGTTCCTATAACTAAGTTCCTGTAACTACTTGGTCTGAAAGCGGCTTATATAAGATGGCAGATGTTCCAAAGCTGTGGAGCGGCCACTGAAAAGGCATCTCCTTTTAATTGTAGACTTGTCCTCGGAACAGTCAGCTGTAGACTACTGGTTGACCTGAGATTTCTAAAAACATTATGGTGGGCTGAAAGGAGATCAGAGATGTATGGAGGACCCAGTCTTAGCCAATGGAGAAAGAACAATACTGGCGAAATTTTTTTTTTTTTTTCAGCAATCTAGCAGGAGCATTTTGGACCAGTTGAAGACATGACAGTAGGGACTGTGAGACACTCAAGTATAGTACATTACAATAGTCTAATCTTGATTAAATAAAAGCATGTATCAAAGACTCCATGTCTCTGGGTGATAAAAATGCCTTAATTTTCACAATATTCTTTAACTGATAAAAGCAAATTCTGACCACACCATTGATCTGTTAATCAAAAGTCAAAGCAGAGTCAAAAATAACACCCAGGTTTCAAACATGTTTATGGAGAATGGCAGATAAAGACCACTTTTTTACTGGCAATAACATCTGTGAACATAGATGAGCCAAAAATTGAGACCTCTGTCTTGGAATCATTTAACTGAAGAGAGTTGGCAGACATCCGCTGTTTTAACGTCCCTCAAACAATCAAATAAACACTGCAAGCTAGAATCATCCTTTGATTGTAAAGGAACATAACACTGAGTATCATCTGCATAGCAGTGGTATGATACATTATACTTGGTAAATTAGTATACAACGGAAACATGCATAAAGAAAATAAAATAGGACTCGGGATCGAGCCCTGCGGAACCCCATATGAAACTGGTGCACGGGGTGCACATCATATACCTGCAGATATATGACATGTCTAATCTTCCTTCTTGACTAGTGCTACATGCATAATTCGTAATAATGTAGGCTATACACTGGACGCGGCGCAGCGCAACACAATTTATTGATAGTAAACTGCAGAAAGTGACTTGGATTGATTAAAAGCCAAGCAACTTTGTTTGATACTATACATGGATACTCCTTCCTGACATGCTTCTTTTGCTGTGATTTCAGTATTGACTGTGCTGGAATCTTGAAGTTGAGGAACTCTGACATCGAGCTGAGAAAAGGAGAGACTGATATTGGACGAAAAAACACTCGGGTCCGCGTGGTGTTCCGAGTTCACATCCCACAACCTAATGGAAAAGTGGTCTCACTGCAGGCTGCTTCAATTCCAGTGGAGTGCTGTACGTTTTCTACATAAACATATATTTAAGAAAATATTCTCTCTGTAGATTTGACTTTGACTTTAGATTTGTCTTATCTGTATTTGTGATTAAATAGCCCAACGCTCAGCACAGGAGTTACCACAGGTGGAGAAGGCCAGTATTAGTAGCTTCCCAGTGAGTGGAGGAGAGGAAATGGTTATCACTGGCTCCAACTTCTTCCCTGAGTCAAAGGTCATTTTTCTGGAGAAAGGTCCAGGTAAGAATACTCCTACAAATGAGAGGTTCAAGTGCTATTTTAGATGTGAGTTTTACACACTTTTTTTCTTCATGTAATGTTTTTGCTTATCATATGGCTCTCAGGAATACTTGATCAATCATTTCTATTATTTTATTATTATTATTATTATTATAAAAAAAATGCATTTCCTGATTCCCTTATATATCAAATAATTGTCTCAGGGAAACAATTTACATACAGTAGTTGCATAACTATGCCAGTTTCATATCTCTTGAATCTCTCGAGTATCTCTCTTCTTGCATAATTATTTCTCACTTTATACATAATTTAAAGTCAAATCAATATTTCATACCCATTTATTTATTTATTTGGTAAGTAGCTGTGTACGTAAGCTGGCTAATGTTCAGTCAGCAGGTCATTATATCAAAATTAACCCCTTTTAGAGTGATATTAGATCCCTCCACGCTCCACCTAGTAACCTACTTGAGTTTGGTTAGTACTAATTCCTTTTTTGCAGGTTGCTGCAAGCTCTGCAAGCACAGCCGAGTATGCACTGTAAATGTCTTCATCATTCACTGTGAGCAAATATTACTCCTCACTAAGGGTGCTCTGATTGATCAGTCGCCGATTTAATCTGCAGTCTCTATAAAGGCCGATCCAGAAAAGCCGATCAGATGACGCAAAACTCGCAAGAGATTTTTTTATGCCCTGGTGAAAATGGCTTCACCAGTCTGGCAATTCTACAAGGTGTGTGAAAAAGACAATTCATTAGCAATCAATCTGCAATGTGTGTACCACGCCGCTGTCCGCTTGTCAAACTCAGCAGCCTCTCTGATCAACCCGTAAAATCACCGGAAAGAATACAGTCCATCCGCAACGGTGATAGATTGAAGCACGCGTTCAAGTGAAGACTGCGCAAACTACAGAGAACACTGTATCCCTGACACTGATAGCAGTGGCAATGAACGCTCAGCTTGAGTTCAGAAACAAACACACATTTTAGCGCTAGATTTTTTTTTTTTTTGAATGCTCCTGCTAGTTAACAGGAGATGCTTTATTTATTTGTATTAGGTACATCCATGCCTCAATGTTACAAAAATTGGTGGGGGACAATATCGATCCTTAAAGTGGTAGGACACGACTTCACTAGCTCTAAAAAATATTAATCTAACCATGTGACCAGCTTAATCTGTTTAAAATAATTTAGCAAGGGTTCTTGCAAACAATTTTTTTTACCAAAATATTGCTTGCTTAAAGCTGCCGTCGGCAACATTTTTTTGATCATATTCAGTGAAATGGACACTACAATCTGACAGAACAACATAAATAAAGTGGTTTTAGAAAAAAAACCTGAGCTTCTAACTCCACCTGGAGCGTGTTATTTGTTTTGCAAAAATCCACCGTTCCTGGTTCATTGGGTCCAATCAGCGCAGGGGGGTGTGAGATTTGCCAATCATAGGTCGTGCACACGCCACCCCTTGCGCAAGTTACAATCAGATCGTCATTTTGAAAGTTGGAGATTTACGTGATTTAATTGGGTTCAAGCTGGATGCAGAGCTTGCAACATTTCTGCTCGACAGGTAATTGCGCTTTATCAACCAGTTACTTTATGTCTTAGTGTTACGTTAGTAATCTAAGTAGCCTATGTTTGTCCAAATGTGCTGGTATGGATAGCATCTGGCAGGTTCGTTAGCTTTGTTTGCACTGAAATCTGTGTGAACGTAATGTTAGCTGTATAAACATGTCCAGATGAAAGAATAAAGTTTGGCTTTTTGGAAGAATGTTGATGGATGCTGATGAGACGGGACGATGCACACGCTCTGATGAGCACAAACTCTGTGGGAGGGTATTTGTTGATAGTGGGGAGGGGCACGAGTTGTAAACATTCAAAATTTTGCCTAAGTCCACTCAACCTGCCAGACTTGCCGACTGCAGCTTTAACCGTAACCTCCAACCTCCTGTATTTTGCTTGCGAACTAATGTGACCGGAACCAGAGTTCCGGTGTGTACAGTACTGCATTCTCTGAAATTCTCTCAAATGGAGCACTACTACATTCTGATTGGTTGCCGCTGAACCGCGTCATACCTTATTACCATAAAGTTGACCTGACTTTAACTCTCCACGCCGATCTCACCGTCCAAGACGCGTCGCGCCGCCCTCGCCGGAGCTCGCCGCCTCTCATTGAAAATGAACGACTTCCGGCCACTTTGATGCTCTCGCCTGCGGTGGTGTGAACGCACAGGAACAAATAAGCTTTGGGGAGAAATGATTCTCATAATCTCTATCCCCACTCTCTCTTTCTCGATCTCTCTCTTCCTATCTAAATGCCCACAAAATCTAACTAAGCATCCCAGTAATTGGTGATCCCTGTAATCGGTGATCGGTATCGGGTGAGACAGATTCCAGTAATCGGGGATCGGTAATCGGCCCCAAAAATCCTGATCGGAGCACCCCTACTCCTTACTCGTCATCCGTCTTCTTCAATCCTTGGGTCACAGTTATACCTGAACCAATCTCTGTCTTACTGAAGCTAAACCAGCCTAAGCCTTATTGTAAAAAAAAACCCCATCAAGATCAGGTGGTTTATAGTTCAAGTAAACTGTAAGCTTCAGCAGTGCTCTGTCTGTATGGTGCCCTCAGAGTGTGTCTTCTCCAGCAGACAGTCTCTCTTTTTCCTTCCTTCCTTATTCATTTATTTATTTATTTTCTATGACACTCTATTACTCTATAACTAGCATAGTAGATCATATTTTTCCTTGTCTCTCTCCTGCATCATTTGTGTGCTCTTTTTGAAATTCTTTGATAAGCAACACTTCTCTTTTTCCATTTCCATCACTCATGGACACACCTGTTTGTAATTAAACACAAGTTAGGACCTGCCTCAGATGAAGGCAATGAATGAAAGGCATTCTGGGAATACGAGTCTTGGCCTGCCTTGTGTGTGTGTGTGTGTGTGTGTGTTTCTAGTTTGAGACAATGACACACTGACTCAATCAATAGGAGTTTACACATAAACACACAGGGCTGTACTAACCCAACAAACTGACTCAGAGAGACACCCTTTGGAACTTACCTCTCCTCTAATTGGCTCCCTGTGAAGTGCCAACCCCTCTAGGCAATCCATATGGTGATTACCCATGCTTTTGCTGCATTGTATAAAAATGGAAAGTCCTGGATTGCTTTAAAAGTAGGATGGAAATTTAGCTCTCACATCTGGCTTTGAGCAGTTCCAGGGGAAAAGTTCATATCTTTTTGAGCAAGAGCTCATCAAGGAGTATCTGTTTGATTTGCAAGAATGTGTTCTATAGTTGTGTTTGAAATCCTATATGTTGTTAAAGGAGCGCTCAGTTATATGACACTGGTCTTGGACTTTATATCGACCTGGCAGCAAACTGTTGGTTACTGATGATGTCTAAAGGGGGTCGCACACCGGACGCGCAGCGCCGCGCCGCGTCGCGCCGCGCCGCGTCGCGCAGCGCCACGTCTTTAAAATTCGAACACATTATTCTCTATGAGCGTACACACACCGGCGGCGCCATTCGGCGTCTGTCCGCGGCGCCCAGCAACGGCTCAGGACCGTGTTCAAAACCCTGCAGCGCCACAGAGCGCCATTTACATAGTTTATAAAATTTTTTAATTATTTTTGACTCAAATCGTTGGTGATGGATCCTGACTTCGCACTATGCTGCAATATACATTTTATCTTCATTTCCTGTCATTAAACATTACTATATTGCTGGCCATACACTAATGAGAAAGTGTTTGCGATACGAGTTGTCCTAGACGCGACGCGACGTGGCGCGGCGCTGCGCGTCCGGTGTGCGACCCCCTTAATACTGATGCTCTATTTGAAATAAGCCATCAAAAATATAACAAGTGAGATAAAAATGAGTAGAATTGAGCTGATCATGTTTTCTTAACATGGATTTGTTTATTTTTTTTGTATAATTCTATAATGTTTAGTATAATAGAATATGACATTATTATTATTTTTTTCTGTGAGTGTGTGTTTGTGTGTGTGTGTGTGTAAAAAAAATAGAGTGAAGTTTTTGTATTATTCATGAGAACATGCCACACATTGATGCAGTATTATAATCTTTAGAGCTGACTGGTTAAGACTGAGACTTTTTTCGTGCTCCAATAATAACCCATGCTGAATCCATAAGCAAAATGTTGTCTTTATCTCTGGATAAAAGTTGACAGAGTCTGGAATTCATAAATTTATATCCACAATTCATTCCAAAATATAAGGAGAAGTCTTTTTGTAGACTGGCACGGAGCCATCCATCTGAGAGACATTCATCCCTTGGGGCCACTCTAGCAGTAGGGAACAAAGCAGGACATATGAGAGGATAGGGGGTTGAAAATTTTAGGTCTAAATTTGACACATTGTGTATAATCTAATTGAATGATTGAGATCCTTGTATTCAGGAATGAAAAGAAACTTAAAGTATAGTTCACCCATACTCTGTTTTTCTTCCTGGAGTACAAACTCCATATTTTGCTCTATTATACTATATGAGCCAAAAGTCTATTGTATTAAAAAAATCTATTTTGGTTCAAGAAACTGTTGTTTTTTTATTATTAATATTTCAGGTGTCAGGCTTTACAGGGTTAACACTCTTTTCCCCCTATAGTTCTCAAACATTAATTCATTTGTTTTGGTTACAGTGACATTATACTGTATATATGGCAGATAAGAAATAGTAAGTGCAATTGAGTGTTTACTATGGGAAAAAAAATCAGACCCAGGAAAGCTAACAAAAAAAGTTTTTATAATTAATGATTCAGGAAATTATTAGTGAAGTTACATTTACCATCTGTTTCAATTGAGGCTAGTTTTTGCTTGCCAGCGGGACGTAATTCCACATAATGACACGTAAAGGCTTTGTATGGTTTTGCCAGAATTTATTTTTTTTTATGAGTTTTGTTTATCACATTAGTGATAACAGAACAGCAGTGTTTCTGAGCTGAAGAATTAGGACAGCGAGTGTGTGTGTGTGTGTGCTTGGGAGTCTCATTCCTGTTTGAACCTGCCCTCATGTGAGGCCCTCTCCGGTGTCCGGTGAATGTCAACATGTGCTGCTGTACTACTACTGCTGAAGTTACAGGCGTCCAAGGTCATTCTTATATTAACAAAATGCCTTTTGACACAGAGGGGAGTTGAGACTACACAGTAACCTTGTGTAAACAACAGTCTCTGGAGTGTAATGCACCAGGTGATAATGAAACGTCTCACAGTGGTATCTTCAGTTTGATAGCAGTCCTCAAACAGTGCCCACAACATTACCCCTTTGAAAGGTTTTTGTGTTTATGTATTGTCACATTTTCAGACATTCTTGGGAGTATATTGGTGTCTGTCCCATGTCAGACTCATGTCAAGCTCAAACTTCAAAGCTGGAAATGTGTTTAAGAGACCTGTGCCTTTTAGTTAATGTAATTTATGGTCCATGAAGTGACTGTTTTTCATACCAGGATCAGGATTTGTCTTGAAGGAGCCGTATGTATTGTGGCCAAAACTGGTACTGCAATCACTTTCAAATTACTGTAGAGCGGTGTATCCCCTCTCCCCTGACTCGAGGTTGCCAGATAGGCTAACAGGATCCAACATTGTTTTTTATCCGACACGTTTGTAGCTGCAGCTGTGGTAACTAGAGCAGAGCTGGCAACTCGGTGCTGCAACACTAGTGACTTTGTGATTGGTAGATAGGTGGAGGGTGGAGCATCAGATCAAAACACAACATGACAACATCAACATCATTTGAGGGCTGCAACTTCACTTTTTAAATGACAATATCCTGGCTGGACTAGTGTTGTCAGTAATATAAGTATTTGAAATTAACATGATTTCTTAATGTCTAGTGACATATCAGGGCCATTTTATGATTATTTGAAATAAATTTCTTACATACAGCTCCTTTAACCAGTCAGCTGGTACCTTGGCTTTTATTTTCTGTCTGTAAGACATCTGCGCAGTTGATTGGCTTCTTTTCAAAGGAAAAATTAGATGACAGCATGTTTCTGAGAGGTCCTGTGCCTCTCCGCGGGCAGCACGTGGAGGTGTTGTGCAATGAATACATTTATTCCACGCATCTTGCCATGATTCAACAATAAATAAAGTTATTCCACACATCTCTCTAAGACTCTAACGGCCTTATAAATGACATCATTACCTGTTAGAGGCCTAAGAGTCTTTTCTATTCCTGTCAGCAAAGGGCAAACAGAGTGAGACTGATCTGATTTTCATTAAAGCACCTCTTGAGTAGCCCACTGTGAAGAACTCACTCTGCTAATAAAGCTCCAGCATTTCTAGCCCTCTTCCATGAGAGTATTTAATATAACATTTGTGGTCAGGTCATTGCTGTACGCAGTCCTTGCATAGAGCTGACATTTTGATCTATTTGAGCAATCGAGTCTCTTTCCCTTTGTGGAAAAAGGCTTATCGTTTGCAAGCAAATTCAATTAATCATCTTATTATTCTAAAGGTGAGGCACAATTTTTCAAGCTTCTCACTGGATTCAGTGCTGGAGCACCTGTAGAAACATGCAGGAGTAAAGCTCCCTGGTTTGCTATTTTTAGCCTAAATCTTGAAAGTTTCAGAGGAATGTTGGAAGACGTGATGATAGTTGGGCAGTAATGATGAGAGGGTCAGGTTACCTAAAT
Source organism: Cyprinella venusta (assembly GCA_038021265.1). NCBI lineage: Eukaryota > Metazoa > Chordata > Actinopteri > Cypriniformes > Leuciscidae > Cyprinella > Cyprinella venusta. Next base: position 36,415,752 of record CM075864.1, read on the forward strand.
TTTGAGGGGCAAATATTGGCACACTGAGTTCTTGTGAATGCTAGCTGACCTAATATGTTGTTCCTGCGTATGTAGCTAACGCTTTTCTTTCTTCAGATGGAAGACCGCAGTGGGAGGTGGAGGCGAAGATCATCAGAGAAAAGAGTCAAGGAGTAAGTAAATGCTTTCCTTTTTACATGTCTACATGGCTTTGTTTTGCCAACAAAAGCACAGACATAAAAATGTCTACATACCCTTTTCCAGTCTGTTTTGTCTTTAACTGAGAACTAAAAACTGAAATTCCCTTCAGTCTTTTGAATATTTATCACATGATAGATTTAAGGCCATTGTAATATGTTTTGACTATATTTGAGCTTTGTATTCTTCTGTGGATCAACTTTGAGAGGTTTGCCTCAGATATCCATGATGTGTTGTTTAGTAAAGTTATGTCTCCATTTGTAGTCAAGCATTGTGGTGGAGGTGCCTCCTTATCACAGTAAGACGGTCACTTCAGCTGTGCAGGTGCAGTTCTACATGTGCAATGGCAAGCGGAAAAGGAGTCAGTCACACCGCTTTACCTATCTGCCAGGTTTGTATTATACAGCACAAATCTAACATATATTTGGTACATATACATAAATCTAACAATATATTTGGTGCTCTTAACTTAGCAATGTATTTACTTGTATGGCCTATAGACTATAGTCTACTATATAGACTTCTGTATGCTTACAAAGGCTGCATATATTTTATCAAACATACAAGAAAAACATTATTGTGATATATATATATATATATATATATATATATATATATATATATATATATATGAAGAGTTCAGATGCAAAAGCCTCTAAATGCCATTTGAAATTTACTTCTAAAATGATCATTTTTATCAAACTTGTATATTTAAGTTCAGTAATTTCACTTAAATAACAATTAATAGGTAATCTTCATTGCCATTTAGGTGAAATTACTGAACTTAAATATACAATCTTGATAAAAATTATCATTTTAGAAGAAAATTTCAAATGGCATTTAGAGGCTTTTGCATCTGAACTCTTCATATATATTCAGTATATATACTATATATATATATATATATATATATATATATACACACACACACACACACACGCACACAGTTATTTTATTTAGTTTTATAATGTAATTTATTCCAGTCATGGCAAAGCTGAAATTTCTGCAGCCATTGCTCCAGTCTTCAACACTTTTTTTCTGGATTCTAGATGACTGGAAAGTTCAACAGAACAGCATTTATGTGAAATGGAAATCTTTTATACAAGAGTTAAAATCTTAAGCGCCTCACAGGTTCAGGTTGTATTTTACTCAGTACAGCTCTGTTATAAATTTGCTCAATATGTTTTTGTGATTGTGGTTACATTTTACAGTAAAAAACAACAACAATAACCACAATAATGTCAATCAATTTTTGATAAGTCATAATATAAACAAGAAAATGCAATATAAAGTATATTGAATCATGTAATCTATTATATAATTTATGGCAAATCCGACCACATTACATCAAGAATTGGGCCTTCATGCAAAGTAGTTTGTTGCTAACTTCACCTAACATTAACAAGAATGGTACACATGTGGGTTTCACAACATAGTCACCCGTTTGATCATGCCAGCGTTCCTCTGCACTGTGCACCAGTGTGGTTAGGGATGAGGTTGTTCCAGTAACAGTTGAGCACCTGGTAACCGCTCATGTAAAACACATAAAGAAAGAATCAGCATGATTTACATGTGGCAGGGGGCATGCAAATTTGGGGTACTCAAGAACTGGACCCCTTCAATGTCTTTGTCTTTCTGTTTTTCTCATTCGCATTAAATGCTCTCGTTCTGTTCCAATCTCCCGTTGGCTTCATCTGTCTTAAGAGTCATATTCTGCAGAACTGCTTTGCATTTTGGAAGATTTTCCCTATGATAAGTCTGTTGAATCATGAGCTTGATGATTCACATGGCAATAATAATTTGTCTCACATGTTGAATTGACATGCATTACATCAGCACATTATTAGCTCTGCTTTTGAAATTGATATTTATACATCTGATGGAATAGACCGACATCCAGGGTGCAGTGAAAGGCGAAATCTAATTATGGCTTATAGAGTTTCTAATGAAGCGTAATTGTGTGTGGTTCTCATAGCTATAAGCTGGTTTGGTATTAATTTCCCAAAGTGAGTCAAACCGAAAAACAGCGTTGGCGTAATTGAATCACACGTGAGCAACTTTTTTTCTTTGTCTTTATCTATGTTGCATGCTAACCTGTAAAAGAGATCGAGAAAGACAAAAAGAGAGGGAGAGTGAGAGAGCGAGATAGGCCCAGCCTCCCGCCCACCCTCTCCGCTCCACAAAGCACCCACTCAAATTAGGGTTTCCTGTTTTCCACACTAACCCGTTGGGTTTCAGCCAATCAGACGACAGCACAGGCAGCCAATATTATGAACAGGCCACGGCGACTGTGGTTGCCATGGCATCAGCCCACTGAGAAAGTGGCATAGCAGGGGGAAGGGCTGAGGTGCTGTGTTGTTAGAGTAGAGCCAGACTTTTCATGGGTAATGAATAAGATGTCTGATGCGATGAGCAGATATCTTAATCCTGATTTAAACTAAATAGAGTGTGAATGCTGTTGGGCCTGCAAGGAACTAGTTTATAATTCACCTAATTGAATGTTTGGCTTCTATGTTGGTCACGGACAAATCCGCCAGCTTTGGTCCAAAATTCCCCTGGAAATGAATGCTATTAGTTGTATTTATCAACCTAGCTTTATTTCAAGTGTATTGTAAATACACAATGAGTAACACCAGACTCAAATGCATTCACACTCTCTCCCACACATGGTCACCACTTGCGCTTCTGATCAGGAAACTGCAGTACTGCAGTAATGGCCTTGCAGCAGCGTATGGGCTGTGAACTGGATTTTGGTTCCCATTTGCTGGAGGGCAGACAGCATTCTTCAGTTCCCAAATTCAGCACTGGTTTACATGGCACTCAAGCAGGCAACATATGCTCTCTCAGAGTCCACAGCAAGTAAAAATATCCCCCACTCATGTGAGCCAGGGAAATGGCAGATCGGGAAATGGGTTACTGAACACTGTGTTACTATTACTCATTGACTTTGACTTTGGAGACTTTGATGGAAATACTGGATCATTATGAAATATATGTAATTTTTATACTGAGCATAGTTCTTGAAAATTTATCAGTCATACAGTGTAATTTTGCTGTCAGTTTTAACTGAGATGGAAAATGGGACAAGAGTTCATTAGTGCTGTGAATCTATTAAACTTTAAAAGAAATTGCCAAACCAGTATGGTTAATCAGTTTGATATGCTAATGTAATGGCATCATGAGATCTCAATAACTCTCAATATGATCACAATAAAAGTATAAATAAAAATACTTAGTGATATTACTAACATTACTGAAAAGATTCAAACTAGTGAAACAGATAATTACTGCTCAGACTAATTCAGTGACATTTTATAGCTAAAGACGTTTCAAATGTTAAGATTATCAATTAAAGTTTTTCTCTTAATTATTTTTTAACACTCTCTCTCTCTCTCACTCACTCTCTCTCTCTCTCTCTCTCTCTCTCTCTCTCCATCCTTCCAGTCCTGGTCAAGCAGGAACATAGGGATGATCTGGACTCCCCTGCCGTGCCGCCCATGTCTATGCCTCTAGTCCATGCTGCCAGTTTGGTCTGCGCTCAGCCGCTGTCCTCCCCAGAGCACTCCCACCCACCAGACGGCCTTCTGTCTAGCTCCCCACGTGGCCTGGCTGCAGGCCTGCACCCACTCCAGGCCCCCTGCGCCCCAACGGGCTCCCCAACTCTTCCCCACCTGCCCCATCTTCAGGCTCAAGGACTGAATGCGCCTCCCGAATGCCAGATGCCCTTCCACCCAGGCCCTTCTGCCACTGCCAGGCCATCTTACCCACCCATACAGCACAACATGCCCTTCAACAGCCAGCACAGTCTTCCTATGACTGCGGGCTCAGCACAGGCCTACGAGAGGTTGCCCTTCCAGGCCGATCCATCCGGGTGTCACACCCTGGGTTTGGGGATGGTGTATGGCCCGGCTTCTTCAATACCCACCTCTGGAGTGCCGCCAGGGTCTTGCCCCAGCCTCAGCCTTGCAGCCTGTACAGGTAGCAACCAGGTCATGGCCCACTCTGCCCCTCACCTTCACTCTCTAGGCTATCACTGTCCCACTCCAGGGCAGGTCCCATCACCCACCCACACGCTGGGACAGCAGGTCCCACAGCTGCAGCGTCCACTGGTTTACCATCCAGCCGGGCAGCGGTCTGCCTCCTGCCCCACACCCTCCAGTGCTCCCCCTAGAATGGTGCCATCTCCCCACTCTGGGCCCTCGTCCCCCCAGATCCATTCCCTCCCCTACCATTCCCCTACCTCCCCGTCTCCTACATCCAGCAGCCCTTTGGGGCCCATGGCGCTCTCTGGACAGCCTTCCCCACAGGATAGCAGCCCTGTTTTGGCTGGGTTGTCCCCTTCAGGTCCTTTGGTGCACCCCCTGACCCAACAGGAAGAGAGACTGAACATCAAACAGGAGCCAGAAGATAGAGAGCCCACTTTCCGTACCATTGGCTTGCAGGACATTACGCTTGATGATGGTGAGTCTTTGCACTTTGTTAAACCGTGTATTTTCATCTTATGACACTTAACATAACATTTTGAATGTGCCTGTTAGCTTCCACATTTAGCCCCAGTGGCTACCGCATCCTCCGGTGCACAATTTGTGTGGAAATTGATATTATATCATCACCTTTAGACTAAAGACATTTAACGCGTCTAAAACTCATTACCAAAATCTGGTTTTAATATAATATAAAATTTTATGTTTACACAGTTAATATGTGTATTATACTATATTATAATATAATTCATTGTGATTGACATGTAAATAAAATATAGGGCATAAAAATAAGACAGAAAGAGTTCAATATTACAATATTATTACAATATTACAATATCAATATTATTATACCGGAAGATTTCGTAGCTCTGAGATTTTAGATCTTAAAAATGTAGACAGTTGGCATGTATAGTGTCCATTGACTTTTGACTGGGCCACTCCAGGTTGTATTTTTACTTTAGCCTAGCTATGATGACCAAAACTACAATGCATGAGTCCCACCTGCAGGCATGTCTGTTTTCCTCCCTTCATTGTAGTTTCTGTAGTACTCACTGAAATGATTACCCTTTTATTCACTTTATTCCTATATGATATGGATATTAGAGAATGACAGGTACTTGCAATAATTTAATCAGTCGAAAAGTGTGTGTGAATCTGTGCAGTAGTAGCTTATTCATAACAGGAACTAGTATAGTTATTGCTTCATTTACTAAAATGAATTTGCATGCACAAGTTGCCTGGGACGTTAGAGTGGTTGGCAGGTCCCAGATCTTAAGAGTGTTATGGCATAGCGCGGATTCATTACACTGTTAATCCTTCTTAGCAAGAATTATGAGACCTAGTAAAGTTAGTAGTGTGGGGGAGGGAAAAAGAGAGGCTGTGTTTGGAGTCGCTTACTACTTTATTACTCTCGCTCTTTCTGCAGTATATACTATAGTATGTTAAAAAATATATTTTTATCTTTCCAGACAAGTGAATGGCCCATTTATTTGTTTAAAGGACAAGCACATAACAAGGCTAAATGTTGAGCCCTCCTGTATACATTTGTGCATGCTCCCACAATGCAATGTACTCAATATGACCCAATATTTTTGAAAAATATGTGAAATATACTTTGTGAAACATTATTCCAATTTAAAATAACTTTTATATTTTAAATTGAATTTATTCCTGTGAGGGCAAAGCTGATTTTTAGCAGCAATTACTCTAGTCTTCAGTGTCGCATGATCCTTCAAAAAATCATTCTATGCTGATTTGGTACTCACAAAAAAATTGAGCATCAAGCATTGAGCAAGATCTCCTGAGACACTACAATAGGGTACTAATAATTAATTAATACGAACTGTTTTCTTGTATAAAATTAAATATTTCAAGTTATATCCACAGTGTAATACATGTAAAAAAGACCAGAGGCCAACAATGTCAAGATCTATATTTGTGTAGCCTGACACGGTAATTCACATTGCGCGCGGATGCGCTCCAGCGATCTGTTCCAGGAGCGTTGCGTATACAGTAGTGCAGAGATATTTTACGCACCGAGTCTGTTTTTGCTGTGCTTCATGCTCTGAATTACACATTTAACACAGATTGACATGACAATGAATTTAATCATATATGCATTTAAATAGAAAAAAATGTGATAATCTCACCACAAATATGAAATACTACTATTTTTCAGTCATCTTTTTACTTTAAGACTGGGGTAAATCAAGTACTGTAAAACAATTTACTTCAAGGACATACCTAATGAACGACGCTCGTCTCATTCGTGGAGATGAAAATACAAGTTATTTGTGACACGCAAGATTTATTGTATAAAGATTTAAATTATGCAAAAGAAAAGGTATGAGTCTGCTGTTTTTGTAAATTTTAAGTTTTAATTTAAAATATTTGCGATTTTAATATAAGTACATGGTTAAATATTTGACCAATTGTTTGCGCAACTTAATATACAGTATAATCTATATAGAAGTAATGCATTGAATAATACGTTGTTTAAATTGTTTAAACGTGAATACGTCTATTAAAAAGTGTGTAGTATGTGTACAAAGAGAATCCCAATGCTGGCAAAACTTTTTTTTTTTTTAAATAAAGGTTTCTGATAATTTCTGGATTTGAAATAAATAGCAATAGTGAGTAAATTTGTTTGTAGTACAGCCGTGGATCAGTTGTACACTGTAAATGCATCATATGTGAAAGCACTATAGTGCGTGCTGCTCTTGTACCACATACGCACTGCACGCGGAGAATATGTTATATTTATACTTATAACACTTATATTCTCAATTCAATTTACACAGCAATCCCTGCAAAGTTTAGTGACTAAGATTAGTGTGTATCTGGGTGGGGGCGTGGCATCACGATGTTGGCTCTCCATTGTGATGTCGGTCAGCCATCACATCGTCTATCGGCACAACCCTAGTGTGTGTGTGTGTGAAGTGTGGGTCCAGAAGGAACCAGCATCTGTAATTAAAACACACACACAGTTCACACACTTGGCCAGCCACTGACTAATTCACAAATGAATTACACTCATACACGCTCAGTATTTCAAAGTTGGCATGCTCAACCACACAAAATACTCACTGCCAACATGTTGCTCATGTATACTGTAACATTATGCCCTCCCGCAGTCAGTGTGTGAGATGGGATGAAGTTGAACCTTTTTTAAAGTGAAATTTTGAACTGATTCCACCAGAGACTGTATCCTCCCTAAAGCACACACTATAAATAGGGTCTGTGTCATTCTGACTGAAGCTCTTGAGCACTGTGGAGTTGTTAAGGAGGTCAGAAATGAACTGCAAATAGAACAGAACACAGCTCCAGTCACTGACATAAACCTTCTTTCACGTCAGCATACAGCTACCACTGTTATTGAAATGTACAGCATGTTTTGCAAAAGCATTACTCTTGGCCTATTTGAACAAACTGCAAATTTATAAACACTATTTAGAAAAATGCTAATAAAGTTTAAAATATCTCAAATGACATTTATGTATTTACCATATCCCATATATTAATATGTATCATGTCATAAATATGATTGTTTATTGCATTTAAGTATAGACTTAAAACGTTTAAATTTTTCTTGCTGTCTTGTCTCGTTCATAAGAATCATGCATCACTTTTTATGGTTAACAGTAAGTGCCCTGCAACTGGCTGAGAGTTTCACTAGATTTAAATGTAAGTTTATGTATCAGTCAGACTGCAGTTCTTAATCACACTTTCCTGGCACTTTTATGGCCCAAGATACTTGATGAATCACTTTTCAGCAGAATTCAGTGGTAGGATTCAGTCACTCTGTCAGTGCATTCTGGGAGATGTCTGATTTCTGTGATCGTTTAAAACCTTGTGTTTATTTACAAATCACACCGGCTTTCATTTCCAAAGCTGTTTTGATACTGGTTAAACTGGTTTTAATAGTGCTTACTAGCAAATTTTGGTAGGCAGGAATCGCACCTGATATTCTGGTTCTATTGTTTTTATTCCAGGTCTACAACTGGATGAATTAAAGTTTATTTATATAGAAAGCTATTATTAAAAGGCTGAAACGGTTTGGGGTTTTTCATGGACAAATACGGCGGTGTGTGAACAGATGGCACAGGTGATGTCAAAGACTCTTTGCAGGTGGTGTTGGGGAGGGGCTACAGACAGACTGACAGATGGATGACAAAAAAGCAGGGAATTGACACAAACACACACACTCTCAAACAGAAAGGTCATAGAAGGAATAGAATATAGTTATTAAAAGAGTATTGTAATTTGAGCAGTCTACTATTCGTACCACTGCGTGTATCTCTCAACATGATATCCATGATTAAATGTAGACTGCTTATGTGCTGAGGAGGCCAGGCCGTATGTGTGTGTGTCCGTGTTAGGCGAGCATAAGGAGTTGGGTGCCATATTTTCCCTGATGAGTTTGGATTAGTTCCCTCATGCTGAACAGGAGGAACAGTGTGTGTCTGTCAGTACTTATACTCTAGCCTTAGTCACTTCTCTTTTCTCTTGCCTCATCTCTTCTCTCCTCTCCTCTCCTCTTTTTTTAATGTCAATTGTATTTAATTAATTTCCTCCCAGAGGTCTGTATTTGAGATGTGTACGCAGGAGTGTGCTTGTGCTGCTTTGTTCTTGTGGACGTCTGTGTGCAGCTGCCAGCCCGGCATGAGTGCACTGATCTGGGTTAATAATAGGCAAAAGCCTGCTGTCTTCGGGTCCCATATCCCTGTCGTACTGTACACAAACCCAGAGCTAATATATCAGTGTCAGTCTGTTTCGCCATTGGATGAGAGTTAGTTTAACGTGGAATTTACTCAAGTAACAATAATCAGTTTTTATGAACTGCTCCTTATAACGTATATATCCTCATATCGTCTGCTGCCCTCATGCTACTTGTGTCTGTTTTCCTCTTTCCGTTTGTGGGTACGGAAACTTCATTGTGCAACGTATCCCAGGTCTGTAGTCTTTAGCCAGTGGTAAATGACTGTCAAATTAATAACACAACTCCACTCATCTCTGGGGGAAAAAGAGTGTAGAAGGGAAAAAAACAGATCTCTGGGCCAAATACAGCTCGTTAAACACAATCAGAGAACTCTTCTGAATCCAGTGGAAACCTGGTTTTGTGTCATCTTTCCGTACAATTAGTTTCAGGAGCATAATTCTGAGGTCTTGGCGGAGGCGTGCAGCGGCATTGTGGTCAGTCCAGTTTGCAATGCTGTGGTGTTTGGCTACAGAGATGTAGCATGTTGCAAAGATCCTTGGGAATTGATGTGACATGGGTGTGCTTCCTGACTAGGAAACTCCAACTCAGACTTTCATTCTTTCTTTCATTCATTCCCTTGCATGACATTTTCACCTTATTTAGAGCAGTATGATTTCCGCGATGCGAAAAACATGGACGGAATTGCGGAATCCAGTCATAAAAACTGAATTTACTGTATAATACGGAATTTGAGTTTAGCTTGAAATTGTGACAGAAATATATTAAATTTGTACAGTACAATTTAGCTACGTTTCAATGTAATTATAATACTGACACTAATATTAAGAAATTATGATTAAAGCTTTATCTTTTAAGGAATAATCCAAATTTTTCTTCCGTTTTAATTTTAAGAGTAAAGCTCTTTTGTGCAGCACTTTGTTTGACAAGTTCAAGGGTTAGTTCACCCAAAAATGAAAATTCTGTCAGTATTTACTCACCCTCATGTTGTTCCACACCTCTATGTGTTTATTTGTTCTGCTGAACACAAAGGAAGATATTTGGAAGAATGTTTTAATCAAACAGATCTCATTCCCCATTGACTACCATAGTATGTATTTTTCCTATATGCTAGTCAATGGGGATTGAGATCTGTTTGATTAAAGTATTCTTCCAAATATCTTCCTTTGTGTTCGGCAGAACAAATAAATACATAGAGGTTTGGAACAACATGAGGGTGAGTAAATACTGACAGAATTTTCATTTTTGGGTGAACTAACCCTTTCAAGTTCAGTTTATTTTGTCATTGTTAACGGATAACTACGAAAAGTTGTTAGAGCAAAAAACAGAGAGGCATTTAGTTTTAAGTTGCTCGCCCATTTTCCTTATCAATATGTGTCCTCATAAATTAAATTTAAATTACACATAACTTTGTACCTAATTTAACCCCCCCATAGATACCCCAGTAAACCCCAAAGTGCTATGTCCAGTAAAATACATGATGCAATTAATAAATCTAGTAAAGGTAAGGTTGTTGGAGTGTTTTTGCCACAAAGTCCAGATCACAGGTATTGAGGGTGTATGAACAGAAACATTATGTCACAGAGGGATGTCCGATGGGGAATGGGGTAGACTGCTCATTAAGCACCCTGGATGCATGGGGATAAAGACTGTTGCAGCCTACTGGTTTTGGACCTGATGGAAGAGGTGATGTGGTGGATGTAAATGGTCCTGGAGAATGTTCTTCACTTGGTTCATGGGAGGGTACACAGTTAGGATGTCTGGGAGAGTGACCCCAATGATCTTTCCTGCTGCTCTCACCACTGTGTTGGGCCTCCTTCTCTGAGCTTGTGCAGGCAGCAAACCACACCAGTAATCCGTAGGTCAACACACTCTCCACTGCACAGTGGTATCCACAATGATTTCTTTGGTTGTCTTTGTGTTGAGGGTCAAATTGTTGCTGCTGCACCATGCCGCCAGCAGTTGGACCTCTCGCCTGTATGCAGTCTCGTTATTCGCGGTGATGAGGCCGAGCACTGTTGTGTCGTCAAATTTTATTACACAGTTGGAACTTGGAAGGGGGAAATACTGCAGTCATGTGTGAAAAGTGAGTCCCGGTTTTAATAATCAGGGTGGAGGACGTGTGCTTGCCTACTCTGACATATTGTGTGCGGTTTGCTAGAAAGTCCAGTATCCAGTTACATAATGTGGTGCCTAGTCCAAGTCCATGTAGTTTGTTGCGAAGTTTATTTGGCAAGATTGTGTTAAAAGCTGAACTGAAAACGACAAAGAGAAGCCTCGCATATGTGTTCTTGTGCTCTAGATGTTCTAGCAAAGTGTGTAACACAATAGCTAGGGCATCCTCTGTTGACCTGTTCTTCCTGTATGCAAACTGGTATTGATCTAGTGAGGGCGGTATGGCAGTTTTTAAATGTGTGATGACCAGTCTCTCAAAACATTTCGCAATGATGGAGGTGAGTGCCACTGACCTGTAGTTGTTCAGGCTTGTGACTTTAGACTGTTTGGGGACTGGAACTATTATGGCTGATTTCAAGCATGCAGGAAACCATGAGGTCGCCAGCGACAGATTAAAGATGGTAGTGAAGACCGTTGTTAGCTCTGCTGCACAGTCTTTAAGCACCCGACCCTGTACTCCATCTGGTCCTGCTGCTTTCCTAGATTGATGTTGCGTAGGCAAAGTCTGACATCATGAGAGCATAAGACTAGGGCAGCGTCATTATAGGGAGAGGGAGCAACACAGAGTCTTTATCTCTGTCAAAGCAGGCATAAAAGATGTTAAGTTCTTCAACTAAGGTGGCACAACTGTTGACAGGGAGAGATGTCACTCCCTTGGTGTGATTGCCCTAATGCCCTCCCACACCTGCCAGGGGTTTGAGGAGTTGTAAAAGTGTGCCTTAGTGCGGTTCTTGTATGCCAATTTGGCATATCTGATGCCCCTTCTAAGAGCTGCCCTGGCTGCACTGTATGCCTCAGTGTCCCCAGACCTATAAGCTATATCTCTGGCGTTAATTAATGTTTTTAGTTTTGGTGTCATCCAGAATTTGAGCTACACAGACCTGCTTTGAAGATGTAACGGTATTCACACAGAAGTTGATGTAATCCAAAACTGATTCAGTGCTTCATCCAGAGAGCGGTGTCAACACCTCCTGTCCTCTAAAGATGTCCCAGTTGGTGGAGTCAAAGCAATCCTGGAGTCTGGGGATTGCATCATCAGGCCTCCTCCTAACAGACCTAATTAAGGGCCTAGTGGATCTGGCCTTCGGGATATAGCAGGGGTATAAAAGGAGTGAAAAATGGTCAGAGAGACTCAGGTGGGGGTACGCCTGAGCTCTGTATGTGTGTGCCATATTAGTATATATCTGATCGAGTGTATTTTTCCTTCTGGTTGCACATCTCACATGGAACGTGTGAAGTACAGTTTATAAGTTGGCATGATTAAAATTTAAGTAGCAAGAATTCCACGTCAGGGCACCAAAGCTGTTCAATTACAGTGGTATTTGTGCACCAAGAGTCATTAATGTAAATACACAGACCTCCATCGGTCTTCTTACCCGAGTCTGATATTCGGTCAGCTCGGCAGTTAGTATGGCCCGCTAGCTCAATCGCTAAAACAAAAAAGTTTGTTTAATTTCATATCATTAAAAGATAAATTAAATAGGCCTGTCATGATAGTCAATTAATCAATTAATCAATTAAAAACTCAATCATTTTTCCGGCCACGATAATTTCCATTTGCGTGCTTGTACTACATTTTCGTTTATCGCAATAATTTTAAAATTATTTCGAAAAAATAAATTGATCGTGACAGGCCTAAAATGAAATAAATGTTTTATGCCAATATTTGATTGCCAGAAGAGAATAGAAAAATGTAAATAAAAAAAATAACAAAATAAATATATATTTGTTATTAATATTAGTTTTTTGTTTGTTTGTTTTTAATTAAATTATACATGCTTTTTGATTACTAAAATAAAAACCATTAAAATGGAATCCAGAAAACCTTAAAACAGAAAACAAAGAATTTGGTAAAAATAAAACGAAATTTGAGAAGAGAAATAAAATGTTTTAAACAACTATTTTTTGTTAAACTTGTAATAAACTGAGGTTAAATTGTATAAGTTCTATGATTTCAATTAATTATACATGCTTTTTGATTACCAAAATTGAATTCCCAAAATATTTTAATGGAATTTGGAAAAAAAAAAAAAACTGATTTCATAGGGCCCTACTTATTATGTGTATATTTTGAGTGGGTAATAAAACGTTCTTTCTGTTATATATATATATATATATATATATATATATATATATATATATATATATATATATATATTCTGTATTGTTGTTTTGTTTACCCAAAATGAAAATTAATTTTCTGTCTACTGTGTAGCAAAAAAAAAAATAATAATATTTTGATGAATATTTGTAACCTCACAGGTTTAGTGCCTTTAAAACAAATGACAATTTCAAGGCATTTTTCAAAAATCTTATTTCATGTCCCACAGAAGAAAGGACAAAAAAAAGGATAAATAAATATTAGATACAGGTTTTGAAACAGCACGAGGGTGAGAAAATTGTGAATTTATATGCTTAGGTCTTTAAAGTTATGTTCGATATTGTTACACTGCTATTGTTACAATATTTTTGATAAATTGCTTGTCTTTTCTCATTTGTAAGTTGAGTTGTATCTGTTAAATGGTTAAATGTACTAGATAATTCTGTTTCGAATGTCACAATTTGAATTTTGCCTTTATATGTTTTGCTGGCAACTTTTCTTCACTATCTCTAAATTACTCAAAGTCAAAGTTCTTTTATGAATCTAGTTCTAAAAAAAAATGTGTATTGGGGCAGAGGAGGGAGGCCAGAATAATTATGGTAAGGAGTGCAGCATGTGGCTGTGTATGATCTTTTTGATCTCATCATCTTTGTTATAAGAATGTGCTCCTCTCGAACTTTCATTAGGAACATTTTGTTTTATTCACCTGGTTTAATCTAGTCACTCGAAGAACTCGAAAAGTATTTATTTATTTATTTTCCATAATTGAAAAAAAAAAAACGACGATTGGCTTGAGTTTTTTTTTTTTTTTTTTTTTTTTTTTCCGGCACCTACACTGGTATGCAGTTTTTCTATGCTGTACTGATCATTAAAGTGAGTGAATAATCATGTAAAACATGTCAAAGAGGTTGCTGAAGCCTCTGGTTGAAGAAAATGGGGTGAATCACTGGCTGACTCTTTAGATGGGGAATCCACAATATGATTCACAGATCAAACTTACTGCTCCCTTTGTGCTCTCTCTCAGCCACCGTTTGCCTCTCTTGTACACTCTTTTTTGGACTTGTTTAGTTTACTGTACATTGTTGCCGTTGCCGACATCATAAGGGGTTGAAAAATAAAAAAAAAGCACCCTGTCATGAAACACAGTCTAGATTTCACATTTTACTATCTGTAATTTTGAAGCGACAGATCAGTTCATTTAAACATCTGACTTTTTTTTCCTAAATGGAAAAGATGTTCTCTATCAGTTGCTCTGGCTGATGAGGTCAGTCTTACCTAGTATAATACTTTCCATCATAACACAACACAGTCACTGCTTTGAAAATAGAACAAAAAAAAATATATATATATATATATATATATCATCAGGATCTCACCTTCAATGGAATAACATTTTATAGCTCCTATTTTAAGAAATGGATTAATTTTTTTAACTTTTGCAATTTTGCAACTCTGTTCATTTCTAGATACAGTTTAAAATGTTAGTTTATTTGATTTGTTTTTTTTTTTTTACAATATACATTTAAGTAAAATGCACAACATTTATAAAACTATTCCAGAATTGTTAAAAGGATTGCAAATTTTGCTTAATTTAAGATGTCACTCAGTAGGGCTAACTTGTGTGGGAACAAATGAGTGTATTCCCCCTTAAGTTAAAAGAAAAAAAAATAGTTTGATCCAGTAATCATGTAGTCAGAAAGTGACAGCTATCTTGAAAGTGCCTTGGTTAACGGTCAGCCAGTGTAGCGGCTAGTCCAGTGATTCACAGTCTTGGGGCTGTACCGTCAAACAATATCATTTACCCCAGCTCAGAGTTTTGCTGTCGGCGAGCTCTCAGAGTCAGACCATGTATATTATATGTTAATAAGGGATGGCCCCTTCCACTCATCCACAGAGGATCCCCTTTTTAAAGACTCTTCGCTGAGACTCTAAGCATTGTGCGAAAGAGATCGAGATGAATCATGCTTTCTTACATGTGGGGAAAGACGATGTTGAAACCTCTCAAGTCAGTTGCTGCTATATTGCGATATATTGCACAGTAACTTCCCGTATTTCACTGAGTCAGATGCATCGCTAATATCGACAGAACTCAGGTCTCAGTTTAGACATTTACTCCCTCAATTTGTTGTTGAGGTTTGTACTTTGTGCTGTGTTATATTATATGTTATTCACGGTAAGCAACTGTAATGGGAATGGAATGACTTTCCAAACTGGTCCAAACGTTGAACAAAGAGAGCATGCATTGAAACTGCTGCGTGTATGTGTGTGTTTGAATGAACATGGGAAACTACAGTGTGCTTTTGTGTCACACAAAATGGAAAAAGTGAGAAAAGAAAACTTTTGATCTAGGAGGAGACAGGAAAATAACGTTTTAAAATAGGAAAGTCCTCTTCAAAGTAGAGTAAATACCGTGGCAGATGACTTATTAGACTTCTCTAAAAAACGGTACCCTTAAAAATCTGCCAATACCACAGGCACACCACAGACGCTGATTAAATAGCTGTCTGGATTTATTGACTGACTGTGTACTGACATACTTTTTTTTTCTTTTTTTTTTCTCTCTCTCTTTACCAGATGTTTAAGTGTGCTTGTTTAATGTTCCATGGCAATCGCTAAATTAAACCATATTGTGCCATTAAATTCAAATTTAAAATAACTTTTATTTTATTATTGCTTTTGAAAATATCTTCAAAAGTTAGTCGTTTATGGCACATTTAGTGGAATTTGCACTATAATTCATTTATTTTGTTTAATATGTCTTTAACACCTTTGATGAGAGTTGCAAATTATTGTATAAAGTGTGCAGAAGATGCTGACATTTATATTTACTCAGTATGTTTCAATTGTATCAGTGTACTACAATGTGTGTGGGGTTGTGCAGTGCAGGTTTGTGCAGTGTGTGTGTGAGTGAGATTGTTAGATTGTTTGTGCGGCGTGAGAGGCAGACAGCACGTCGAGTGGCTTTTAAAGCAGAACTCACAATCAGCCCTGTGCAGGTCTGCATGTGTGAAGTGTGTTCATGCAAGAGGAAGAGCCGCCTACGCCAACAGGATGATCTGTGACAGCGGCTGGGCATTTGAAACGCAACACACACACTCAGATATGCAACTTTCACACAAACCCATCACAAAATAATAACATCGACCACATGATAAATGTACCAAAACAGCGCTAAACTTCGAACACACAAAATAACTGTGAATAGCATGAACCTAATCAACATGAATTAAAACACTAATAAAAGACTGTGCACAAAGCAACAAAAGATATAATCTTCAGTAAACACAAATAACTACAATACTCATGCAAATGTGGCACGCGTAAACTGAACGATACTAATGTGATGGCGCTGTAGTTAGTTCTCATGACATTTAGATTTTTTTTAAACACCAAAGAGTCGTGTGTAAGTTATCACAAACAGTAGCGTTGCATACTAATGCACACTACACAACTGCTTTAAATACTCACCCTACACAAGGACTTTTTATAATAGTAGATGCTCTTTATTTCGATTTACCGAGCAGATCAGCACTGTCCCTTACGTGGTGTTCTGCCACTTATTTTGTTACACCCTCTGCCATATTTCACATTTAAACGCACATATTCTTTAATTTACCTTTGATGCTATTTATATCACCAAGCCCAGCTCTCTGCCTTTTTATGTCTTTACCAAATGTTATATACGTCTTCTATCCTGTGTAGGCAATATTTGTTCACTGTGACTGAGCTCACCTTTTTTTTTAGTTCTTTTGGAAAATGTGGTGAAACATGGTCCATCCTAGTCAGTCATGGTTTGTCTGGATAAGGAATGCAGGGATTATTAACTCGCTTGCAGAGGCAGGCTCCCCAAATGAATGATACCTGAGGCCCCCTTCAACAGTCAAACCTGTTTATCTGCTCCTCGGCTTTTCCCTCAGATTTGTCATCACCTTTTATAGATGTTTTTTACTCCGATGACAAGTTTGGAAATGTGGTGATTGAATGTTGTGGTGAGTGTGTCAAAACTCGCCATCTCTCTAAGGAACAATCATTTTTTCCATAAGGTAATGAACCGTCTTTGCCCTAGTTTTCTCTTCTTTTTTTTCTCCATATATAGGATGGACTTTTGGATTGACTGATTATGTCATGGCAGCAATATTGTCGTGCTTGCTAAAACAAGATGTTATATGCTAAATGAGAAAGTCCACTATCCAGTAGAACGTGGAGATATGGTCACATTTCCATTGCATTAATCAGAACCCTGCTGGGAAAAACTGTTGCTTGGTGATTTTGACATCAGTCTCGCGCCTGCTAAAGTAATTACCACACTTGCACCACTGTCTTCTGGGATGGAACATGTGTTTTAACAATGGATCAATTTTATACAGGCATTTCATAGTGCTCTAAAAGCCCAAGCCAAACAGGCGAGAGGAAATGTAATCAAAGGCCATTAAACTCATAATGAACTGATGCAACTGCTTGCAATAAAGCCTAGGAGTAAAAGAAATGGAGGATGGTTTTATAGCCTGTGTTGTGGTCATCTTAATAAGACTGCTGCTGTCAGAACTTACACACACAGACCCACATTCGCACACGACTGTTTTCTGAGTAGTCACATACCAAATTACTTTTTTTTTTCCAACCCCCTTTTACTTGTCTTTTATTTCTATCAGCCCTTAAGGGTGATATCTGTACTCGACTTTACATAGCTCAACACTGCCTTTCAGTGGTTAGGTGCAGAAATGATTTTTAAAATCATCAGTGTGACCTTTTTTTTCTTTGAGACATTAATGCTTCTATTTAGAAAGGACATGTTCTGTTTCAAATAATGTATCTTAGTTTACTAAAAAATATTAAGAAATGTTTCTTGAGCCGCACCAGATTAGCATAGAATGATTTATTATCATAAAGACTGGAGCAATGATGCTGAAAATTCAGCTTTAACATAAATAAATGACAAAGGTTTTAAAAAATTGTAATAATATTTTACAGCCTTAGTAGTAAGACCTTTTTTCAAAAACAAAACAAAATAAAAATCTTAAAATAAAAACCTAAAACCAAAATAAAAACC
The DNA here is from genome assembly GCA_038021265.1 of Cyprinella venusta. Taxonomy (NCBI): domain Eukaryota; kingdom Metazoa; phylum Chordata; class Actinopteri; order Cypriniformes; family Leuciscidae; genus Cyprinella; species Cyprinella venusta. Next base: position 36,433,955 of record CM075864.1, read on the forward strand.
CCAAACTATTGAACGGTAGTGTACCTCCTGCCATATCAGCCTTTGCAATACAGTCTTTTTTATTTTCTTTTTCACTAAATGTAAATAATGTCTCTTTTTGTGTCTTTCAGTGAATGAGATCATAGGCAGAGACATGTCTCAGGCCCCAGGGGCTCATGGGGGCTCTCCATCTGCACACAGTCAGTCCTAACCCACAACACACCACGTCAGACTCGACACAGAGACTCTTCACAGGACTCGAGAGCTGGTCGGGGAGACTTCACCCAGAGTTTTACCCCAATAGGCTAAAAACCACCTTCCCGAGCTTGGATCCTGAAGCAATTTAAACAACTGTTATTACTTACTCTTGATTCATGAACACAGCTATGCACTGTATGCAAAATCAGGTGTACTTTACACATGTGCAGACATGGTTGAGTGGGTAAACTTGGATTAATTCTCTCGGAAATAAACCCAATAATTCAGGGCTCTCTGACAGCATGATGTATTATTATTTGCGGCTTGCAGATTCACCCCTCAGATTGGCTAGCTATGCAGTCGAGCACCCTCATCCCTGACCGGAATATGCAGCAGTTTTACAGTCACCTTAGTGGGATAGCCAAGGGCTGCTCGAACCGTGATAGATGCCCACGTTTCGCCTTCTTACCAGCGGAAACGCCGCCTTTTCCAGTACACATTCTCTCAGTGCTGCCCTCTAGTGGACGGGCCCTCAGGCGCTGTAGTAATAATATGCAACATTCCACATGTCTAGTAACCTTTATGAGCTGTGTAGATAATGTTTAATGATTGGCCCATTTCCTCTTCAGGTTGAACAAATGCCTTATATAGTAGCTGTGATCGTTAACAGATTTTCTGCTGAGAATTTATATTAGTTTTTTCTTCTTTCTTTTTTTTTTTAATGAGGACATGGTTAAATCCAGCGTGTGTATTTTATACTTAGAAGTAGCTGAGCTTCATCTTGTGTTCTGGAATGCTGTGAATTGTGTTAGTCCAATCTTACTTTCACAGTGCTGTGCTTTAAAAGTCAAAGGAATTGTTCTCAGACTCTTAAGATAACACGTTTTGTACAGTTGATGGGAATATGAACTCATGACCATAGACCAAAAGGTCTGAAGAAAATCAAGTCCACATATATATACCAGTGTATGTGTGTGTGTGTGTATATATGTATATATACACACACTGCCAAGCCCGAAATTATTCATACCCGTCAAATTCTGACGGGTAAAGTTTTTTCGGTAACACTTTATTTGAAGGGGTGTGCATTAGACTGACATGACACGGTCATAAATATGACATAACACCTGTCATGAACATGAAGGAGACTTTATGAATGTTTATGACTGTTGTCATTAAGTGTTATTCGGTAAATTATGACACTTTTAATGCAAAGTTGACATTGTTTAAAATGTCTTTGTTATGACAACTTGATATTAACAAAGACAAAAAATGTCTTGATTATTCACCCCTTCAAAGAAAGTGTTACCGTTTTTTCTTGATTAGAAATGACACAGGCGTCTTCCAGAAGATAATACAACGATGTACAAGTGGTATCATTGTGGAAAAAATTATTACTGATCTTTTATTTACATTTGAACAAAAGTGGCATGTCCAAAATGATTCATACCTGTCTCAATAATCAATAGAAAAGCCTTTATTGGCTATTACAGCAATCAAATGCTTGCTATAATTGCTGACCAGCTTTTTGCATGTCTCCACTGGTATCTGCTCTTTCAGGTCGGAGGGTCTCCTTGCCATCACCCTGATCTTTACTCGCTCCACAGATTCTCAATGGGATTTATTTCAGGGCTGGGCCACTGGAAAATGTGAATGGTTTTGTCTGCTAACCATTTCTTCACCACTTTTGCTGTCTTTTGGGTCATTGTTGTTGCTGAAATGTTCACTGTTTTCACCTAAGTTTTTCTGCAGACTGTCTGATGTTGTTGAGAATTTTGATGTATTGCTCAAAGGCTTCTCATTTTTTATGCCAAATGAAGGCAAAATTGTGGCAAAACAATTCAATTTAATTTCATCAGACCATAAAACATAAGACCAGAAGCCTTTTTCTTTGTCCAGATGAGCATTTGCAAAGGCCGAGTGGGCTTTTGTGTGCCTAAAGCCCAATTTATCCTTCTGTGTCGACCTCCCGCTGGTAGCTACGTCATAGGCTGTGTGTAGCGCACGTACCCTGATGTGCACCTCTCCAAAAATGTAACAACGGGTCAATTCTCTGTGGAAGCAAGCACTGTGATTGGTCTGCTAGAACCGCTCCCTCAGGTTTCACATGTTCCCTCTGGGGGCATCAACGTGGAAAATAACACAGAAGTATGAATTAAAACCAACGTGTAGTCTACAGCGTAGAGGCTTTGGTGTAGGTCCGACACAGAAGTATAAAGAACCCAGCGGTGTGTAGTGTCCGTTGTACTGTCTGCCATGAGATGTTGCCACCAGCAGAGCCCAGATTCATCAGGATGGCCTTGGTGGTGATCCTTGGATTCTTTACCTTACCTTACCTTACCTTACCTTACCTTAACTTTACCTTTTTATCTCACTCCTCCTGGTCCGCACAGGTGTCACTTTTGGCTTCCGACCACGAACTTCTGATTTTTTTCATACTGTGGAACGTCTTGTATTTTTTAATAATACTTTGCACTGTAGTCACAGGAACTTCAAAACATTTAGATATGTTCTTATAGCCCTTTTCTGATTTGCGAGCAGCCACAATGCGCAGCCGCAGGTCCTCAGTGTGCTCCTTTGTCTTAGCCATGACTGTCCTCAAACCAACAGCAGAGAGTTTCTGTTTTTCACCTGCTGTTGATTAAAACAACTATTCCCAATGAATCGGGGTAACTGGGATGCTTTTGAACAGCTTGAACCATTTGGAAAGGTATAGATCTTTGGATTTTCCCATAGACTGTGACAGTTTGCAAAGAGTATGAATTATTTTGGACATGCTACTTTTTGTTCAAATGTCAATAAAAGATGAGATCATTTTTTTCCACAATGATGCCTCCTCTTGTACGTCGTCTTATTATCTTCTAGGAGATGCCTGTGTCATTTCTAATCAAGAAAAAAACTTGCTGGTTGAATAAAAGTAAAAATTTTAAGTCAGAATTTGCCAGGGGTATGAATAATTTCGGGCTTGACTTTTATACTTGACAATGACTATATGTATGTATATATGTTGACTATGCTGAGACTTGCTTTGTGCCTTTGATCAGAGAAAAAAATTATGAAAAAACATAGGTTTGATGTCAGGGAATAACCTTTTTTCTTTTCTTTTTTTCTTTTTTCTTTTTTTTTGGTGTGTGTAATAAAAGGTTGTGTCCTGACAATCAACAAGTGAATTATCTGTTACTACAGAGGGACTTGCAAGCTCCTCTCAGTTTGTGTCCCTTCTGTATTCTAGGACTTTTCATAAAGGTTGAAAATCAAACCAGCGTCCAAACCTATTAGCCCATCTTAGATTATTATAATGCACATAATTTGCTCTCATGTGGACAAAAACTATTTAGGCAGGTTTCCTCTGTACTTCACTTTTTGGGACACTGCCAGAGCAGATGCCGTTTGCTGACAAATCTATGAATTTGTATTGGTTTCTTGCCTTAAAATTTTGATTTGGAGATTACAGTTGTTTTTGCAACTGTTTTTTTTTTTTTGTTTATTTGTTTGTTTGTTTTGTTTTTCATGAAAACTGGCACAATTCAAGTAAGATTTTTTTCTTATCTTTTTCAGTCTTTGGGAGACAGACAGCTGTATCCATGACTGTTAATTATGTTTGAAAGAGAAAATAACTGCTATGCACTATAAACCTGCCTTCTGCCTATAAGAAAAAAAAGGAAAAAAGAAAACCTTGATGCCTCTAGACTAGATGCTGTAGAGATGCTTCTTCATAGAGTAGTATGCCAGACAAGAGTTCTGTGTCGAGATGTGTCTGTTCATGCACAGAGCAAGCGTCTTAACGGTTTTGTGTGTGTGTGTGTGTGTGTGTGCGCGCTTCTGTCAGTTTGTATCCAATGAATTGTAAATATTTGTTTTTGTATCTTTAAAAAAAACTTTGAATTTAAATGGTGGAAAAGCACACTGATACACATAAGGCTATGCAAGGATGATGGTGTGACATTTTCAAACATACAAATAGCAGGTTCGCTTGTTATTCTTGCATCTATACTGTATGTAAGTATATATATTTTGTTGTATGTAAACCCTTACATATTTTGACAGGTATTTTTAATGCCACTTTTGACTATTTAATTTAAACTATCAAATCTACATAGGAAAGCCTTAACTTGTGTTAAAATTCAGTTTTAGAGAATGTGTGTCATGGTTTGAGTTTGATTTAGGAATAGTGTTTTTGAGAATCAAGACAGAAAAACAATCAAACAAACTGATGGGGAGTTCTGGGACGAAGCAGATTTGCACCTATTTTCACTCTTTAGAAACCAAAGATGGAACAACGTGTTCCCATTTTACATGCAGATGACAACACAGACACCAGAACTCTATTTTTGATACTTTGAAATGGATGTCATTCCTAAAGTTTGGGTTGCTTGGATGGTTTGTAAAATAAAAAGTACAGGTTCAGTTCATGTTTACGGAGCCTTGTATTGTTGTTTCATGTACATTTTGTATTTAACATTTTGTAATTTTTAAGACTGCAGTGCTTTTTGAAATTATTCAAAGGGAACACCGTGCGGCATATGCTCTTCTGAGGTAGTGTATCAATAAAAAGAATAAATGCCCAAATTTCTCTTATCGTGTCATTCTGTCATTGTGACCCGAATTCTGCATGCATCAAAAACGAAATTTCTAAGAAAGAGTGATTAGCTGTACACAATGGTCTTTGATCAGGATTTTTCACATTTTCAGCACACTTTTAAATTAGGAGCTGGCACAGCCTTTGTAACTTGATTGTGTCAAGGCTTCCGGTCTCATCTGCTTCCAGTTATTTTCAGTAGCACCTCATTGCAGTACACGAGGTCCAGGGGGTGAAGTTGGATCCATATCCAAGGGAAAGAGATGGGTAATATTGGGGGTGGGGTTAGGGATCAGGGGGAGATGGGTAGGATTAGGGGTTGTGTTCTGCAGAGAGGACAATCTTGTTATTTTAGCTGTACAAAAATTGTCTTGATATTGCAAACTGTTCTTTGTCATCATATTTTCATTTATTATCGGAATCATGAACATGCTGGTGTAACAGATTAATGGAAGCTAAGGCCATAGGCTGGTTCAAGTCTGCGTACACACCATTGTAAGGCAAGGCAAGGCAAGGCAAGTTTATTTATATAGCACATTTCATACACAGTGGCAATTCAAAGTGCTTTACATGGAAGAAGTTAAAAGAATCAAAAGAAATCAGAATAATTAAAACAGTTTAGAATAAAAAAATCATAATAATGAAGTAAAATACAGTAAATAATTAAAACAATTTAGAATCAAGAATAAAATGAAGTACAGTAAAAACAGTTGGACGAACAGTGGCACAGTGCTCATTCAGTAAATGCATAGCTAAACAGATGTGTTTTGAGTCTGGATTTAAATGTGACTACTGTAGGAGCACACCTGATCTCTTCTGGAAGCTGGTTCCAGCTGCGGCTGGCATAATAGCTAAAAGCAGATTCTCCATGCTTAGAGTGAACCTTTGGTATTTCTAGCTGACGTGATCCTAGTGATCTGAGCGATCTGTTAGGTTCATATTCAGTGAGCATTTCTGCAATATATTGAGGTCCTAACCCATTGAATGATTTATATACCAGTAATAATACTTTAAAATCAATCCTAAATTTAACTGGGAGCCAGTGTAAAGACCTGAGGACTGGTGTGATGTGTTCATATTTTCTGGTCCTGCTCAGAATCCTGGCAGCAGCGTTCTGTATGAGCTGCAACTGTCTTATGGTCTTTTTAGGAAGGCCAGTGAGGAGGCCATTACAGTAATCCACCCTGCTGGTGATGAAAGCATGTACAAGTTTCTCTAAGTCTTGACTGGAAACAAAGCACCTAATTCTTGCAATATTTTTCAGATGATAGTATGCTGATTTAGTTATTGTTTTGACATGACTACTGAAACTAAGGTCTGACTCTAGAGACACGCCAAGATTCCTGACTTGATTTTTAGTTGTTAGCCCCCTAGCGTCAAGGTATGCATTCACCTTGAGAACTTCATCTTTGTTTCCAAACGCAATGACATCAGTTTTGTCTTTGTTTAACTGCAGAAAGTTTTGACACATCCAACCGTTTACTTCATCAATGCATTGGCACAGGGAGTCAATGGGGCTGTAGTCGTTAGGCGATAGGGCTAAGTAGAGCTGTGTGTCGTCTGCATAGCTGTGGTAAGCGATTTGGTTCTTTCTCATTATTTGGCTCATTGGGAGCATATAAAGGTTGAACAGGAGTGGCGCAAGAATCGAGCCCTGAGGGACTCCGCAAGTCATGGATGTCCACTCAGACTTATGTTCTCCTATACTCACATAATAACCTCTCCCTTCTAAGTATGACCTGAACCATTTTAGGACTATCCCAGAAAACCCCACCCAGTTTTCCAGCCTGTCAAGAAGTATGTCATGATCTACAGTGTCAAATGCAGCACTGAGGTCGAGTTGTACTAGTACGGATAATTTGCCTGTATCAGTATTTAAGCGAATATCGTTTATTATCTTTATGAGTGCGGTCTCTGTGCTGTGATTCGATCGGAAACCAGATTGAAAATTGTCAAAGTATCAATTTGAGCTTAAGAATTTGTTCAGCTGATTGAAGACAACCTTTTCAATGATCTTGCCTATGAAAGGAAGATTTGAGATCGGTCTATAATTGCTTAAGATGGTCTTATCCAGATTGCTCTTTTTCAGGAGGGGCTTGACAACTGCAGTTTTCAGAGTTTTTATATAATTGTAATTTATATAATTTATTTATATATCTTCTCAAAACTCTGGATTCTGATAGAGGGCCACGAGACATGGACCTGGGTGCAAAAATTGAGGCTGTAGACCCTTCCAGAGCTGAAATATTGAAACACAAAATTTTGACCAGGAAAAAAAAAATGAGTGTTACCCCTTACATTTTTTTCGGGGGGTGAAAAATTAATTTTCTCCAATCTTCTCAAAACTCTGGATTCTCATAAAGGGCCACGAGACATGGACCTGGGTGCAAAAATTGAGGCTGTAGACCCTTCCAGAGCTGAGATATTGAAACTCAAAATTTTGACCAGAAAAAAAATGACAGTGTTACCCCTTACAATTTTTTTTCGGGGGGTGAAAAATTAAGTTTCTCCAATCTTCTCAAAACTCTGGATTCTGATAGAGGGCCACGAGATATGGACATGGGTGAAAAATTGAGGCTGTAGACCCTTCCAGAGCTGAAATATTGAAACACAAAATTTTGACCAGGAAAAAAAAATGACAGTGTTACCCCTTACATTTTTTTTCGGGGGGTGAAAAATTAATTTTCTCCAATCTTCTCAAAACTCTGGATTCTGATAGAGGGCCACGAGACATGGACCTGGGTGCAAAAATTGAGGTTGTATACCCTTCCAGAGCTGAAATATTGAAACTCAAAATTTTGACCAGGAAAAAAAATGACAGTGTTACCCCTTACATTTTTTTTCGGGGGGTGAAAAATTAATTGTCTACAATCTTCTCAAAACTCTGGATTCTGATAGAGGGCCACGAGACATGGACCTGGGTGCAAAAATTGAGGTTGAATACCCTTCCAGAGCTGAAATATTGAAACACAAAATTTTGACCAGGAAAAAAAATGACAGTGTTACCCCTTACATTTTTTTCGGGGGGTGAAAAATTAATTTTCTCCAATCTTCTCAAAACTCAGGATTCTGATAGAGGGCCACGAGACATGGACCTGGGTGCAAAAATTGAGGCTGTAGACCCTTCCAGAGCTGAAATATTGAAACACAAAATTTTGACCAGGAAAAAAAAATGACAGTGTTACCCTTTACATTTTTTTTCGGGGGGTGAAAAATTAATTTTCTCCAATCTTCTCAAAACTCTGGATTCTGAACGAGGGCCACGAGACATGGACCTGGGTGCAAAAATCGAGGTTGTATACCCTCCCACAGCTGAAATATTGAAACTCAAAATTTTGACCAGAAAAAAAAAATGACAGTGTTACCCCTTACATTTTTTTTTCGGGGGGTGAAAAATTAATTTTCTCCAATCTTCTCAAAACTCTGGATTCTAATAGAGGGCCACGAGACATGGACCTGGGTGCAAAAATTGAGGTTGTATACCCTTCCAGAGCTGAAATATTGAAACTCAAAATTTTGACCAGAAAAAAAAAATGACAGTGTTACCCCTTACATTTTTTTTCGGGGGGTGAAAAATTAATTTTCTCCAATCTTCTCAAAACTCTGGATTCTGATAGAGGGCAAGGAGACATGGACCTGGGTGCAAAAATTGAGGTTGTATACCCTCCCACTAGGGATGGGACGATAACCGGTTTCGCGATAAACCACGATAAAATATACTGACGGTTAGTATTATCGCTTAAAATTTAATTATCATTAAAACCGTATTCGATTATCGCGATTTTAATACCTCACTGTAAATCCTGTCGGCCAGTCTGACGCAGCCGCGCGCTGCACGCAATGTTTACTATTCGAGAAGGAATGGCGGAAGGCAGTGACCGTGCTTGGGAGATTCAGCCTTTTAAGATGACCAAATCTGTGGTGTGGTCATAGTTAGCTTTTACAAAAGTCCTGAGGGAAACTTGATCGAGGATAGTCACCCTGTCTGCAGAACAAAAAGTCACTGTCCAAAAGAAACACTTAAAATCTGCCGAGTCGTCTTCTTGTGTAACCATCACCCGCTGTTGTATAGACCATTTCAAAAGATGTAAACACACTGGTCCAGAAGCACTTCCTGTTTCAGTTTGTAACTGTTTTCTTTATTTCACATGTAAAGAAAACTTCTTAAAGATGTTTGTTTAACTTTTTGATTCAGTTTTAAATGTTCTGTTGGTTGTATTTTATCCCAGCTTTTATGTAGAGTTAAAAAACTGAAACAGGAAGTGCTTCTGGGCCAGTGTTGTTTACATTTTTTGAAATGGTCTATAGCGAACGCAAGGCAAGTTAACTTTGACCTCAATACCGAAACTAGGTCTGGGAAACAATTGGGCACGAAATGTTTTGAGTTTAAACATTTTATGTCACTCACTTAAAATAGACGTGAAGCTTCCGCGAAGAAAATTTTGCAGCAAGTGTCTTTGAGCCGACGAACGAACATCTTCAAATAAGATTATTATTAAGAGTGACGTTTTAAGGGATAGTAATGTATAGATGCATCACGTATTACACCGATTTAATTATTGAATTGATAATGAGTTTAGCTAATGTTTTAAATCTTACCCGTTTATAAATTCATTTAGTAAAACAATCGTCCAGACAAGATGATCACAATAAATCAACTCTGATTTCATTTTCAAAACGATCAAAAACTGGAGACGCAAGACGGCCGGCAAGTTGTATTTGAATTAAACGAGCCCGTGTCTGTTGTGATATTGATGTGCGCTGTGTGTGTAATAAGTCTGTAGACCCTTCCAGAGCTGAGATATTGAATTTCAAAATTTTGACCAGAAAAAAAAAATGACAGTGTTACCCCTTATGTTTTTTTTCGGGGGGTGAAAAATTAAGTTTCTCCAATCTTCTCAAAACTCTGGATTCTGATAGAGGGCCACGAGACATGGACTTGGGTGCAAAAATTAAGGCTGTAGACCCTTCCAGAGCTGAGATATTGAATTTCAAAATTTTGACCAGAAAAAAAAATGACAGTGTTACCCCTTATGTTTTTTTTCGGGGGGTGAAAAATTAAGTTTCTCCAATCTTCTCAAAACTCTGGATTCTGATAGAGGGCCACGAGACATGGACCTGGGTGCAAAAATTAAGGCTGTAGACCCTTCCAGAGCTGAGATATTGAATTTCAAAATTTTGACCAGAAAAATAAATGACAGTGTTACCCCTTATGTTTTTTTTTCGGGGGGTGAAAAATTAAGTTTCTCCAATCTTCTCAAAACTCTGGATTCTGATAGAGGGCCACGAGACATGGACCTGGGTGCAAAAATTAAGGCTGTAGACCCTTCCAGAGCTGAGATATTGAATTTCAAAATTTTGACCAGAAAAAAAAAATGACAGTGTTACCCCTTATGTTTTTTTTCGGGGGGTGAAAAATTAAGTTTCTCCAATCTTCTCAAAACTCTGGATTCTGATAGAGGGCCACGAGACATGCACTTGGGTGCAAAAATTAAGGCTGTAGACCCTTCCAGAGCTGAGATATTGAATTTCAAAATTTTGACTAGAAAAAAAAATGACAGTGTTACCCCTTATGTTTTTTTTCGGGGGGTGAAAAATTAAGTTTCTCCAATCTTCTCAAAACTCTGGATTCTGATAGAGGGCCACGAGACATGGACCTGGGTGCAAAAATTAAGGCTGTAGACCCTTCCAGAGCTGAGATATTGAATTTCAAAATTTTGACCAGAAAAAAAAATGACAGTGTTACCCCTTATGTTTTTTTTCGGGGGGGTGAAAAATTAAGTTTCTCCAATCTTCTCAAAACTCTGGATTCTGATAGAGGGCCACGAGACATGGACCTGGGTGCAAAAATTAAGTCTGTAGACCCTTCCAGAGCTGAGATATTGAATTTCAAAATTTTGACCAGAAAAAAAAAATGACAGTGTTACCCCTTATGTTTTTTTTCGGGGGGTGAAAAATTAAGTTTCTCCAATCTTCTCAAAACTCTGGATTCTGATAGAGGGCCACGAGACATGGACTTGGGTGCAAAAATTAAGGCTGTAGACCCTTCCAGAGCTGAGATATTGAATTTCAAAATTTTGACCAGAAAAAAAAATGACAGTGTTACCCCTTATGTTTTTTTTTCGGGGGGTGAAAAATTAAGTTTCTCCAATCTTCTCAAAACTCTGGATTCTGATAGAGGGCCACGAGACATGGACTTGGGTGCAAAAATTAAGGCTGTAGACCCTTCCAGAGCTGAGATATTGAATTTCAAAATTTTGACCAGAAAAAAAAAATGACAGTGTTACCCCTTATGTTTTTTTTCGGGGGGTAAAAAATTAAGTTTCTCCAATCTTCTCAAAACTCTGGATTCTGATAGAGGGCCACGAGACATGGACCTGGGTGCAAAAATTAAGGCTGTAGACCCTTCCAGAGCTGAGATATTGAATTTCAAAATTTTGACCAGAAAAAAAAAAATGACAGTGTTACCCCTTATGTTTTTTTTCGGGGGGTGAAAAATTAAGTTTCTCCAATCTTCTCAAAACTCTGGATTCTGATAGAGGGCCACGAGACATGGACCTGGGTGCAAAAATTAAGTCTGTAGACCCTTCCAGAGCTGAGATATTGAATTTCAAAATTTTGACCAGAAAAAAAAAATGACAGTGTTACCCCTTATGTTTTTTTTCGGGGGGTGAAAAAATAAGTTTCTCCAATCTTCTCAAAACTCTGGATTCTGATAGAGGGCCACGAGACATGGACTTGGGTGCAAAAATTAAGGCTGTAGACCCTTCCAGAGCTGAGATATTGAATTTCAAAATTTTGACCAGAAAAAAAAAATGACAGTGTTACCCCTTATGTTTTTTTTCGGGGGGTGAAAAATTAAGTTTCTCCAATCTTCTCAAAACTCTGGATTCTGATAGAGGGCCACGAGACATGGACCTGGGTGCAAAAATTAAGGCTGTAGACCCATCCAGAGCTGAGATATTGAATTTCAAAATTTTGACCAGAAAAAAAAAAATGACAGTGTTACCCCTTATGTTTTTTTTCGGGGGGTGAAAAATTAAGTTTCTCCAATCTTCTCAAAACTCTGGATTCTGATAGAGGGCCACGAGACATGGACCTGGGTGCAAAAATTAAGTCTGTAGACCCTTCCAGAGCTGAAATATTGAATTTCAAAATTTTGACCAGAAAAAAAAATGACAGTGTTACCCCTTATGTTTTTTTTCGGGGGGGTGAAAAATTAAGTTTCTCCAATCTTCTCAAAACTCTGGATTCTGATAGAGGGCCACGAGACATGGACTTGGGTGCAAAAATTAAGGCTGTAGACCCTTCCAGAGCTGAGATATTGAATTTCAAAATTTTGACCAGAAAAAAAAATGACAGTGTTACCCCTTATGTTTTTTTTCGGGGGGTGAAAAATTAAGTTTCTCCAATCTTCTCAAAACTCTGGATTCTGATAGAGGGCCACGAGACATGGACCTGGGTGCAAAAATTAAGGCTGTAGACCCTTCCAGAGCTGAGATATTGAATTTCAAAATTTTGACCAGAAAAAAAAATGACAGTGTTACCCCTTATGTTTTTTTTCGGGGGGTGAAAAATTAAGTTTCTCCAATCTTCTCAAAACTCTGGATTCTGATAGAGGGCCACGAGACATGCACTTGGGTGCAAAAATTAAGGCTGTAGACCCTTCCAGAGCTGAGATATTGAATTTCAAAATTTTGACCAGAAAAAAAAATGACAGTGTTACCCCTTATGTTTTTTTTCGGGGGGTGAAAAATTAAGTTTCTCCAATCTTCTCAAAACTCTGGATTCTGATAGAGGGCCACGAGACATGGACCTGGGTGCAAAAATTAAGGCTGTAGACCCTTCCAGAGCTGAGATATTGAATTTCAAAATTTTGACCAGAAAAAAAAATGACAGTGTTACCCCTTATGTTTTTTTTCGGGGGGGTGAAAAATTAAGTTTCCCCAATCTTCTCAAAACTCTGGATTCTGATAGAGGGCCACGAGACATGGACTTGGGTGCAAAAATTAAGGCTGTAGACCCTTCCAGAGCTGAGATATTGAATTTCAAAATTTTGACCAGAAAAAAAAATGACAGTGTTACCCCTTATGTTTTTTTTCGGGGGGTGAAAAATTAAGTTTCTCCAATCTTCTCAAAACTCTGGATTCTGATAGAGGGCCACGAGACATGGACCTGGGTGCAAAAATTAAGGCTGTAGACCCTTCCAGAGCTGAGATATTGAATTTCAAAATTTTGACCAGAAAAAAAAATGACAGTGTTACCCCTTATGTTTTTTTTCGGGGGGGTGAAAAATTAAGTTTCTCCAATCTTCTCAAAACTCTGGATTCTGATAGAGGGCCACGAGACATGGACCTGGGTGCAAAAATTAAGTCTGTAGACCCTTCCAGAGCTGAGATATTGAATTTCAAAATTTTGACCAGAAAAAAAAAATGACAGTGTTACCCCTTATGTTTTTTTTCGGGGGGTGAAAAATTAAGTTTCTCCAATCTTCTCAAAACTCTGGATTCTGATAGAGGGCCACGAGACATGGACTTGGGTGCAAAAATTAAGGCTGTAGACCCTTCCAGAGCTGAGATATTGAATTTCAAAATTTTGACCAGAAAAAAAATGACAGTGTTACCCCTTATGTTTTTTTTCGGGGGGTGAAAAATTAAGTTTCTCCAATCTTCTCAAAACTCTGGATTCTGATAGAGGGCCACGAGACATGGACTTGGGTGCAAAAATTAAGTCTGTAGACCCTTCCAGAGCTGAGATATTGAATTTCAAAATTTTGACCAGAAAAAAAAATGACAGTGTTACCCCTTATGTTTTTTTTCGGGGGGTGAAAAATTAAGTTTCTCCAATCTTCTCAAAACTCTGGATTCTGATAGAGGGCCACGAGACATGGACCTGGGTGCAAAAATTAAGGCTGTAGACCCTTCCAGAGCTGAGATATTGAATTTCAAACCAGAAAAAAAAATGACAGTGTTACCCCTTATGTTTTTTTTCGGGGGGTGAAAAATTAAGTTTCTCCAATCTTCTCAAAACTCTGGATTCTGATAGAGGGCCACGAGACATGGACCTGGGTGCAAAAATTAAGTCTGTAGACCCTTCCAGAGCTGAGATATTGAATTTCAAAATTTTGACCAGAAAAAAAAAATGACAGTGTTACCCCTTATGTTTTTTTTCGGGGGGTGAAAAATTAAGTTTCTCCAATCTTCTCAAAACTCTGGATTCTGATAGAGGGCCACGAGACATGGACTTGGGTGCAAAAATTAAGGCTGTAGACCCTTCCAGAGCTGAGATATTGAATTTCAAAATTTTGACCAGAAAAATAAATGACAGTGTTACCCCTTATGTTTTTTTTCGGGGGGTGAAAAATTAAGTTTCTCCAATCTTCTCAAAACTCTGGATTCTGATAGAGGGCCACGAGACATGGACCTGGGTGCAAAAATTAAGGCTGTAGACCCTTCCAGAGCTGAGATATTGAATTTCAAAATTTTGACCAGAAAAAAAAAATGACAGTGTTACCCCTTATGTTTTTTTTCGGGGGGTGAAAAATTAAGTTTCTCCAATCTTCTCAAAACTCTGGATTCTGATAGAGGGCCACGAGACATGGACCTGGGTGCAAAAATTAAGTCTGTAGACCCTTCCAGAGCTGAGATATTGAATTTCAAAATTTTGACCAGAAAAAAAAATGACAGTGTTACCCCTTATGTTTTTTTTCGGGGGGGTGAAAAATTAAGTTTCTCCAATCTTCTCAAAACTCTGGATTCTGATAGAGGGCCACGAGACATGGACCTGGGTGCAAAAATTAAGTCTGTAGACCCTTCCAGAGCTGAGATATTGAATTTCAAAATTTTGACCAGAAAAAAAAAATGACAGTGTTACCCCTTATGTTTTTTTTCGGGGGGTGAAAAATTAAGTTTCTCCAATCTTCTCAAAACTCTGGATTCTGATAGAGGGCCACGAGACATGGACTTGGGTGCAAAAATTAAGGCTGTAGACCCTTCCAGAGCTGAGATATTGAATTTCAAAATTTTGACCAGAAAAAAAAAATGACAGTGTTACCCCTTATGTTTTTTTTCGGGGGGTGAAAAATTAAGTTTCTCCAATCTTCTCAAAACTCTGGATTCTGATAGAGGGCCACGAGACATGGACCTGGGTGCAAAAATTAAGGCTGTAGACCCTTCCAGAGCTGAGATATTGAATTTCAAAATTTTGACCAGAAAAAAAAAAATGACAGTGTTACCCCTTATGTTTTTTTTCGGGGGGTGAAAAATTAAGTTTCTCCAATCTTCTCAAAACTCTGGATTCTGATAGAGGGCCACGAGACATGCACTTGGGTGCAAAAATTAAGGCTGTAGACCCTTCCAGAGCTGAGATATTGAATTTCAAAATTTTGACCAGAAAAAAAAATGACAGTGTTACCCCTTATGTTTTTTTTCGGGGGGTGAAAAATTAAGTTTCTCCAATCTTCTCAAAACTCTGGATTCTGATAGAGGGCCACGAGACATGGACCTGGGTGCAAAAATTAAGGCTGTAGACCCTTCCAGAGCTGAGATATTGAATTTCAAAATTTTGACCAGAAAAAAAAAATGACAGTGTTACCCCTTATGTTTTTTTTCGGGGGGTGAAAAATTAAGTTTCTCCAATCTTCTCAAAACTCTGGATTCTGATAGAGGGCCACGAGACATGGACTTGGGTGCAAAAATTAAGGCTGTAGACCCTTCCAGAGCTGAGATATTGAATTTCAAAATTTTGACCAGAAAAAAAAATGACAGTGTTACCCCTTATGTTTTTTTTCGGGGGGTGAAAAATTAAGTTTCTCCAATCTTCTCAAAACTCTGGATTCTGATAGAGGGCCACGAGACATGGACCTGGGTGCAAAAATTAAGGCTGTAGACCCTTCCAGAGCTGAGATATTGAATTTCAAAATTTTGACCAGAAAAATAAATGACAGTGTTACCCCTTATGTTTTTTTTCGGGGGGTGAAAAATTAAGTTTCTCCAATCTTCTCAAAACTCTGGATTCTGATAGAGGGCCACGAGACATGGACCTGGGTGCAAAAATTAAGGCTGTAGACCCTTCCAGAGCTGAGATATTGAATTTCAAAATTTTGACCAGAAAAAAAAAATGACAGTGTTACCCCTTATGTTTTTTTTTCGGGGGGTGAAAAATTAAGTTTCTCCAATGTTCTCAAAACTCTGGATTCTGATAGAGGGCCACGAGACATGCACTTGGGTGCAAAAATTAAGGCTGTAGACCCTTCCAGAGCTGAGATATTGAATTTCAAAATTTTGACCAGAAAAAAAAATGACAGTGTTACCCCTTATGTTTTTTTTCGGGGGGTGAAAAATTAAATTTCTCCAATCTTCTCAAAACTCTGGATTCTGATAGAGGGCCACGAGACATGGACCTGGGTGCAAAAATTAAGGCTGTAGACCCTTCCAAAGCTGAGATATTGAATTTCAAAATTTTGACCAGAAAAAAAAATGACAGTGTTACCCCTTATGTTTTTTTTCGGGGGGTGAAAAATTAAGTTTCTCCAATCTTCTCAAAACTCTGGATTCTGATAGAGGGCCACGAGACATGCACTTGGGTGCAAAAATTAAGGCTGTAGACCCTTCCAGAGCTGAGATATTGAATTTCAAAATTTTGACCAGAAAAAAAAATGACAGTGTTACCCCTTATGTTTTTTTTCGGGGGGTGAAAAATTAAGTTTCTCCAATCTTCTCAAAACTCTGGATTCTGATAGAGGGCCACGAGACATGGACCTGGGTGCAAAAATTAAGGCTGTAGACCCTTCCAGAGCTGAGATATTGAATTTCAAAATTTTGACCAGAAAAAAAAATGACAGTGTTACCCCTTATGTTTTTTTTCGGGGGGTGAAAAATTAAGTTTCTCCAATCTTCTCAAAACTCTGGATTCTGATAGAGGGCCACGAGACATGGACCTGGGTGCAAAAATTAAGGCTGTAGACCCTTCCAGAGCTGAGATATTGAATTTCAAAATTTTGACCAGAAAAAAAAATGACAGTGTTACCCCTTATGTTTTTTTTCGGGGGGTGAAAAATTAAGTTTCTCCAATCTTCTCAAAACTCTGGATTCTGATAGAGGGCCACGAGACATGCACTTGGGTGCAAAAATTAAGGCTGTAGACCCTTCCAGAGCTGAGATATTGAATTTCAAAATTTTGACCAGAAAAAAAAATGACAGTGTTACCCCTTATGTTTTTTTTCGGGGGGTGAAAAATTAAGTTTCTCCAATCTTCTCAAAACTCTGGATTCTGATAGAGGGCCACGAGACATGGACCTGGGTGCAAAAATTAAGGCTGTAGACCCTTCCAGAGCTGAGATATTGAATTTCAAAATTTTGACCAGAAAAAAAAATGACAGTGTTACCCCTTATGTTTTTTTTCGGGGGGTGAAAAATTAAGTTTCTCCAATCTTCTCAAAACTCTGGATTCTGATAGAGGGCCACGAGACATGGACTTGGGTGCAAAAATTAAGGCTGTAGACCCTTCCAGAGCTGAGATATTGAATTTCAAAATTTTGACCAGAAAAAAAAATGACAGTGTTACCCCTTATGTTTTTTTTCGGGGGGTGAAAAATTAAGTTTCTCCAATCTTCTCAAAACTCTGGATTCTGATAGAGGGCCACGAGACATGGACCTGGGTGCAAAAATTAAGGCTGTAGACCCTTCCAGAGCTGAGATATTGAATTTCAAAATTTTGACCAGAAAAATAAATGACAGTGTTACCCCTTATGTTTTTTTTCGGGGGGTGAAAAATTAAGTTTCTCCAATCTTCTCAAAACTCTGGATTCTGATAGAGGGCCACGAGACATGGACCTGGGTGCAAAAATTAAGTCTGTAGACCCTTCCAGAGCTGAGATATTGAATTTCAAAATTTTGACCAGAAAAAAAAAATGACAGTGTTACCCCTTATGTTTTTTTTCGGGGGGTGAAAAATTAAGTTTCTCCAATCTTCTCAAAACTCTGGATTCTGATAGAGGGCCACGAGACATGGACTTGGGTGCAAAAATTAAGGCTGTAGACCCTTCCAGAGCTGAGATATTGAATTTCAAAATTTTGACCAGAAAAAAAAATGACAGTGTTACCCCTTATGTTTTTTTTCGGGGGGTGAAAAATTAAGTTTCTCCAATCTTCTCAAAACTCTGGATTCTGATAGAGGGCCACGAGACATGGACCTGGGTGCAAAAATTAAGTCTGTAAACCCTTCCAGAGCTGAGATATTGAATTTCAAAATTTTGACCAGAAAAAAAAATGACAGTGTTACCCCTTATGTTTTTTTTTGGGGGGGTGAAAAATTAAGTTTCTCCAATCTTCTCAAAACTCTGGATTCTGATAGAGAGCCACGAGACATGGACTTGGGTGCAAAAATTAAGGCTGTAGACCCTTCCAGAGCTGAGATATTGAATTTCAAAATTTTGACCAGAAAAAAAAATGACAGTGTTACCCCTTATGTTTTTTTTCGGGGGGTGAAAAATTAAGTTTCTCCAATCTTCTCAAAACTCTGGATTCTGATAGAGGGCCACGAGACATGGACCTGGGTGCAAAAATTAAGGCTGTAGACCCTTCCAGAGCTGAGATATTGAATTTCAAAATTTTGACCAGAAAAAAAATGACAGTGTTACCCCTTATGTTTTTTTTCGGGGGGTGAAAAATTAAGTTTCTCCAATCTTCTCAAAACTCTGGATTCTGATAGAGGGCCACGAGACATGGACCTTGGTGCAAAAATTAAGTCTGTAGACCCTTCCAGAGCTGAGATATTGAATTTCAAAATTTTGACCAGAAAAAAAAAATGACAGTGTTACCCCTTATGTTTTTTTTCGGGGGGTGAAAAATTAAGTTTCTCCAATCTTCTCAAAACTCTGGATTCTGATAGAGGGCCACGAGACATGGACTTGGGTGCAAAAATTAAGGCTGTAGACCCTTCCAGAGCTGAGATATTGAATTTCAAAATTTTGACCAGAAAAATAAATGACAGTGTTACCCCTTATGTTTTTTTTCGGGGGGTGAAAAATTAAGTTTCTCCAATCTTCTCAAAACTCTGGATTCTGATAGAGGGCCACGAGACATGGACCTGGGTGCAAAAATTAAGGCTGTAGACCCTTCCAGAGCTGAAATATTGAATTTCAAAATTTTGACCAGAAAAAAAAAATGACAGTGTTACCCCTTATGTTTTTTTTCGGGGGGTGAAAAATTAAGTTTCTCCAATCTTCTCAAAACTCTGGATTCTGATAGAGGGCCACGAGACATGGACCTGGGTGCAAAAATTAAGTCTGTAGACCCTTCCAGAGCTGAGATATTGAATTTCAAAATTTTGACCAGAAAAAAAAATGACAGTGTTACCCCTTATGTTTTTTTTCAGGGGGGTGAAAAATTAAGTTTCTCCAATCTTCTCAAAACTCTGGATTCTGATAGAGGGCCACGAGACATGGACCTGGGTGCAAAAATTAAGGCTGTAGACCCTTCCAGAGCTGAGATATTGAATTTCAAAATTTTGACCAGAAAAAAAAAATGACAGTGTTACCCCTTATGTTTTTTTTCGGGGGGTGAAAAATTAAGTTTCTCCAATCTTCTCAAAACTCTGGATTCTGATAGAGGGCCACGAGACATGGACTTGGGTGCAAAAATTAAGGCTGTAGACCCTTCCAGAGCTGAGATATTGAATTTCAAAATTTTGACCAGAAAAAAAAATGACAGTGTTACCCCTTATGTTTTTTTTCGGGGGGTGAAAAATTAAGTTTCTCCAATCTTCTCAAAACTCTGGATTCTGATAGAGGGCCACGAGACATGGACCTGGGTGCAAAAATTAAGGCTGTAGACCCTTCCAGAGCTGAGATATTGAATTTCAAAATTTTGACCAGAAAAAAAAAATGACAGTGTTACCCCTTATGTTTTTTTTCGGGGGGTGAAAAATTAAGTTTCTCCAATCTTCTCAAAACTCTGGATTCTGATAGAGGGCCACGAGACATGCACTTGGGTGCAAAAATTAAGGCTGTAGACCCTTCCAGAGCTGAGATATTGAATTTCAAAATTTTGACCAGAAAAAAAAATGACAGTGTTACCCCTTATGTTTTTTTTCGGGGGGTGAAAAATTAAGTTTCTCCAATCTTCTCAAAACTCTGGATTCTGATAGAGGGCCACGAGACATGGACCTGGGTGCAAAAATTAAGGCTGTAGACCCTTCCAGAGCTGAGATATTGAATTTCAAAATTTTGACCAGAAAAAAAAATGACAGTGTTACCCCTTATGTTTTTTTTCGGGGGGTGAAAAATTAAGTTTCTCCAATCTTCTCAAAACTCTGGATTCTGATAGAGGGCCACGAGACATGGACTTGGGTGCAAAAATTAAGACTGTAGACCCTTCCAGAGCTGAGATATTGAATTTCAAAATTTTGACCAGAAAAAAAAATGACAGTGTTACCCCTTATGTTTTTTTTCGGGGGGTGAAAAATTAAGTTTCTCCAATCTTCTCAAAACTCTGGATTCTGATAGAGGGCCACGAGACATGGACCTGGGTGCAAAAATTAAGGCTGTAGACCCTTCCAGAGCTGAGATATTGAATTTCAAAATTTTGACCAGAAAAATAAATGACAGTGTTACCCCTTATGTTTTTTTTCGGGGGGTGAAAAATTAAGTTTCTCCAATCTTCTCAAAACTCTGGATTCTGATAGAGGGCCATGAGACATGGACCTGGGTGCAAAAATTAAGGCTGTAGACCCTTCCAGAGCTGAGATATTGAATTTCAAAATTTTGACCAGAAAAAAAAAATGACAGTGTTACCCCTTATGTTTTTTTTCGGGGGGTGAAAAATTAAGTTTCTCCAATGTTCTCAAAACTCTGGATTCTGATAGAGGGCCACGAGACATGCACTTGGGTGCAAAAATTAAGGCTGTAGACCCTTCCAGAGCTGAGATATTGAATTTCAAAATTTTGACCAGAAAAAAAAATGACAGTGTTACCCCTTATGTTTTTTTTCGGGGGGTGAAAAATTAAGTTTCTCCAATCTTCTCAAAACTCTGGATTCTGATAGAGGGCCACGAGACATGGACCTGGGTGCAAAAATTAAGGCTGTAGACCCTTCCAGAGCTGAGATATTGAATTTCAAAATTTTGACCAGAAAAAAAAAATGACAGTGTTACCCCTTATGTTTTTTTTCGGGGGGTGAAAAATTAAGTTTCTCCAATCTTCTCAAAACTCTGGATTCTGATAGAGGGCCACGAGACATGGACTTGGGTGCAAAAATTAAGGCTGTAGACCCTTCCAGAGCTGAGATATTGAAGTCAAAGTTTTGACCTGACAAAAAAAAAACATAAGGGA